>VZRE01004977.1:33669-58443 GCA_013396775.1 Cephalopterus ornatus
GGGGGCGAGGGGCAGCGCCGCGGGGGCCCTGCCGGGGGCCCGCCGGGAGGGACGCGCCCCTGGCCGTGGCGGGGTTCAGGCTGGGCCGGCAGCCACCGCTTTCTGGGAGGGCGGCAGTGCCGAGTCGCCTGGGACTGCCCGCCCGGGCTCCCTGGTCTCTGGTGCTGCCGCCGGGAGGGCCTGGATGAGCCTTCCCCCCGCACGGTGCAGGGGAGCAGGCCGGGGGTACCTGCAGGTGGGCTCGGGGAGGGTTGTGGTGTCTGCCCGCTGTGCCCGGGCTGTCTGGATGCGTGCGCTCTACATACATTCCTGGGAATACTGTTTCTTCAGGGATGGAGGATAGAGAGCTTTGCTTTGCCATCACATCCATAGGCTCCTAGTGAACAGTCTGCCTGGCAGCCTCAGAGACTAAGGTGTTAAAATGGTTGATACGATACTGCTGGTGTCAAGCAGAATAAAGAACTGCATTGTGTTCGATTTTACGCTAGAAGCTTGGAAGCTGGCAGATGTAGACGTTTTGGCAGGCTGAGGCAGGGAATTGTGGGACCACTGTGGTCAGAATCTGTGTGATAAATAGTGCAGATATTCCTGTCAAAGTGCTCAGGCATGAAATCATTTGTATTAACGTAGCTAGTGGAAACTGAAATAATGCGCCTTCCTGAGTCTGCGCACGACGTGAAGCCAGCTATGAGTAGTAGGAGCTACTACTACTATTTTAGGGTTTTTCTTCCATTACCCAGAATACGAACCTGGTCTGAATAACTAAGTTGGATGTTGCAGCCTTTCTCAAAGTAGAATGCAATAGAAATCGATGCAGAATTCCTTTGTTATGATAAGACGTTAAGAACCTGGTTCTTCACAGAGAAGCTGCTTGTAATTTGCATAGGCAAAACTCACCTATAATGATGCTTTCAGGATAACTTTGTTGGCTTGGACTAGATTTCTTGTTATGCTGAATAAGGTTCTTCAGTGAACTCTGTCTCTGAAATTATAGGCCAGTTTGTTTTTTAAGTTTTGATTACACATGGAATCGCAAAGATGCTTCAATTTCATAATTTTAAATAGATCTTGCTTATTAAATGCCTCTGCAGAGAACAGAGAATTAGGTGTAGGTCACGAATCAGGGAAAACATAGATATTCTCAGAGGGTTTGCCTACAAAGAGAAGTATGAAGAATAAGGCAGACTAACAATTGCATGCATTTAATTTCTAGCTGAAGATCTAGATTCTAGTCAACAGATATCATTCGGATGTAAGGAGTAGGAAATGCGTGCATGGATATTTCCCTTTTAATAGACAATGTACAATAATGTCTCTGTGTAAGAAGTTTTGGTCTTTTGCAAGGTCAGCTTCCCTCAGATACATTTGAAAATGTTTTTCAGCTTGCAAATGCAGGTGACTCAAAGCTGGCAAATGGAGTGGATGATCTGGACAGCAAATGGGCAAGCATGGAGTACTATACATGGTTCCTCCTCTTCATTAGTTCCTATTACCCTTACTAGAAACCTGAAACTCTTAGTTTTGTTTGTAGAGTTTTATGAGAAGAGGAAATTAGCACTGTCCTCTGTCTCTGACACCAGTTATTCTGTGGAGCATCTACTACAGAGTCCCTAGCTTTCCATGTTCAGACACAAGGTTCCTGCTGCTCCCTAGGAGAATCAGGGCTTCTCTGTTGTGTGCAGTTGATCCATCAGTTCCTGGTCTCAGCTTTTGTGAATTCCTTTGCTGCGAGCACAGGCTGCTTGCAAATTAACATTCACAGAAATTACTGTAACAAATTAAGAGAATTCTCTCAACTCTTTATCTCCCTCTGGTTATAAAGTAACTCTACAAGCACAATAGACTATAAGAATGTTTGGTTTAAAGCTGACACTTAGCATGTCTGTTTCCAGATGCATGCATTTTCTTTAAAATAACTGTAGGCTGCCACTTGCTTAAGAGTATTTGAGGATATTGCACTGGGTTTGCATAATTTTCCTTATACAATGTCTGTCTGACCGCTGCATGGAGCTGCAGATACACTTATACTTGTAAATGTTGCTAGCTAAGCTTCTTTATGCATCCTGGAAAAGAGGACTCTGTCTTGTTGTTTATGTAGATTAATGTGTATGTATTAAAAGTTCTGAAGTATGTGTTAGTGTGAGGTATTGCTTACTAAACTGGTACCACAGTGCTAAATTACAGACAGAAAATCCTTGTGCTGTCTAAACCCACTGCTAAAATTGAAAGAAGACAAAAGTGGAATCGGTTGATGGCTCTTTTTCCTGTCCTCCTTGTTGTCTGACTTGTTCTTCTGGAATGTCTGTCTCGAACTTTGCTACCAAGCTCTCTATCTGACTTACAAAGTGCTAGAGTGGAACCCAGCTGGTCAAAACAGCAGTGAAATTTCAGTAGTGGCACCTCTGAAAAGCTGACTGTCACTCGTGCCTAAATGGAGACATGTCTCCAGACCAGAAATTGTGCTGTAGTATGTTGAGAAGATAATACTGCCAAGTCTTCAAACATCTTTTCAAGAATCCTGAATGTATTCATGGTCTTATCAGACTATTGTTTTGGAATTAATTTAGGATTTATCATTCAGTGTTGTAGAAAATTCCAGTTAGCTCTGATTCTAGTAGTTCTCTGATATCTTTCTGCCTATATATGCCTTTCTGGGACTATAAGTCCTCTGGTTTTCTCATTTTACTTTTTTTCTTTTTTTTTTCCTAAAAACACAAACCAATTGAAAGTTGTAAAGTGTTTAAACTATTACAGAATAAAAGTATTTGTCTCATGGAGACTTTTAAAAGGGCTAACTGGTGATGCTGCGTCTTTCCCCATAGTTACAAGCAGTGTCTGGATTAATTTTGGATAAAATTCATGTAATTCATTGGATGAATCATCCCTTACTCTTAAAGCAAAGAAGGGGAGTGACCTGTGCAAAACTGCAGATGTACTTAGAAGTATGTTAGAAGCGGGTTTTTTTTGTCTTAAGGAAAGACTTTGTGCGTGTTTGTGCTTAGAATGCTGATACTGCAGGTTTTGTGTGAAGAACAGATTTGCCATTGTTATGTTTGCAGTGAGCAGGCACACAATACGTGTTTTATGCAGGATGGTAGTTCCATACAGTCCTTGTGTTTCTGCCTCTTAGGGAATATAAAAGGGGTGTAAAGTAATGGGTTTTGTTTACTTCTTTTTTTCTCTAAAACTGGAAAATGCTAGCAGTGAAGACCAGATAAATTATAATTAGGTACTTTTATTCCAAAAATGTTGTGTAGTCCTGTGCTGCATGGAAAGTTGTAATGGAATTTTACTTTTGCATATCCTTTTTTGTTTTTTTATTAATGAAGAGGTCACCAAAGGTTTCTTAGTCATGGCACTAGTGAGAGGGTATGTACAGCCTGAGGGCTGATGCAGAGCATGAGCTCATTGTCCAAGCTGCCACATCCGTTGTCTTCCTTCATGTTAAATCAAAACCAGAAGAAGTAGAAAATAATCCATAGTTATTTATTATGTAAAGTACTGTCTGGCATCATAAGTAATATTATAATTTGTATTATTTTATAATATGATTCATAGTAAACACTTTTTTTTCTTTTAACTGTTATTTTTATTGCCTCCCTGTCCCCCTTCCCCTGCCCCAAAAGGGGCCCAAATAGCAAAATGGCAAATAATTAAGGTTACTGTAAAATATTAACTTGAAGCTCATTGTAGTCTTTTGCAGTGCACAATGTAGCGTGCTTTGAGTCCTAAGTAAGAGTATCATGCAGTTAATGACAAATAAACCACACTGCTGATAAATTTATATGTAACTGTTTGGGTTTCCTGTGTGTGGAGGAGCGTTTGTTTTCTGTGGGTCTTTTTTTGTAAGCATTAATGTTGACAAAGTATGAGAACCAGGAAGATACAGGATGTTTGGGACAATGTGTTAGAAACAGAGAGTATAAAGAATGACGCTTTTGGAGTCTCCAGACAGTCCTGCTTAATGCTTAAGGACAGTCTGTGCAAAGAATCTGCAACCTCTCTGAGTTTGTGCAGACAAGTAAATGATCTCAGACTTCCCAAACCTGTTTGATATTAGCTCTGTAGGATGAAATAAGGAATTTTAGGTAAAGCAGACTTACTTCCAATTTTACAGCTGATTCTGAACTTGTAACCTTTTTCCTAGGTTCAGCACTTCAAGGCAAACACTGATGTGGATTCCAGACTCTTTTTTTTCCAGGTATTTGTAATATATTATCACCTTAAACAAAGACAAATTAACAGTCATTAAAAAAATTCTTCATGTTCTCAGTTCCTAATTTATGTTGTAAATAGTATTTATTGGGGGGAAAAGCATTAAGGACACTATCTCAAGAAATGGGACAGATTCATTTGAAATAAGCTGTTATCTAAAAGGCATCTTCTTTCTTGAATGTAGCCCTGGCAGCTTATATGTGCTGAAGAGTTGTCACTTTTTAGACAGAGTGTTGTGCAAATAACACTCCAAATCTGCAGGAAAAGAAGATGCCACTGACTCTTACTATATACACTTGTGATCTTACTGGCCATATGCAGTAGCACTGCCTTTGACGTGTGGGGTTTTTTGGGTTGTTTGGATTTTGTTTGTTTGTTTGTTTTAGTTATTGCTGTACTCTGAGTTAACTCAAAGCTTTGGTGGTACTAACTTGTGATACAGGAGCTGTTGAATTGTTGAACATCCTGCTTTTATGTCGCTGCCATTACTACTTCTGCAAGTTGTGCTGCTTATTGTTTCTATTTTGTGCTGTAGTTGCTGTGCTGCTATCACCCCAAAGAATCCTAAACACATAAAGGAAAACATAAATGCTGGCAATTTTGCTTCCTTACATTTAATTTTTGTACTCTAGACTTCTTTTCTAATAAAAGCCTGGCAGCTGACATAGGCAGCATTTCCTGCTCCTGTTTTAATGAGATGTTCAGATAAATGAGATGCCAGGGAAATGTCACCTTCTTTGAGGCACACAAGGAGGGAGTCTCATGCTATTCCCCTGTCTCTCAACACTCAATATGTTATCTAAGGATCTTGTCGTAAAAGTCATCCAACACTGGAAAATCTTAGAGATAATTGTCATCCAGACTCAGGTGAAATCTTGAAGTAAAAGCTGTTGAGGTTAGTTAGTTTCCATCTTACCTAAATTGAGATTTTGGCATTGTGTTTTATATGGGTCTAGAGCAGAAATAAATACTTGGATCTGATAGAAAAAAAAACTTTGAAGTAAAATTGTGTTAAAAATAATTCATCCCATTCTTGTCCAGTAAGTCCTTACAGGTTGGGTTGTTTACTTTTCCTTTTTCCGTCAGCAGCTTTTACCAGTTTAACTAGATTTTTAACAAACTATGCAGCCCTTTGAATACCTGGGATAACTTTTCCATCCTTTCCAGACTAGGCCTCGTGTCTGTTTTCTTTGGGAATATGAAGGTCCTTAGGTGTGCATGCACTGCTCCTTTATTCAGCAGAGATATTTCACCCCCTCCAGCTCTCTGCCGCACCAAGGCAGTTTTCTGTGCTCAGCTACAATGTTTCATCAAAATGTAACCAACAGTACACAAAGAGAGCAAACTGACTGTGAATGTTGCTATCCTGTGTTTGCGTTCGTACATTTCTGAGGGACATCTAATGAAGATTTCCTGTGTTTCAGTTTGCTGAGTGGAAGAATTTCAACACTAAAGGATGAAACTGGTGCTGTGAGTAATAAACCTACTGTAACCCATTAATTTAATGTTATGCTTTTGGTTAGGTTCTTTCCTAAAGCATATTCACTGTGGGTGCTAATGGGAGTTGCACTGCTTTGAGTCAGGCTAAACTTTCATGAAAATTAGTGACATCTCTGGGCTTTCTTGGTTCTCATCTTTGTTCCAGTTTCATTTACCTTGAAACAATGTGCATATTTCTGTACTCAATTTGTGTTGTACAGGTAATGCAGAATCAGCAACTGTACTTTCCTTACACAGAAAAACTCCTAATTGCTGTATTGCAAGGAGGTGTAATTTTCATTAGATAGGCAGTGCATATGTAGTTGAGTAATCCAACATGGAAACGTAGGGATTTTTTGGCAAATACATGTAGCAAAATGGCCATTTCAGTCTGTGTATATGATACTCTTAAATGGGAAACTACAGTTACAGCAATGTTGTTGAGTGATAGAAAGAAGCAGTAGTACTTTGCTAAAAATGTAGAGGTAGTTTTAATGGTAATTAACTCAATTTAAAAAAGTCTGAACCTATCTCGAGGTCTTACGACATTTACTTCATTCTGAACACAGGATAGAAAGTGAGAGTATCCACTGACCTGTGGAGACTTTAGGACCTCAAGAACACTTCTATTAAGTGCAACAGTGTTTGTATATATGTCCTTTAGGAATGTTGAATTAGTGGATAGCAGAAGAATAATGAGAGCAAAGAGGCCCGAAACCTTTGGATTTTGTTGTCTGCTGATTGCCTCATCTTCAACTCCTTTTTCCCACACTCAACATAAAAAGTCATTTTAGTTGATGGTTGCTCCATAATAGGGCTCAAGTACAGAAATTTTTCTTTGCAGATATTTATTGATCGAGATCCAGCAGCATTTGCACCCATTTTAAATTTTCTTCGCACAAAGGAGTTAGACTTACGGTAAGAAGGTTTAATTATTTCAAGTGAAAATTATTTCAATCAGAAGCATTAGAAAACCTTTTCAAATGAGGACTGTTAAGTTTTAGTCATCTGGTTGGGTACCTGATAAATGACTCAGCTCCCTGGTAGATGTGGGGCCATGTCTGCAGTATATGTATGGCATGGTGGAAGCAGAAATGGTAGCATTCTATTTTGCTAGTAGATTCTTGTAATTTAAACCACTTCTTGCAGTGTATTTCTTTGTTTCTGTATATTTATTTTAATGAAAGCTAAGTAAAATTAATCACTCTGAAATCTCAAACATTGACATGTTGAATGCATTTTGTGGTAATTCTGTAAACTGTTAGGTAGCTTGCTATTTATATTGTGTAATATCCAGTTATATGCAAGTATTTATGTTCAAGGTCTTGACTCACTTTGTTCTTGACATTTTTTGTTCTGGTTCTTTTTATTTCTCTAGGGGAGTGAGTATTAACGTTCTCAGGCACGAGGCTGAATTCTATGGAATCACTCCTTTAGGTAACCGTTTTTTTTAATCTTGATGTAAGGTCATCTTATATTTATTACTGTAATAATGGCCCACTGACAAATCTGGGCAGTTGTGACCCTGAAGATTTTCAAAGTAAAGTTTTTTGAAAACAGAAGGATATTTGAGATAATGTAATGTTTCCAAGGAAGCAAAAGCTGTGGTCATATCTGGTTTTCTTCCTTAGTGAGAAGATTACTACTATGTGAAGAACTGGAACGCTCATCTTGTGGCAGTGTCCTTTTTCATGGCTACCTACCTCCTCCAGGTATTTTTGTGTTCATTGTCTGATGTTTGCAGTCAATTACTGCTTTAGTTTTTAGGGGTGATTGGTTCAGGTAGTTACTCTGGATGACAAGCTGTTCAGAGAAGCCTTCCTATGGAAAGCTGAAGATGAATGGTTGAACCAAACACTATTGTGATTAAAACCCAGGCTTTCATCTGTATGAAATGTCACGTAGTGGGCAGGGAGTGTGGCATGTTAGTACTAAGCAGGCGGTGCTTGGTAGTAGACTAAAGCAGAGGTTCTTCAAGTGCAATTCATTATAATGTTAGCAGCATGTGGTTCTTTCTTTCTGAAGGTGCAGTTACCTTGGGTGTCCTATGTCTAAGGTGAAAAATCACCATAAATGAGCTTTCCTTACTAATAAGAGTAGCTGTTAAGATTTTTTTACTTCTCTGTAGAGATGAATACAACTCAGTGTTAACTTGAAGTCTAAGGGGTATCTAGCTAGTTATTGACAAATTTTCTGAAGGTAATTCCCTAAATTGTGAATGTCAACATTTTCTATCTCAGTGTTACAATATTGCCTAATTTTCTTATAGCACATGAATTAAACTTTACATCAAAACGCACAAGTATTAATCCTGTATTTTGAAAGTGAACTGTTATATCTGTTATAAAGCTTAAGGAGGGGGACAAAACATCTCTTTTCTTTTCTCTTACAGGCATTCCCAGCCGTAAAATAAATAATACTGCTGGGCCACCAGCTGATGTTAGAACTGGTCAGAATGAGAGTGAGATGCTTGGAGGCGGTGTCCAACCTACACTTGCTGGTACTGGGGAAGGTACAGTAAGGCTAGGTGAGGAATGCGTTTTAAAACCAAAACAAATTGCAAAAAAACTTAGTTACTGTATCTGGTTTAAATCTGTTATTCTGTGTTTGCCTGATGAAAATTGCTGAATACTCAGTTAAACACTAGTCCCTGTACAGCATTTAAGGCTCACTGCTGCACAATCAAGCTGTGAGGCTTGAAGGAAAGGCAAATCAAAGTTCTTCATGCAGTCTTAGCATGGCCCCTTAAACAAATGCCCCTTAGACTGTACTAAAGCCATGATAAAAAGAGACCACTGTCTCTTTGGTCTTTGTTCAGGGCCGGCTTCCTGCTCTTCCACCTCTTTCTTGCTCTTGATGCCTTTCAAAGAGTCAAGTTTTTAGAGTAAATGTAGTCTTCACAAAAAAATTTTGAGACTTGAATTCTGTCAGTTCCTGGCCTTTGACTTTGCAAGCAAAATTATGCCATTAGAAATGTCATATTTCTGTTATAATCCTGTAAATTGTAGCAGTGTTAGGAAAATCTAGAGTATGTTACAGACGAATCTATTTCCAGGTAATATAAAAATAAGGTTATGAATTGGTGATTCTTCTTTGTGAGCTGCTGCAGGTTTGGAAGAAGGCAGTCTTGGGGAAAATGAAACAGAAGATGCAGTCTTCAGGCATTAGTTCTTTAGCATATCAAGGCTGAGAGCTAACTTGGGGAACTACAATAACCACTGATTTCCAGTGCTATCCAACACTTTTGTCAAACCTAATTTAGTTCTAGATCAGAAACAGACGTGTTCCCACTAGATAATAAATGGAGCTGTAGGATGTTCTGAGATACTGGAAATTTCAGTTTAGCAGTCTGGAACAATAAAACAGGTTTGCACTAACTATTTGGAAAGAACTTTTACAAAAGAAAGAACACTGTTTCTTAATTGATTACAATCCTCATTTTTTTACCAGAAAAAAACTGAGGCATACTACCCTCTTTATGAACATTTTGCTGTGACACTTTGCCTTGTTATGATGAGGAAATGTCTTCCTTTCATGTAAGAGCTATAACAGCTGTAAGGATTGTGAGGAGTAATACTGGTTACTAGAATCTAGCTGAAAATGTTTCTTGAGAAACTTAATTATCATAGATTTTGTTCTCATAGCAGAGAGTTCTATGCTATTATAGATGTCTCTGCTCATCTAATATTCATCACTTGCCTGACTTCAACTTTGTTGTTTTTAGGATTTCCTGTGGACCCACGGAAGGTCCTAATAGTAGCTGGCCATCACAATTGGATAGTAGCTGCCTATGCCCATTTTGCTGTTTGCTACAGGTATGAATAGAGTTGCTTGTCAGGTTACAAGACTCTAAAAAAATATGATTATTTGCTATGAGCAAAGCAGAAAGTTTGCATTACTCTGAAATGGCAGTAGATAAATGGGTTCAGTCTGATCCTATAAATATATGAGTTACTGCTCTGGTTCTGTGCACATTGGTTCAGGGTTAGACTGGGTTGTCTGTTTCTCAGTCTCTGAAGACTGGGTTTTCCTGCGTCTCTGACATCTGCTCCCTGTTCTCTTCTTTGCCCTTCCAGAATCAAAGAGTCATCTGGGTGGCAGCAGGTGTTCACGAGTCCTTATCTGGACTGGACAATTGAGCGAGTGGCTCTCAATGCGAAGGTGGTTGGAGGACCTCATGGAGACAAGGACAAGATGGTTGCAGTTGCCTCGGAGAGTAGCATAATCTTGTGGAGCATTCAGGATGGTGGCAGTGGCAGTGAAATTGGTAACTATCATTACCTGAGTTTTTTTTCTTATATGTGTGTGTTTAGCCAGAAAGGAACCCTATTTTGAGGTGTGTGTGATCTCTAGTGTTCAGTATTCACTTTCACAAATTGACAAAACAAGCTATAGTAAAGCAATCTGTTAGAATGTATTAACCTTCTGTTCTGCACCAGGAACACTTTCTCAAAATAAAAGAACAGTCTGTTTACTAACAGCTATTAACTAATACTTATTATTCAGTTTGAGAATTATATGTCAAGACTCAAATTAAGAGTTAAACTTTTCTCTGGACTTGCATTTGAATCTATAACATAGGACAAAGGAATTAAGTTTCTGAGTTGGAAAACTACAGATACAAAGAGAGTCTGCTCTCTTTCCTTTGTGTTATTTAAGGCGTATTTTTACGTGACATGATAAAAAGATTTTGGTTCGCTGTCAAACATCGTTCATAAATGGAGTTTGGAAGATGAAAATTTCTTGGTTTTAAAACTCAGGTGTCTAGGTAGGAAAAAAGACATAACTCTTGTTATGTTAAGCATACAGGAATTACTGCTTGTACACTTTGGCACAGAAGGACACACAATTGGGAGGTTTTAGAAACAGCAACAAGACATTTTCAGAAGTAAATACTCCTTGGTACCGATCTGATAGCTTGTCTGAGTCACTTGTTCAAATACAGAGCAAATTTGGGAGGCAGTGAAGGAAACGGTTTTGATTCATGTGCCTTTAATGGAAGAGCTTACTTGAAAGTTTCTCAAGCAATTTCTAGCTATGTTAATGGCTGTTGCTTTTTTTTTTTTTCATGCTTGAATGAGTGGAAACACTAAGTAGATTTGAAGATGGGGGAAGGCAAAGGTCTGGCATGAGAAAATTCAGCTGTATACTGCTCTTTTACTTGTGACTTATAGAGGTCTTCTATATAATCATGGTCAGCAAAATGGAAAAGGAGGTTCCATTGTATAAAAAAAAAATACATAAAAGGTGTGTCTAACAGTTGAATATGAAATATCTCTATTAAAGTCAGGGAGTAATAATTGTACTTGAGAAGCCTTTTCTTCTCTTATATTCCCCTTGACCAAATCTTAAAGGCAGGGAAGAGCTGGCATGACAGCTGTACTCCTCTAATAGGCATTTCTTTATCACTGTCCTATTGCATTCCTCCTGTATTTTCTAGTTTCAGTTAGCTGCTTGTGTTACCTTGGGATTTGCAGTAAGATATGAGAAGCAGCATCTTGGATTTCTGGAAATCAAGTGCAAAGAGGCACAAAACCCATAAGTGAACTTTTATTTCAAATAAAAACTCTAAAATATGCCAATATCGTAAGGTTCTGATAGGTCAGACTGTGATTGAACATGGCAACCAAACTGAAGGAAGCACTTTCGCTAAACAGGCTGTACTGCATCGAAGTGGCAACTGTGAAACAAAGGAACTGCCACTTGGGGCAGGAAGAGGTGGGGGCAGAGAGAAAGTGCCTACAGGATGGAATCTTCAGTCAGACTAACACTGACCAAAATGTACTATTCTTCTTTTTGGCAACAGGTCATGCTGATTGATTTAAAAAACCTAAATTATGCTTGTGTTTAATAGTAGTAACGTGAATATAGCTGATTTGTTTCCATGTAGAGGCAAATGCTTGCAGTCTTGCTTTGTGTTAGAGATACAGTACATTGCTGTTATCTTGTGAAAGAAACTACTTGTTCCAAGCAGTTGCTGGAGCCTGGCAACACCATCCTCAGAAAATTGTGTGGGCTGGCATCTTTGTGATAGAGCTCTCCCAGAGCGCTTTCTTTCCTTTCAATATTACTTACATAAGACACTGCTGCTGGCTTGCTGCTGTAAGCAGTATTTTACTGAGAGGGACCCTTAGGACAAGAGCCTGTCATTACATATAGTGTTGTCTCCCCTGTGGACAGGTCTCAAGATTGTTGAGCCTAAGCAGGACTGACACTTCAAATTCCTCCAGACCATTCAAGCTGTCTTCCTTGATTTCCTTGAACCTCATCCTTCTCTGGAGTAATCAATTCTAGTTGTGTCTGTGGATTTTTTATTATTGCCTTTTTCATGTGCCCTGTACTGCTGAATCTTATCTGCATTGAATGATTGTACTGTGCCCTGGAAAACAGTTTAGCATCGTAATTAAAACATAAATATATATTGAGTTTCCTGAGATTCCTTCTTGGGATGTAACAGAGGGCTGATTCTTGGCTGGGAATGGCACTCTCTTCATTTGAATTTGCCCGAAACAGTGCTGGGAAATTTTCCAGCTATTGGGAACTCTGTTTTGACAACATCTATCTGCTGCAGTTAAGGTATGTTAGTGAGGAGTAATATAAATATGTAGAGTGAGCAGTAAGGAATAGGAAACTTGTGAGTGAAGCTTGACAGTTGGAAGTGTTCTAATGTATGCCCACTACTTTTGTACTTATCAGACAGAAAAACACAGCCTAGAATTACTTACAAACCAAGTTAATTGCAGAGTCAGTTTGCTGGACTTCATAGTTGGCAAACTTGGAAGTTATCTCAGACCTTTTGAGTTTGCTGTAGCTTTTAAATACTTGGACAATAAGTAGTACAAAATGTAGTATGCTATCCAAGTTTGCAGTGCAGTGAAAATTATTCATGTTGGATCTGTGATAAGAATAGGAAGCTCTAAAGGATCAATTTTCTGGACGGCCTCAGATGTTAAGGTCAACTATAACTGTAGGCATCAATGCCTGTCATGTTCTGCACTGTTTTGATTTTTATTAAGTGAACTGTTCTTGGTCCCACACTCCCTTTACTTGGAAGGCTGGCATTTGCCAGTAAGTTTTATCTTCCAAATTTGAATAGTATGTGATGATTGCTGAAACTGCTTCCCTATATATCTTCAACTTTTAATAGTCTGATAGCCTGAACTCTCTGCTCATGGACTGCAACCAAACTAAAAGATTTGGAGATAGAAAGGAAGGAAGGCAGGCTTTTACAGGCTGCTTATTTTTCTGGGTTCAAGTATTTCTGCTAAAAGAGAAATTAGAATGTATTCAAGTAAGGTCACAGTGGAGTTGTTCAGTCTTTTCCCAAGAGTAAGGATAAAGCCTTGTAGCCATATTTAGTTTCTCAAATACATTTTCAGAAGGTCTGTTTGATTGGACTTTAAAAAAAAAAAAGGCATTGAGAACTCGCAATACTTTAACCAGTAATTGCAAACTATTATAGCACAAATTTGTGTGTCTAGCAAACCCCATTAAGTTACTGCTTCTTAAATGACACTTAATAGTCTCAGGTAAAAAAACCAACTACAAAACAACAAAAATTCCTGCCTGCTATAATATGATTTTTGTTTATTTATTTTAAATCTGTTTGAGAACTGCAGGGCTGTAAAAAAAATGACCGCATGTTTTCATATGGGCTCTTCTACCTTCTCTTGCCTCTTTCTCCTTCCCAAATAATGATGGTATTAGCAAAGATGACATCACACTGCCATTTAATTCAATGAAACCCAGTTTTCTGCTTGAATGGTACCTCACCTAGCATGCTGCAAACCCAGTGTTGGCTGTTCTTTACTTGCTACTCTAATACATGTGATGTAATAATAATGGAGAGATTCCATTGTTGCTGTTTTTTTCTCTTTATTTTAGATGAGCTTCATAGACTCTTCATTTTTTGTAGGAGTGTTCAGCCTTGGAGTCCCTGTAGATGCTCTCTTCTTCATTGGCAACCAGTTGGTGGCTACAAGCCATACAGGGAAAGTGGGAGTATGGAACGCTGTGACTCAGCATTGGCAGGTGTGTTCAATTCAATTTTCTGCATCACTTTTTTTTTTGGCTGGTATGTCTTTCTAGTAAAAAGAGAATAAAATGATCTAAAAGCATGTGGGAAATGATTGTCATAAGGTTTTCAACCCTAACTTGTTACAGAGTTAATCACCTGGGTATCTGAGTATTGTGCCTGTGAGCAGAATGTTGAATTGTTTGGTGGTACCATCAAGCATGCTTTTTAGGCTTTCAAATGAAAGGAGACTCTTCTTCATCTTCTGTGTGGATGCTTCTGGCTGTGCTTACTTTACTCTTGTTGTCAGTATGCATATTAAATAGAGAGATCCTTGGAGTCTGTATGAGTCTGAAGAACAGTGGAGCATTCAAATAACAAAACTTGTAACACAGCCGGATGTAAATCTTTGTGGCACAAAACCTGGATGCAGTAAAAGTCCCCAAAATGCCTTGCAAATCTCAAGAAGCAGAACTGACCTGAGGCTGCTGCACTGTTCACAAAGTTCTAATTCAACCCTTAAGTGGCAGTACTGGTAACAAATAACACGGATAATAAGTGTGGGAATAGCAGTGCTTCTGCAGTGGAGACAAACACGTTAGTATGGCCTTGAATTAAACAAAACATTATTTAAAATTCTATTGATGCTTGCAAAATCTTATATTATGAGACAACTTAATGCAGTATGACAAGCTGGTGTTTAACAGTATTTTCTAAAGGAACAAGTCATAAGGAATAAAAACTGATGTCCCATTCATCATCTTTGTTTCCAGGGGGAGCTGCAGAAATCTTTCTGATCACATTAATAGTTCCTCAGTTTGACTGACTATTCCTTTGATTGCATTTCTTGTTGAAGAGTAGTAAATCTTTGAGAGGCTTATATGCCAATTTTCTAAAGAAGTTTTTTGGCTTTCTAATTTTTTTTTTCCAAGTGGATGAGAGTAGCTCCCTTTAAAAAAAAAAACAAACCCACAACCAAAAAACGAACTAATAAAAAACCCCACACAAAACCAAAGCAACAAACAGAAAACCAAAACAAACAAAACTGTTTCAAGGTGCTTTCTATACCTCAGGCTCTTTTGTTAGTAAGAAAAAGGTAAAAACCAAACATCTTCCTATAGATCGTCATCTCTCTTTAGAACACATTCTTGTATGGGGGTTCATCTTAAATTTCCTAATGAGAATATATGATCTTTGTGTGACCCATGAGTTGCCCATAGCTCTGGACTCAGGATATAATCATACTTGCTTCAGTGAGAGAGGCTTTGTGGAACAGAATGTGCTGATTTCCCATTTTGAAGCAAGAACTTTGTTTCCTTTCAGGCTCATGTCTTTCTGAGGTCTACTTATAGGAGGCTTAGTTTGTGCAAAGCTATCCTTCCTTACATGGTGATCTTTCTATTTGATGTATTACACCCTGAAGATGTAACTCTTGATATCTGCATCTGATTGGTTCTTGCATCTTCCCATCTTGGAGATTTGAGCAGACTACAGAGGTGGTTTCCCTAGCACTTAATTCCTCTGGCAGTGTGTCAGTTGCATGCGTCAAGGAGGAGGAGGTTGTGGGTGCTAGGTACATCAGTAATGAAATTCTTAGCAAAGGAGAGCTTAAAGGAAGCAGAATATTTAGTGCTCTAGAATAAGAGGTAACATAAGGCAGCAGAGTGTGACAGCAAATCTTACTCTGCAAAGTGAGGATTCTCACTGGTCTTGCTTTACCAGTGACTGCTGTATAGTGTTGCTCTGTTTCCTAATGAAAGTTCACATCTTGGTGTCCCTGTCTCTGCTGCAGAAGGAAGGACTCTCCTTAATTTGTATGATCTTTCTGACACAGTCAATCTCTGCTCTCGGCAGCATTGTGGATCCTCGTGCTCGGACCTTTCCTTGCAGTTATGTCTTCTGCAAGGTGATGACTAAAGTGGTGTATCTGTTGATGGGTTGCCTCTACCTTCATTAGTTTTGTAAACTTTTTGTAGGTGGCTGAGCTTTTGTATATACCTTTGGTCTATGAACCAGAGAGTATGCAGCACCTTGATCAATCAACCTAGAAGCTGAGACTCTAATTTCTTGCTGTTCTGCTCTCATAATCTCTCTTTAAAGTAGTCTAGGGGAAATCTCTTGAAACAAAGTTCTATGACCCAGATCTTCAGATGCTGAATTTATTTAGGTGCAGTGTGAATTTGACTGTGGAGTGGGTAGGGTACTTAAAGAGCTGTATCTGAAAAAGTACTGTGTGAAAGCTTCAAGATCAAGAATAAAGGAGGGAAAGTGCTTCTTCCGTGTTCCCCACACCTCCATCCTCTGGAAAATATGCAGAAGCTATATTCATGTTGCAGCCTTTTTTGTAAGGCAAAAAGATAGGTTTAGAATATGTTTTAAGGGCTTACAGACCATCCTTAGAAGTGAATACTGGTTTAGAGTCCTAGCTCTTGGGGGGTGAGGGGGAGTTTCTCTCATTTTGTTTTGCTTTACCTGACAGATTCATTGTAGGTATTTTGCAAATCATTTTGCAAGTCTCTGAAGCAATTGGAAGAATGCTGCTGGTCAGAGAGAAATGAGAACTTAGGCTGAAATGTCCATGAATTAGTATTCAGTGTCGATTAAGTGAACTCACTGAAACATACAGAATACAGGAAAAATGCCATGACTCTATGCATGTTTGAGTCCTCTGGATAAAATGGCTTTTGGTTTTTAATTCCTCGGGGCTGAAGCAAAAAAGGATTGCTTGAAATAGGAGATCTTATCTAGGATAACCTAAACTTTTTCTTTCCTTGAGATTTCTGTCCCACTTGGGGGAATAAGCACTCCTTTTAATCCTAGAGGGCAAGGAAAGGGCACTTGTAATGACTCACCTTAAGTTCTAGACTAGTAAGTAAAATATGACAGAGCTGCCTTCCAGTTTATGTGGTGTGGTTGTGTACTGGAAGTGAGAAATTGTAAAGGAACAAGAATTTTTTCCCCTTATTATACATCTGCTGGAGGCAGAGATCTCCATAGAGTTTGGCAGAGGGACACAGGGGATAGAAGAAGGTGTAGAGAGGCAACATCTAGTTCGTTGGTCCAGCAACCTCTTGAGGACTTGTCAGAAGGGAAAGAAGGGATAGGACAGAAAGTGTGAAATACATTCACTTTTGCATATAGGAAAAAAAAAATCCACTTTTGAAGATGTGGTTTAGCTTCAACGCTCTAAGCTTTGTGCTTTCACATGGAGAAGGATCTTCCAGAGCAGTTGTGCTAACTTGTCTGCATGTGTGTGCTGAACTCCGTGACTTCAGATCCACTTTGGTAGAGGAATATGATATACCAGCAGTACCTTCAGAATGCCATTGTATGTGTGAGTGTGCATATGTGTGCACAACAGCCTCAGTTTGGTACCAAACTCAAGTGTTGTTCAATAAAATATACCGAGAATGCCTGAAAACTGAGAAAGTAGCAACCTAAATTCTTGATTTGCTTTTGTTTTCCTTTCTCTTTGCACTAGGTTCAGGATGTTGTTCCTATCACAAGCTATGATACTGCCGGGTCTTTTCTGCTGCTGGGCTGTAACAATGGTTCTATCTACTATATAGGTAAGAAGTAGGAGCAGGGTGGAATAAAAAGGAGGTGGTACTGAGCAGCTTTTTTGTTAAACCCTTTAATTGATTTAAGTTGCATCACAACAACTCTGTCTTATCAAAGTAATAAATGTCTCTTTTCCACAGACATGCAAAAGTTCCCACTGCGAATGAAAGACAATGATCTTCTCGTGACAGAATTGTACCATGATCCCTCCAATGATGCTATAACAGCTCTCAGTGTCTACCTCACACCTAAAACAAGTCAGTATTCTATCACCGTCTCTTCACTGAGAGTCTGTTAGAAATGTGCTTTTCTTTTTTCTAAATGGACTTTTTCTATTGCTGCATAGCAGGGCTAAAGCACACGAGGTAGCCTTTGACATAAACAAGAATTTTTCTTCATATAATCATCTTCAAATGAATGATGAACACTAGGCATAGCAGTTTCCCCTTACAGCTGTATATATGTATAAATAGGTACATGTACTTACATGTATGTATATGTTAGTGCTTGTGCATAATGTACCTTGGCTGGTTTTAAGGCTTTTGCACAAGATATGCACTTGGATTATGAATTGTATTCACTGAAATAGTTTGTGGTGAACTGGGGGGAAGTGGAGGGAGAAAACTTTGCTGTTGTGTCTAACCTTATAACCAATACACTAGGAAACATTTCCAGGTGCAGCTGGATGATGTTTAGCTATTATGTCTATAACAGCTTTTTGTAATCATGATGCAGCTATTTTTTAAATTAACAAAAAGAAACCAAGAGCAGCAACAACAAAAGCCCAAGGCAAAGTAAAACTCAAAAAACCCCAAACTGGGATAAAGTGGCTACTCATAACTATGTTGATACCAGAGTGACTTTTTTAACTATAGTCCCTCCTGTTTTGCTTTGCTTTCCCATTTGCTTCCCACTAAGGCAGAAAAGTATACATTATTTGGCATGTATTGACCATATCACTGTGAGGAGTGCCAAAATATCTATCATATGACTTTATCCATTTATTCTTTCACTGCCAGGAGGGAGGAGAGAGTGGGAAAGAAGGCTATTAAGACACTGTTGAAGAGTGTAGTATGGAATTGAACAAACCTTTGGTTATTCTAGTGGCAAAATGACCTCCCTGTTCATGGGAAAATAATAAGTAAACAGTGTTTAAAAAATGTATCTTTCTTATTTTGGAAGCTTGGAAATACTTTTTTTTTACTGCCTGTTTTTCCTGGCTTTCAGTAACACAAACTTTCATTCCTGGAGAAACAACTGTGCTCTTGCTTGCTTTAGGTGTAAGTGGAAATTGGATTGAGATTGCATATGGCACCAGCTCTGGAGCAGTGAGGGTGATTGTACAGCACCCTGAAACAGTTGGGTCTGGACCTCAGCTCTTTCAGACCTTCACAGTTCATCGAAGTCCTGTTACGAAGATCATGCTCTCAGAGAAACACCTTGTGTCAGGTAATCTGCACGCAGATTTGTATTGGCAGTTCTCCCCTCCACCTGAGCAATGAAGTTATTTGTATGCATTGGTCTCTAATTTGCATTGTTCCTAAGTGTAATAGCAATGAGTTGAACAGATTTGGGGGCAGGGAAAGGGCTAGAATGGCTTGGATCCTCTTTCTTAAAGTAAGCATTCTTCAAAGCCCTTATCAGTTAAAAGGCCTAGGTTTTATTTGACCAGGTACTGGAACAACTCACTCTTTCATTTCTGTCTTATTTCCACGAATGGCAACCTTGGAATAAAAGGGTTTGTAAACAAATGTATCCCTGTCAAGTCTTGTTGTGGGCAGGTCCTTTAGGACTTATCTTTTTTTTAACAGCCTTTCAGGAGCTTCCTGGGCTGCAGCAAAATGTGCACTATCTCCTCCTGGGCCCTAGAAAAAGCCTTCCTGTGACTTCAGAGAGCTGTCTGTGTTTCTTTCTTCAGCAGTCTCCCAGTGTTTTTTGTGCTATCCTGTTTGTGCTGTCTTAAGCTCAGGAGTGGGTCTTACTTTCTGGAAGATACAGTCACTCCTTCCTCTGTAAGAATCTCTTTCACCCAGAATCCAGCAGCCAGGGCATGGCAAAGAAAAGATTTATTTTCTGCTGCTATCTTATTGTTTAAAGAAAAAAAGGAACAGGAAACATGGTATCCAATTATACTGCAAATAAACAGCCCATCCCTTCCCCTGCAACCTGCTGCTAAACTTTGTGTTGCAAAGGGGCTCATCTGTACATAAAGAAGTGAGTAACTGATGAATGAAATGGAAAAGGACTATTGTGTGAGAAGGGTTCTGCTGCCAGGCTCCTCTCATGCTGTGTCTTGTCCTAGTGTCCGCACATGGAGGACTGAAGGGTGCTGTAGGCTACTGGTGCTGACTCAGTCAGACCTTAGTGTTGTGTTTCACCTGTTTCAGTTCATTTCTTAAATTTCTGAGGGAAGAGACAAAACTAATAGTAAACAGAACATCAGCAGTGATTTGTAGACTGTTAGGTAATTGTCTGGAGATGCTTTGTGACCTCACATTGAGCAATCAAGCAGAATTTAGTCGATCTTGAAAAACTATCATGTAGATATTCATTAGAGAAATCTATCTCAAAAATTTTGTC
The DNA here is from genome assembly GCA_013396775.1 of Cephalopterus ornatus. Classification (NCBI taxonomy): domain Eukaryota; kingdom Metazoa; phylum Chordata; class Aves; order Passeriformes; family Cotingidae; genus Cephalopterus; species Cephalopterus ornatus. The sequence goes on from VZRE01004977.1 coordinate 53,519, forward strand.
ATCCCTTTTAAATGTACATTGTCTCCTTTCTAGTTTGTGCTGATAACAACCATGTACGGACATGGACTGTGACTCGGTTCCGGGGCATGATTTCAACTCAGCCAGGCTCAACACCTCTTGCATCATTCAAAATCTTATCCCTGGAGGAAGCAGAGAGTCATGGCAGCTACTGTTCTGGAAATGACATTGGTAGGATGTCTCTTGGTTGTGCTGTGCCTGTACATTCACTAGTCTCATAAAGGTTTAACAGATTTTCAACCCTATAACATACAAGTCACCTGATGATCTCTTACATACTGCTGTCCTCCTGAAAAAATGGCAGGGATCTGGATGATCCACCAGGAAGTATTACTAGGCTGTAGAGAGTGAGTACACTTAAAGGACATACTCTGAATGAGAGAGAAAGGGACAAAAAAACTTTGGAACACACATACTACACCTCTTCCTTGAGCAAATTGGTGTAGCATTTCAATTTTGGTTTAACTAGAGAATGAGAGAAAGCACAGTAGACTGTATTAAAGCAGGTAGAGCATAGCAAAGTCTGGGTCTACTGCAAATTCTAGTTCACTGTTCAATCGGGGTTAAACAATGAATAGAAAAAATCCTTAAATTACTTTGAAGTTGTGACAAAGTTTACTGAAGCCTTGCAACTGCAGAGGCAAATGGTGCTACCACATTGCTATAGCAAGGTACTGAAAGAGTGCTGTTGGTAAATATTGGTAGACAGGCAGTCTAAATTCCTTCATGGTCTGAGCCTTGCAAATGAACCTTTGATGAATACGGTGCCTTGTGAATACAGGGTGGGGTCAGTTCTGCGGCAAGAAATCTGATTAAGCCTTTAGACATCTTGGAGCTGCAAAATAACCAAGTACTTACTGTTATTATGAAGACTTAATGTAGGGTTTTTACTGACATAGTAATTCCTTCAGGAACACACAGCAAACTTAGGAATGCACGTCCCTTAGAACAACAAAGAAAGATTTGGATTTGTAGAGACTGCTAACCATTGGATGGCTTTTCCTAGCTATTGCTTATCTTTGGTTCCCTGCCCTGGCCCTGGTGCTTTAAAATTGCAGTGGTCAGACTAATGAGTCTGGGTCTCCAGGACTGTATGGGGAGGAGGGTGAGGGAATTGAAACAAACAAACAAGTGCTCTTTCTTTCTTTCCTCTAGGACCCTTTGGTGAACGTGATGATCAACAGGTGTTTATCCAGAAAGTTGTTCCTATCACTAATAAGCTATTTGTAAGGCTCTCGTCAACTGGGAAAAGGTATGTCAATGCTGAGGGTTTTAAGTGGGAAAATAGCAGGACTGTTCAGATGGTGGGGTGTCCTTGCTCCATTCTAAGTGCATGCAGCTGCGCATAGCAATGTGCTTGACAGCTCTGCCTGAACTCTAAGTTGTGTGTTAGTAACAGAACTGTACTCAATGATCTATTATAACCTCAAAGCCAAATGGCTTATTGAAAAATAGAGATATCTAATAGAGATACCAGAGACTCACTTAGTGATGGCTCACCCTGATGAGCTCACAAAGCAAACAGTTCTGTGCCTCTGCAGAATATGTGACTCTCGCCCATGGTACCATGCTAACGTTAAATTTCAAAACTAATGCTGAAGTTGCTGGTGGCAGGGATTATGCTGCTCATAAAGTTAGACAGGGAAGCAGCTTCCTCCTTTGCACTTGGCTTTGAAGATATCAGGACCTTTAAATAGGTGGAGATACTGTCTTCTAGATCAGCTATACAATTATTTTCTTAGGCTTGGCTTCATAATATTACACTACATTGCTGCCAACATAGTAAAAAAAAATTGCCAAATAACCACAGCTGCTTTTCTTCCTGTTAGACTAGGAAGGTGCCAAGAGATCAGAAAAGTTAGTGCATCTCAGTTCTGTGCTGCTTCCTTTTTGCATCTCTTGCCTCATAACTTTGAATCTGGGTGAAAACATTAATGCCTCAACATTATGACTTATTTTGGCACTGCTTGGATAAAAAGTTCAATACAAGGGGCCAGTAAAACAAATTACCTGGAGCATGAGCAGCTTAGTTTTGGGAGTTCATTTTCCTTCCTCACTGCCCATAAACTTCTAAAAGAAAGGGAAAAAAGCGATGTAGATCTGTCATGACAAGTGAGATTTCGGTTGTGATAAGACAAAAGTTATCTGCATAGATAACACTGGATTTATCTTCCTCAGATTATTTTGTGTATCTTTTATCTGGTTAAATGTGCTGTTTCTGCAGGTTAGTTTCCTAGAGTCTGCATATGAAGTGCTAGCATATGAAGGGGCTAGTTCCTGTCATTCTTATGAGAGCCTTAAGTTTCTAATCATTGCAAACTGAAAATGGACATAGAACATGTGGGGGTTGCCTAATAAACAAGCAGTAGGACTGCAGATGGACTGGGGGTGGGAAGGGACTGTGCAGTGAGCAGCATGCCAGTCATGCAGGGGAAGGAAATTCATCAGGAGGAAAGGTCTTTTTCTGAAGGCAGGTTAGGTGCCTTCTCAGAAAGTTGAACCACTACTGACTTTGCTGGCCAAACTTCCAGGTGCAGTTGTTCTGGTAACTCAGCATTTCTCTTCCTGTAGGATATGTGAGATCCAGGCAGTTGACTGCACTACCATCTCGTCGTTTACTGTGCGAGAATGTGAAGGTTCCAGCAGAATGGGCTCCAGGCCACGCCGCTACCTCTTCACTGGGCATTCAAATGGCAGCATCCAGATGTGGGACCTGACCACAGCTATGGATATGGTTAATAAGAGTGAAGACAAAGGTAAGTTGTGTTATGCCAGGACCATGGTGTGGTTCCTTTTCATGTCCTCAGGTGTGTGTGCCTGCGGTAAATGGACTTGGCCTCTAAGAGCCGTCTCTTTCAGATGTTGGCGGCCCCACCGAGGAAGAACTGCTCAAGTTGCTTGACCAGTGCGACTTGAGTACATCTCGCTGTGCCACACCCAACATCAGTCCTGCCACCTCAGTTGTTCAGCCAAACCGGCTTAGAGAATCTAATTCCAGGTAAGTCGCCAAGGGTGGCACCAGCTGCAGACACCAAAGGTTTTACTTTTCAGGTAGGCAAAGAGGGGTTTGGTGACTTGAATGTGGTAGCTGAGCCCCTGAATTTGTGCCCTAAGTGGCTTGAACCTACACACAAATACTCCTTGATTTCTGTTGCTTTGTATGTATGCAGATTGAAGTATCCTGTGAGAATCTGAAGTGATCAGGAAGTGCTTGTGTGGGGGCTGTGATAAGTGTATTGCTACTGTAGTGCTAGACCGTGGTGGGTGGGACCACAGGTGTGCAGAAGAACTGGCTGCTATTCTCAGCCTAACATCTGCTCTTCTTGTTCTTGGTTGCTTATATTTTTGAAGCCTCCAACTGCAGCACCATGAAACAATCCACGAAACTGCCACATATGGTTCTGTGAGGCCATACAGAGAAAGCCCCCTCTTGGCACGAGCAAGGAGGACAGAGAGCTTTCACAGTTACCGGGACTTCCAGGCTTTTAACTTATCCAGCAAAAGCCCAACAGAAAAGGCAGCTGCTGCAAATGGGAATTCAAGCCAGACAGAGGCCAGGAAGGCAACAGCTGAGGGCACCACAGCAGAGAGGAAGGCTGTCCTGTCAACAGCACTTGAAGTGCGAGGCACAGGCATGACAGATGCAGGTGGGTGTTGCAGTACAGAGGTTCACCGTCTGCCAGAGAGTTCTCTGGATCTCAAAAGAAGAGGAGCAGAGGAGGAGAGTGAAGCCAAAGCAGAAAGCAAAAAGAAAATGGGATTTGAAGGAGCTGGTTTCCTGGGAAGGAAGAAAGTGCCTCTCCTGGCCTCTGCACCAGTCCTTGCTGAAGGTGGTCCTGAATTACCTGGTGCAGCTTCTCCATCACCTACAAAGACAGCTGCTTCTCCACGTCACCGGAAGAACGACTCATCCTGCCAAGACTACGGCTTGTGAAAATGGGACTGCTGGCAAAAATGAGATGCAGGTGCCCTCTGGCTGGTAGCAGGCATAACGTTACGTGTGGTGGGTTGTTTCTTGAATGGGATTTTGTACTGATACCAGAATAAAAATTGTAAGGTTGTGAGAAAGTACCTGGCTGCTGCCAAACCTTTGAAGGGTCATCCACATCAATGTGTGGCTTTATGTAATGCTCCAAAATGTAGTACGGTACTTGGTCCAAAATAATGTTGTGCATTCTTGCGTAAATGTGGTCAAGGCATGTGATATGTTGTGATTATTTTTGTTTTGGGAAGGGAGGGTGCTAAAGGAAATCTTGGTTGCTGAGTGAAGGATGCCTTTTAGATGCAGCCACACATTGCTCTGCAGAGCTGCTGCTGTCTTGGATAGATTTTGCCTAATTCACAGGGCTGCCTCTGTAGTCTTGTTTCATGAATGGGATCATTGCTCTGTATGCTGCTGTCTGATATCTGAAATGTTTTGTGCAGGTTAGGGAGGAGGCTATTCAAAATAGCATATTATTTTGCCTCTTAGTCCAAATAAATTGCCAGAGGAGTGTTGCTTGTGCTTTCTGAAAATGTGCGGTATCAGATGATGGGTTTTGCTGTTTGTAACTGAGAGAATGCATAAAAATATGCTTGACAGAATACACAGAACTGGCAGTCTCTTGAGGGCTTCCTTGCCACTTTCTCTGGAAAAAGGACAGAGATGAATATGGGAGTAGGTTTACTGTCATGGTGTAATAATTCTCAATTACAAGTGCCTTGACATTTTATTTCCTACCTGTGTTGCACTGGCTGCTTGTTGTTTGCTCCTGGTGAACAAGTTTTATTGCCTGTAGATTAGTAATAAATGAGCAGAAGGGAAGGGTGTGACAGCAAGTGTTCAACACAGAGCATCTTAGGAGGTTTTCTACCTCTGAAAAAGCATGCTTGAAGTTAAGCATTAATTAATGGCTTGTTTTGTTGTG
>VZRE01004977.1:58494-188494 GCA_013396775.1 Cephalopterus ornatus
TAACTTGAGCCGAGAGGGTGGGGAAGAAGGAGTGAGAGAACACAAAGGTTGAAGCAACTTCATAAGAATTCCTTCATTGCTGTTTATTCATCTGTGCATGAACAAAATTCTGTGATAGAGCTTTGTCAGGCCAGGAGGAAACAACATGGTTATCCTGCCATACAGGCCCCTTTTAGCCACATGCTGTTTTTTGGACACGTAAAACACTTTTTGTTACCAAATATGCTGCCCCCCATCTCTCCCTGCCCCACCCCTACAACCCTCCTGAACTGTGAAAGCTGAGTGAGAGACAAAGATGAGAGCCTCTACCTTCACAGACTTTTACTAATGTATGACTTAGGAATTTTCAAACTGTTCTCTTACCTTATGAGGTGTCAGTGCTAACACACAGTTTTTACTATATAGTGAAAGACATGGTGATAAAAAGGCCAACTTACCCTCCCACCTCCCCTCCCAAAAAAACCAGTTTTATCTTTCAACTCCTGGGCATGGGGTGGGGAAACAGCAGCCCTCCCTCTGCCCCCAAAGGCCCTGTAGGCTGCTTTTGGCAAGTTACCCACTTTCCATTTTCTAGAAAAGGTGGTTTTGTTCTTCAGAGGTGGGTGTCAGTGAATGTGGTGTGCTCCTTGGTGACAGTGCTGAAGCCTTTGATGACATTGGCAAGATCTTCTTCATCTACATACTGTTAGGAAGGGATAAAAGAAGAAGCATGTCAACCAAAGCTGTACCAGGCTAAAGGTGATTCCTTCATTTCTCTTTCCTCCTACCCCCTAAAAATGGTTCTGAAATAGATAAATAAATGCATTTCTAATGTGTTCCCTTTCCTTCCAGTATGAGGTAAGAACCTAAAGCATTCAAGCACCTGAATCCAAACTAATTAGATTTTCATAGTAAGCAGTCAGTTAAGAAAAATACAATCAATTATATATCTGACAAATGATGCTTGTTATAGTGTACTGGGGAACTTGAGAGACATGAAAAGACAAAAATACATTTTTGTTTTGGATAACTACCCTGCCACACAATTTAGGTAAGCTTTTGGTTTTCAAGCTTCCAAGGGAGGGTCTGAGTTTCTTCCAATTGCACTCCTGCTAATGCATTGAGCCAGGAAAAGAGTTGAAAGCAGGAAAGAAACTATATTCATAGCATAAAGAGAACACCAGCAGTGTTACTGCAGATAGGTGTCCTGGGCCACTACAGCCATTCAGTATATTGGACAAAGGGGTAAACAAAACTTGCTGTTACTCCTAAGCTACTGAGTGAAATAGAAGAACTGAGTGAAAAGCATTGCAGGAGGTTTGCAAGAGAATACCTGAGCCACACAGGAGCAGAGACTTGGGTTCAGGGCAGTGTAAAGCAATGTACAGAGGGTAAACAGAAGAACCCAGCTCTGTATGTATAGCTGCTCATTTGATAAAGCAGATGAGCTCATGCTGTCAGGGTTGTTTGCCACCACAAGGGAGAGAAAGGTGGTTTTTTTCTGCTCCAGCCACTTCTGAAACTCACTGTAGTATTTTTAAATACTTCTAACGTGCACATGGGGGGTTGCAAGCTAAACCAAATCATGGTGTCAGCCAAGGATAGAGCAAAAGCTTCCTCTCTCTGCAGCAGGAAGCTGTTCTTTTGGCTAATGAGATCATACAAAGGTACACTCTGGGTGAGTTGTTAGTCCCCAAGGATTTAAATCACAAGGATGTGATAGCTCTGAGAAAAGGGCAAGGCTGAGTCATGATACCACTAAATTGGGAAGTCCACAAGCTGCAGAGTGCAGGCTGAAAGTTAACCTGTACCCACAGGGGGTTTGCCTAGATCTAAGTTATCACTACCTTCTCTCTTAAGCCTTCTTTCTGCTGTTATGGCAGTGATGGTACCAACACCCCTGTACTGGAGTATGCCTGTATGTTCCAGCCCTTTCAGCTGTTTTGGTGTACTGAAGGTGAAAGCCCAAGGAAGCTGCTTGGATTTATGTGCCAATCCTTCTCCAGTTCACTTTGCGTTTTGGACAGGATCCACTCACTAACTGCACGCTCCATCTAACTTTGTTTCTACTTCACAGGCTCTTCAGCCCCATTCTGGCTCCTTTTTAGGAACCTTATTATTCAGCTTTTCCAGGAAATAAACACTCATGTCTTGCTGACTCCTGTTTGGTCAGGGAAGAGTAGAAATGGGGCTGGGGGCCGAGAAGAGTGGAAGTTTCCTGGTGACAAAGAGGAAAGGAAGTTGTCACTCTCCTTGACTTGGAAACATCATTTTTTGTATCTGTGTGTTCAGATGCTTGTTGCTGACGCTGGCTAGTCCTATCCTCTTCTAAATTAAAAGAAAGGTAATCTGCCTGCACCCCTAACCTCATTCTAGTCCCATGGGGGCAGAGGTTGAAGTCATTTGTCACACATGCCAGAAAACCTGAGCATTCACATGATCTCTGTGTTGTCACTGAGCAGAGTACAGAGAGCAGGTCTCATCAGCAATTGAGTCCCAGCTAACAGAACAGGAGTCCCTAGAACACAAGCTCCTACCTCTGGCACTAAATTTGTGAAGGATGCCAAGACATCCCACCTCACACATGTACGTTTGCTGAAATGCAGAGAAAGAAAAACCTATGAGTTGACCAAATAGAAGGGAATTCTTCAAAGTACATATATCCTTGGTAGACCGTGGAGTTTGTAGTTCAATGAAAACCACAGAGAGATGTGTGTGGATCCCTTGAATCCTGTAAGAGCAGTTTGTGATCACCTGCGGCTCCAGAAGAGAGCAGTAGACTTGAAGGATTTTGAGGATCTAACCTATGACCATGACCTTCTAGGCCTTTTGGCTGTGTCTCCAGCAACTTTTGACATTTAGACCTGTTCATGATTCTAATCTGGCAGGTGATGCACAACAGCATCACAGAGGAGCGGGAGTCCTTACCAAGCCATGACCAGCAGTGCGGTGATTGCGAAGAATGGCATCCCAAGGTGATTCTTCAAAAGTCTTCTTGTCATAGAGGTCGAGCAGCTGGCTGACACTGCGGTGGAGAGAGGCTTGGGAATACGTGCGACTTAGCTGGCTCTGACTTAGCCTCCTTCCCCCAGGTGTGATATGGACACTGCGGCTGCTTGTGGGAGAACCAGCTCCTGGAATTTTTGTATCTGCTAGTCCCTATAAGGAAATAAATAAAAAAATTATAGGCATGGTCTTAAATACTTTATCTGAACAAAACCAAAGCAGGAGTGGAAGAGAACAGAGAAAATCATGCTTCAAAAATCATGCACAGTTATAAACAGAAAAATAAAAAATGGACCTTTCTCCATTGCGGACAATCATATCATAAAAAAAAAAGAGAAACCAAAAACCAACCAAACAAAAAAACCCCCAAAAAACTCCCCCAAAACAAACAAAACCCCAACAAACAAACAAAAAATCCAAACTCACAAACCAACACTGTAAACCAGGACTTTTTTTTTCCTTCTTCCTATTTTTTTTTTGAAGTAGCCAACAAGCAGAGGTCCAAAGATTTTTTACTACCAGAATGATAGCCCAAACTTGCACAGCAAGGGGATGTTAGCAGACTTTCAGTTATCGCAACTAAGGGAAAAAACATTCACCCACCAGGAGAAACATGCAGTGTCAGATGCCTGTTGTTGCATGCTTGTTGAGTCATCTGACACATCACACATCTTTGCAACTCTGCAAGCTAATGACTCTACCTCAAAGTGCATTGTGTATCTTTTGAGAGTGACACTGCTTGATGAATTGGATGTGTCAGCAATAGTCTCAAACTGAGATTAAAGAGAGGGAGGAAAAGCATTAGGGCAGGGCAAGGTGCAATGCAGGTGTACCTTACAGAGGATGTGAATTAGCTGCAGCTCTGTGAGGGAAGAGCATTGTAGCAGGATGTGGGGAAGTAGGGGAACAGGCAAAGACCAGGCACTTTTTAAGTGGTCATCAAGTACTGTGTGGGCAGCCAGCATTCCTTGCCACATGACCTCACTAACAACTATAAAACACAAGCGATTTTGCCATTCCGCAGTAGCTCTGTCCTAACTTCTCAGATTAAGTAAGTCCTTCAACTGATGCACTGTAGAATCGACCTTGCTATTAAGTCCATGAGGTTCTGGAAAAAGAAAAGGGAAAATCAAAAAAGAAAATAAAAGAAAGGGCAGGAAGGCGGAAGGGAATTGGGCAGGCATGCCAACAGCAAAGACATTTTGAAGTCAAGAGGAACAACACGACATGACAGACTGTAGAGGAAAAGGAATCAAAACCATGAGACAAAAAAAAGAAGTTTCTTATGCTCTTAGCCTTTGCCAGGAGAAGGGGCACACTGGAAATCCCATTGTTTCCAAGAGCTCCTTGGTTGAGGCACAGATGCAGCATCTTGGCACCGAGACAAGAAGGAACAGAATGCGTGAAGGATGCAGGAGTCACTATCCTGCTTGATGGCACTCACAGGAAAAAGAAGCTGAGAAGTGACAAGAAGAATCATCTCATGGCCTGTGCCTGGGAAGAAGCATGGAAATGGAAGGCACGGCTGTTTCTATTCTCAGTCTCATAACAATTGCCATATTACTTTTCTTTTGCTTTTCCTCAAGGGGTAGGATAGCACTACTACTCTGCTATATGATGGAACATGTTTTTTATGCATTCTTTTTCAAAATTATAACTTGTCATGATAAAAATTACAGAAAGCCTTCCTCTTTATCACTCCCCAGACCCTCCCACGTCTCTGGTAGTACCACCACAGGTCTATGTGTACAGATGCACACATGCATTTTGTGAAGTTCCTTAGCTTTTTCTCTGATTGCTCTCTCTCTACTTCAAACCTTCCTGGCATGCAGCTTGTCCTAGAGCAGTCCAGCTGGGTGGTGGTTGGATACTAGAAAGAAACAGAGCCTCTCCCTAAGTCCTGCTTTTTGCAGGCATATCTCATGGATACCAGACAAAGACTGTCAGATTGATCCTGGTTAGCTATCCACAGCAGGCAGTTGGGAACACACGAAAAGTTCCTCTGAAAAGCACATTTTATCACCTACCTTCTCACAGCATGCCAAGGACGTTTCAACTCTATTGCAGTTGTCAGCTAACATGTGGTGAGAGTGGTGGCTTTGCATTTTCTCTGACTCCAGGTTCAAAGTTTGTGTTAGGCATCAGAAACATTTCAGGACCTGAAAACCAGGTGCCATACAGCTCTGTTTGGACTATGCACCTGTAGCCTGGCTCTCAGTGCCCACGTAGGACCAGACAGTCCTTTTCCTACACTGGTACAGCCTCCATTTGGTAACCAAATGTGCAATAAAATAGCAGAAGGAGGAATACAAACTTCTGTGTGTGTTTGGGGGGCAGATAGAACTATAACATTATGGATACACAACATTGTATTTTGCCAAACGTACCGGGTCGGTTTCACCAGATGAATACACACTCATTGGTGATGTTCTTTTCTGGAGTGGAACTAAAGGAGGCCTGTCTCGTGCATAGGGTTGCTTTTTGACCTTCCTTTGAAGAATTAAGGAGAGAAGAATAGCCAAGAGGATCAAACCTAAAACTACCATCAGCACTGCAAACCACAACTCGTTGTAGAATTTTGCACGTTTAGACTCTGCTTTGTCCTTCTCTCCAGGTGTTGTCAAGATCAGACCTGAAAAAAAGAGGGATTAGGGGAGAAAGGGAATGTTATTTCAGAAAGCATTTAACAATATGCTATCCCTCTCTCCGCTAATAAATTAGGCAGAAATTTAAGTAATTTTGTCGTCATGTGCTTATTTGCACTTATGTTCAAGGTGGCATAATGGTTCAATATGCTAGTAGGCTATAATAAAAATCTTACTACCCTCAAGAGACCCTGCTTAAAGTTCTGGCATTGCTGCTTTAGGCTGGAAATCACCACTGCATCATCAGCTCTTCCGAAAGGAGGTGGTAGAGGTGGAATGTGAGAAAAAAAAGGGTTCTCCAAGTAACCTTGAAGAGTGGAAATGACTATGGTAATTTCAGAGCAGTACAGAGGACATTTGCTCCAGAACTGCGTAGTGGCAGGCCTGTGCAATTAGCAAAAGAGAGGGAGGAAGGCTTAACAGAAATAAGCGATACATTAATACAAAAGCAAACAACATGAAACATGAAACTCCTTCCTCCCACCTGTTAGAAAAAACAGTCAACTTGGTTGGCTTTGCTCATACACAACACAAGCGGAAGAAATCTCAGTGACAGGCTTTCTTGGTTATTTGCAATCCTACATTCATTTCCAGACTCTTGGCTAAGAAATTTCCATCACCTTCACTTCCAAGCCTCCTCAACAAGTTGCCTTTGGTTTTGATAGAGCTTGCAGTAGACTACGGGTACAAGTAGCAATCAAAAGAACAAAGGGGCAGAGTGTGCAAGGTGATGGATGTAGAGCAACTGGGAACATCTTATAATGACTTTACAGCAGCCTTGCCTGAAATTCTGCAGGAGGATGAAGTGAGAGCATGAAAAGTGTTATAAGGGAAATACAGAGTAAAGAGTAATTGCAAAGACAAGACAGATCTATTTTAAGAAGCTGAACAAGATGCAACTCAAAAAAGAACTTAATTAATTAAACCAAATATATCATTTAGAAATGGTTCAAACTTAGCTTTGCTTCATAGAAATCTAAGGAGTTTAAAAACTTTTACTGGAACTCTTTACTGTTAAGCATCTACTACTTAATGGACAAGAAATTACTGAGATGTCACCACATCAAACTCCCTTGCTTCCACAAAACAGGCAAAAGCCTCATGAACAGAAGGTAAATGGCAGGTGTTATAAACTGGGTCCTGACAATATCTTGTATGACATTCTCGTAAACTGGCTATTAGAATGAATCCCAGGTGAAACTGCTGGTTGGTCATAGGAGAGGAGCAGGTGCATGCCCCTTGCTGGGGTGGGTGGGACGCAGGGAGCTGGGAGGATATGTATTCTCACTGTCAAACTGAGGGACAACTTTGGAGGACAGGATTGAAATTCAAGATAATCCGAATCTGGAAATAAAATCTGGAAGAGAGGGGATTCTATTTAGCAGGAAAAAGCACAACATTTTGGAACAATATATTTATGTAAAAATAAAAGAAAAAATATTACATGCATGGAGAGAGGATCTGAAGCTAATCATGAGAATTGTCCCACCCCTGGATGCGTTTCCAACCAGGTTGGATGGGGTTTTGAGCAACATGGTCTAGTGGAAGTTGTCTCCCATGGCAAGGGAGTTGGAACTAAATGGACTTTAAGGTCCCTTCCAACCCAAAGCCTTCTATGAAACAGTTGGACTCAATGATCTTAAGGTCCTTTCCAACCTAAAAGACTCAGCAATTCTATAATGTAAAGGAACACAAATCCATCCATGGCAAAAAAACATATTATCTACATACCTCATACAGTAAGGCACTAAGGAATACTCTGCTCTTGCAGTGAGATGCCATCCTGCCTGTCATGCACTAATGTAAAATTTCTAGCACGAAAACATAAAATGAACTGGTGCTAAGTAATTTCTTTGCATATTTACCAACTCCATCTCCAGCATTGTACTTGATGACTGGTGTCATGGCACTCCCTTCATCGGTGATGCAGGTCACTTGAAATAAAAAGGCTGAGAAAAAAGGTTAGAAAATACTGTCAGCAGCAGAAATAAAAATTCTGTAGGTGCTGTTTTTTCACCATGATTCCCAGACTGTAGCCCTGAAGGGTGGAATTGCAGCAGAGCTCCAGGATTTGGGAAAGCTCAACCCTCACAATGAGCTGGAGCAGTCTCACCCAGTCAGGTGTAATGTTTAAGAGGAAGTTTAGCTTCATGGATTTTTTTTTTTTCAAGCATCTGCTTAGATGCACATCAGAGAGTCTGTAGTAGACTTCTACACTCTTAGCTTGGGACTGCAACGGAGAGTTTTTCTCAAATTTTAGCACACAATTATATTAATTTAGCTCAACAGAGAGGAAGCTGTAGGAAACCGAAACTGACTTTTGTCAGATGTCCTTGGTAAATAGAGCTCGGTGTCGAAGCCGCTGTAGATGCGCTGCCCACTCTCAGTCACCACGTACTCCTTCAGGCGGCCGTTCAGCACAAAAGTGCGGCTCCAGTCTATGTGGATGGTAGATAAATTGCTGACAACGGCGAATGGAGCCATGTACCGAGGTGCTGCAAGAGAAGGAAAAAAAGCTCATTTCTAGCCAATAGGCTAGAATTGATTCAGTGACTGAGTTACACAGTGAAAATAAAGAGGGTCTCCATGATACAAGCTCTGTGTCACATGAACTCCCTCTCTCTCTCAGACACGTGTATGATTAGGGAAGATACAAGGAGAAAAGACAAAGCTGGCTGTAGCATGCCAGTCTCTGCACTGAGAAAGCAGAAATATCTCGTATCTTGAAAATAAAGATCTAGAACTCCCCCCCTTCACCTTCATGTATGCAGGACAGACACTAAAACTGTGTAAATTAAATTCCAGCTTAAGGTGGGGGACAGGAAGACACAGGAGGGTGTGCAAGCTTGACTGCAGCAGGCTGTGCTGTGGGAAGCCAACTGCTAAGCAGGGGGCTCTCTTCCAAGCCCCAAGAAACTGCCAAGATCATCTTTAACACATGCACATACATGAAAACAAGGGGTTTCAGAAAAGCAAGAACAGATGGCAGATAGACAGAAAAGAAACCCAGAACTCACTTCAGGGAAGAAGAGTTCATCAGTTGGGCTCAACAGCTTGCTGATAAAAAACTTCATTTAAGCTTGAGGTGGTTCTTTCTTGTGGCATTGCCATTAAGCCATCTGCCCTATATATATGATGGTTTGTTCCTAAGAAAGCAGCTTGTCCAGCTTCACTTTGCTGCTAATTGCCCACTGCCACTAAAGTGAGCCTTCCAGGCAAGAGGAAGGAGACAGTCAGAGGGACTCTGGAGACTGGGTATGAAGAAGTCAGCAAGGCAAGAAAAGCAAGACTGAAAGAAGAGGGCTGTGAACCTCGTCAGTGGCGGCTTTAAAATAGCTTTCAAATCCTTTTGTTCTGTGTGTCTCACCAGTTCCTCATGAATTTTCTCCATTTAAAAGTTCAGAATCATGTTCCAGCCTTTTAGTTTGCAATTTAATAAAACACAGCTTTTGAGATAAGGACCTTTCTTTTGTTTGTTTTTACTTTTTTTTTCAGTGGTGACATGGAAGAAAATCTGGGCCTGTTCCACCTGAAATTTTCAACTATGTATCAGACACCTTTTTAGTAATTACTTGCAGAACTACCAAATCATGCAAAAGGGATCTTCAGAAAGGTGATTCTGAAATCCTGACATGAGACTGTGTGATAAAAAGTGAACATCTTCTTTGCCCTGATCTGACAGATGGAGGTGAAATGCCCATCTCATCTGTTACGGAATGACTCTGGCTACAGCACTATAGATCTTTTTAATAAAAGCTGATGTTATACTACTACAAATTCAGTTTTGATGGCAAAATCTATTCTGCCTGTAGGCACAGGCCCTGCATGTTTAATTTCCATGCAGATCACCACACGCCTTAAAGCACTGCCTGTGGTGGTTAGATAGCAATGCATTCTTAATTCAGCATCCACAAGGATCCAATCATTCAGATGACATCCAAGGAAAGCTCTTATGAGTCCTAGCAGAAGTGTGGCATGAATTAGGACAGTAAGATTGTTCCTGAAAAGAATCACCAGGTATCTTTCAAGATCTCCACTTTTCCAAGGTATTATTTACGGCAGTATATTTATTACTACACCTCACCCTTCTGGTAACACTTGAACATTTTATGTTCTGCAGCTTTGCTGCCCATTTTCAGTAAAATAAAAGGTTTCCAGGCTCCTAAGACACAGGAGGTGACATCAGATGATGAGCAAAGAAATATTTTTGAAGGAATGAGCAGTTAAGCCCCAGAGCAGAATTTCAATGAATGTGCCGCAGAGACATGGTGACCAGGGGCATGGAAGAACAGGTTTCTGGGGACATCATCTTCCATAGAGGAAGTCATTCGGCTCTAGGCAGCCCCAGGCCTCAGAAGCAGGTATCACTGATGGTTGAACCGTTTCTTATACTCACGTTCTTTTTCCGTAGTAAAACCAATCCATTCAGAGGCGCTGCTGCCAACAGAGTTGTAAGACACAACTCGCAAGTTGTAAGTTGTGTAAGGCTCCAGGTTGGACACATTAGCACTCTGTCCTTTTCCTGTGTACTTCACCTCAGTTGGGCCAGGGCTGCAAGCCTTCACTGCTGGCTGTAGGTTCAGAGGACATGCCATATACACATGGAGCTCATAGCTGAAGAGAAAGTTGAGATTTTGATGAATAAAGAGCCTTAATAATGTAACATCTAATCATACATTTCAAGCTATTTGCTGTCCATCTGGCTACTGGAGAAGAAAATGGACCTGATCCCAGTTTTTCTCTTGGAGATTTTGATCGTAACTGTAAGACAACTGAGCAATTGTGGTTGTAAGTCACACTTACAAGGAAAATGTTGATGTCTGCTGCCTTGCTGCTCACTTTTGCAAATCAGGATTTGCCTAAGTAACTCCTGAATGCAGCTACATCTTCACTACCAGTTGAACTCACAGCTACTTGGCTGTGCAAGCGCAGCTGTCAGACAATCACCTCAACTCACAACAGCTCATCCTTTCCACCTTTATTCTCCCCAGTATCCTGCTCAGAAGAAAAGTAATCACTGCATGTAAACACTTCCCAGATGGTATTCAGGGCACAGGGAATATCACCACCAACGTGGCGAAGAAGGAGCACAGCTGCCACAACTGTCCAGTGCTCTCAGCCCCGCGATTCCAGCTCAAATTGTTCTGCCACCACCTCTAGCCAAGGGGCAGCTCCTACCTGGTTACAATGCCATTGGGTGACTGAGGGCCACTCCACTGGAAAGAGGCATTCCTGGAGGTCACGGTGCGGATCTGCGGGGGAGGCTGCTCTGAGGGTGGAGCTGGCTGTGTGGTGAATTGAGCCATGGGTCCTTTGCTGCAACAGTTGAAGCAGGTGCAGGCCTCCACGCCAATGGAGTATGTGGTGAAAGGTTTTAGCCCATGTATTGTCTGCTGGGTGGTAGTCCCTTCTGACAGCTATAAAAATTAAGAGGGAACTTGTCATGGCTTCAAGCACCACAAGTACTAAATGGAGGTGAATAAAGAAGAAAGAAAGAAGAAAACATGCAGAAGATTCTTCATGTTCTTTAATCTGACATTAATGCAGCTGTTGTGTAATGGGACCTGTGCATTTTTCCCCCGTTATGAAGTTAAAGGGCACTCTTGAAAGGAAAAGACTGACATCAGTGGCCTCACCGATGTCTTGAGTTGTGACCACTGTATATCAACTGCAAATGTCATTCTGAGGAACAGAGAAACCAAAAACCATTAAAAAGAGATTCTGGGATAAGTGGTACTGAAGCAAAAAATAAATTAATGTGGAACACAGCTCCACGATAAGCGTGCTAGCAGACACTCACGCATATCTCACAAGCTTCCTCAGTGTGGGTACAGGAGGCAGCATGGGCAATGTGATATCAATGTGTCTGGTGGGTCAGTTTACTCATAGACAGGAGAATGTGCTCTCTGGTAGGTACCTCTAAGTCGAGGGCCAACATGATGCTGCTCTGCATTCACACTGCCATGGTGCTGGGCAAGCCTGTTATGAAACTCTCCTATGCTGAGCAAGGGAGACCTGGCAGTTCTGGCAAAGGAACCACTGCCCTTGTTCTGAAACTGCTCACAGGGACTGCCACTTCACCTTGTTGCCGTACTCATTTGTTGGTATAGTTTTTTAAGCCAAAGAAATAAAAATATGTAGAAAACACCAACAAGGGACAACATCTGCTCTCATTTGGCAGCATGTGATTTAGCAGAGTTCAGCAAAAAAAAGGAAGGAAAGAATCAAGCAAGCAAAGGAAAGCACTTGGTACTTATTGATGCCAGGAGCCAGAGTTAAGCCAGCAGCACGGCAGGTGTGAGGGAATGGAAATGGAAGGCCATACAGGCATCAGTGGGACGAACTGGCTGAATCAGACAAGGACACAGCCAACTGCACTAGAAGGAATAAATGGGTAATGTGAAATCAGTAGACAGCTTAAGCTCACAGACAGGATAGTGCATTGCAGAGCAGTCAACAGTGGGAGGCCGGGAGAGGAAGACAGTCTGTGACCAACAGTAGCAGCTTGTAAAGAACAAAATTGTTAAAGCTAGAAAATACAAGCTGAAATGGAAGTACAGAAACAGTGCTGACAATACTCACCACCACATCAGTCCCTCTGGTATCATTAGAAAACAGCCTGTAGATACTGACCACCCCATTAGGCTTAAGAGGGGGGCTGATGTTCACCACAGCCACAGTGGACGCCACTGTGTTGAAGAGGGGAGCTCCCAGGCCCTCAGGAGGGGCAGGGCCTGTCCGGCAGCGGGACCAGCTGCTCGATGTCCGGCCCACTGAATTTACTGACCACACCTTTGGCAAAAAACAAGGCAAACTGTTAGCAGAGGACTCAGGCCTACGAAATATCTGTGTTTAGCCAGAGATGCTACTGCAGCTGGACTGACACTGAGCAAAACACGGTGAAATGATGCTCATGGAAAATGTCCCTTATGGCCACCCAGCACCTGCGTTGACCCAGCGACTTTCTAACAGAAGAGTGGAATATTTTCAACCACCACATTTAGGGAAGGGAAGCAGAAGTCTTGTCTCAGGCAGTGTGTGCCCCTGTGTCTCCTTTATACCTGATCCCCACACTCTGAATTTCTACCACTGTCTGCGTCATAACATGCAAAGAGTATTCCTGGAGAAGACGTGAACAATAGGGATAATGTTTTCAAAGACATCTAAACAAAAATACTAATATCCAGTCATGGCAGTTTCTCCCTTATACACACTTTCTTCATGCACACAGGCAGTCCTGGTGAATTCAGCCTGGTCCTGTCTGATACTTAAAAGTTACACTCACCTTGCCTGAATCACACAAGCCAAACCCTAGTTACTCTTTAGAACAAGCGAGTTTTACAGGAACATCTTTCTCTAAAAATTATTAATGTATCAGTTATTTGGCAACATTTTCAGTAACTCATCATATAAATAAAGCCGACTGAAGTGTATAGGTAAGCCAGCCTCTTTCACTTATTTTTCACAACACAATTTGCTTTATTGCATGAGCACAAAAGCAATGACTTCAGTTCCAAGATTTCAAAATTTAGCAGCTTGAATTAGACCTGATTAAAAACCACATGCCTCTATGAACTATGCCTACTGATTTTGTCAGCTACCCAAAACCAGAGTGATCTGCAGACTACATAAAACTCAGCACTTATTAAACACACTCTCCAACAAATCTGCATGAAAATTAAATTTTGCTTTCATCAAGGACTGAATAAACATATGGAAGGATGTATAATCTTATTTATCAAAAAGCATTTGTATAATTAAACACGAATATCATAAAAGGTTGCCTTAGGTCATCATTTGCATGAGTAAGTAATTTGTCGAATGTCAGGTACAATAGACAGAATAGATGGATGCGTGAGCGTATAGGGTTAAATTAGACTCAATATTAGCCAACCACATAGTGATCAATCAGAATGATAGATCTAAATGGCAATACAAAAGGACTGTCTGAGCGATTTTTAGTATAAGTATTCCTTAGTAAGCTTTCATGTTGAGCAGTTCTAACTACAGTAAAACACATTCTTTTGTGATCTGTTCTGGGCAGAGATCCTGGGGAAGTGAATGGTGGGACTATGTCTTACAAAGAAAAAGGAGGTTTAGAAGTAAGAGGTCTTCAAAATTGACCCTGAATCCTTCCAGCTTGCAATATTAAGTTCCAAGACCACAGGACACTTCACAAGGGGCCTAGGGAAGGAAAAAGGATAAAAACAACTACAGTGGCTTTGAAGGCTGTGGTTCTGCCAATTACAAACCCAAAGCTCCTGCCTTATTCCATCAGTAACATACAGAACCATCCAAAGTACAGATGATGCCCTACAATAAAAAGCTCAGCTGAAGCACTTTCATTTTCAGTGAAATCAGTAATACATCTCTGTTGCGAACTTTTCATAAAGTCAAACTCTGTTCACTTTACCACAGTAGGTCAAACCCTCTGTCTCAGTTCAGTTCCATTTGCTACAAAGATTTACTCACAGTCATTTATTTCAAGGAGCATATTTCTTTGTGGAAAGAATAAGCCACATATGGAAAGAGCAGCTCTGAGTGTGGCACTGGCATTGGCTCAGCACTTACCTGAGCTCAAGCGCTCCAGTTATATCCAGGCTGTGGCCCTAATGAGCACAGAGCGTGACAGTATTGGACTTGACCCACTGAGCAAGCTGCCCACAGCAAAAGTGAAGGTGGTGAGTTAGGAACAGAGACTTCCTGTGTAGCACAGGAATTCAGCTTCAGAATAGGACCCCCAAGGAATTTTAGAGGAGAGAGGGATGCAAACACCTAATTTGGGAAGCAAATACCTCACTAAGGGTTGGATGGAGACACCTTCCTTCATTGATCCCTCTCCTATCATGGGTGCCTACACCTTGTCTTTCAGTAAGAAGTCCCAATTCAAACCAACCAGGGCTTGCTCTTTCAAAACATCCCTCCCAGGCAGACACTTCACCCGCCTGGCCTCTCAGTGACCCCAGGGCCTTGTTTCTATGCTTGTCCCTGTCCCTGTGCTCACACCTGTTCCAGCCCGGGGAAAGTGTCACCTTCCGTGACACATTGAACTACAGACCATGGCACAAGGCAGCAGGAGGGGCCTCTCCATGGTCCCTGCATGATGCTGACACAAGTCACATACCAGAATTGGAAAGGAACACAAACCCAGCAGCACAGTGGTGCTGCTAGAGCACAGCTGCTCCTAGGAAAGGAGCATGCTTCCCCATCCCAAGCAGTGTGTGGTCTCCCCATGCCACAGAGCTGGGAGATTTGTAGCAGAGTCCTGCTGACCTTGGGACACTCTGTTCCCCATTATCTCATTTGCTCTTGTATTTTGCAGAGGACTGACATGTACTTTGGAGGAAGTAAAAGAGCAAACAGAAGGGTTGAAATTCCTGAGTGTTTCTACTGTTACAGCAGCCCAGCCACCCCTGGGAATAACAGAGAAAAAGAAGGAAAATGAGAGTGGGGATGCCACATTTTGTCCTACTGTCGATTTCCTCTTCCACAGCTGCATCCAGAACATTATTACGGGGTGCCAGCAGCTTTGAATTGCTTAAATAGAGAGGAAGACCCATCCTGCCCTGAAAAACATGGACAAAACAATGGGACCATGACACACAGATGAGTGTGTGGCTGGTTCAAGCCTGGGAATGGGCTGAGTCCAGGGGAAAATCAACAGTGATGCTTTTGGAAGAGTGCTGCTGCCTTTCCTCCTCCTCATCATCCCAGTGCCCCATATCAGGCACCATAGTTATGTGTTGGGAGCCCAGCTGAGGAAGGGATGTCCTGCTTGAGTGTGAGCGAGGTGGTGACAGGGACATGTGGATACTCCTTATCTGGCTGCTAATGCACTTTTTATCTCCTCCCTTAGGTGAGAGCGATGTGCCAAGGCCTCTTGACCTTCAGCAGCATTCAAAGCACTCTTCTGAGCTGATGGTGCTGTCCTGACACACTGCAGTCTATTGTCACCTCATTGCCAGGTTTGCGGTCATTAGTGTGGCTTGGGTTTCTAATAATAACCCTGTAAAACCAATCCCAATCCAGTGCAGCCTGGAGAAGACTGAGGGGAGACCTCACCGTGGTGTGCAGCTTCCTCATGAGGGGCAGTGGAGAGGCAGGCACCAAATCTCTGCTCTCTGGCGAACAGTGACAGGACCCAAGGGAATGAAGCTGTGTCAGGTAAGGTTTAGATTGGATATTAGTAAAAGATTTTGGACACAGAGGGTGGTTGGACATTGGAACAGGCTCCCCAGGGAAGTGGTCATGGCCCCAAGCCTGACAGAGCTCAAGGAGCATTTGGACAACATTCTCAGGCACATGGGAGGATTGTTGGGGTTGTCCTGTGCAGGGCCAGGAGTTGGACTTTGATGATCCTTGTGGGTTCCTTCCAACTCAAGATATTCTATAATTCTATGCTCATCCCTTTCCACACTACAACTAAGTAGTTAAGGGACTCCTTCAGGAGGCAGGTAATTGAGGTTCAATCACATGCTCCAGTAGAGGCAGTCAAGCCTGCTGCCTTCTGGAGTGAGAATGCCCAAGTGGATGATCCATCTTTGTTCTTGGGATGCTCCCAGTGATCCCTTTGGGGCTGTTTCACTTTGCATGAACACTGTGAAATCAAGATTGACTGGGCAGAGCATGAGCAAGCAGGAGCAGACATGGTTCCCCAGCCCAACCTTTCCCTAGAGAGGTTGGGGGGGAGCTGAGGTTGAGGTCCACACTGGTGCCACATGCCTGTCTCTCTTGAAAAAAGGGCCAAGGTCATGGCCACATGTGCCAGGGCCTGACAGACATGCTCTGAGTGTGCCTTCTATACAGACACCAGCTACTCAGCCCTGCCAAGACATATGTCCAGCAGAAAACCTCTAGGTGTCTGTGAATCTCTGTAATGCCAGCTTCTGAGACAGCTGTGACAGCTAAACAGGACTTCTGAGGATCTAAATTCCAGATTTACACTGACCTAAGCTGGATTCCCTTAACTCCCTTTCTTCTGCTCAACCATCTGTAAAAGGATGGATGGCTATAAAAATATTTCCCTGTGAGAATTGCTGTCCAAGTAAATCCTGGTCAGTGTTTGGAAACCCAGGGCAGTAAGTCCCCAGAACTAACTACAGATGGAAATGCTGGTGTTTAGCCACTTCTCTGCATGAAGAAATGGGGCAGTATGGCAACAGAAACCACGATGAGGTTAAAATTGGCCCTGTTAAAATCAGAGTTCATGGCTTCTCAAAAAGTCACCACACAACAGTCATGGATGAAAGCTGTTGCCTGGCTAACCTGGTCAAACTGAACTTTCACATTTTAGACTTTTGTAGAAATCCTTTCTAAATTGTGATATAATCATCACAAAAAATATTTAACTGCATTCATATAGAAACATAAAGAACTTAATAGGCAGCAGTATTACCTTCTTACAATTATGAAAGACCACACAGGAACATGGGGCAAACAAGAAGCAACATCCTAGGGATGTACTGAATCACAAAACACAGCAGAAAGCCAACAAAAGTTTCTTATATCTTGACTTTCTGAATATTTTGCCTCCAAAAGCATTAAGTCTGACATCATGCCACATGGCTCAGCACCCTGCCAAAAGATGTGCTGCTGTTAATGGCTGCACTGTCCCAAAAAAGCCAGGAGAGGGCTCCAAAATCAGCTAATTGGTTACTATTTAATGCTTTATCAATCTGCTGGACCCTGGCCCAGACCGCACTTTGAAGTGGAGCCAGAGAGAGAAGAGAGGGGGGAAACCTCTCCAGAGACCATATATTCAGAGGACTGAAGAATTCCAGTTACAGGTAGCTAAGCCTGAGGTTTTTTTTTCCATCATAAATGAGCCTTCACAGATCTCTGCTCCTGGAAGAAACCTGTGATCAGTTGTTGCTCAAAATGATCACAGGACAACCTCAAGGTTCCTTGGCATAGCAAGAAGGAACAAAACCTATGAGGAGCAGGAAGGGAATTTCTGAGAAGAGCAGGCTCACCTTACCACAGTGAGCCTGTTCAGGCTTAGTAAAGCTAACAACTTCTCCCATAAGAGGAGTAAGGGCAACAAAATCTCAATGGACCTTGGGCAAAGATAAAGAAAAATCATGTTATTGTAGATGCTGACAGTGGAAGAAGCCCATGAGATGATACCAAGCCTGCTTGAGTTCAAAAAGGATTTGGACAATGCTCTCAGGCACATGGTGTGACTCTTGGGGTGTCCTGCACAGGGACAGGAGTTGGACTTCAGTGATCCTGATGGGTCCCTTCCAATTCAGCATATTCTATGATTCTATGATTCTATTGTTCTATGATTCCTGCTGACTTCCCAGGTCAGGAAGAGCTAGGATACTCTGCATAGCGCAGAGTCCAGATGTTGTTCACCCTTCCTGCTTTCAGGAAATCAGCTGAAAGGAGAGCAGGCCAAGGAGCTGATTACCAACCAGCAGTGGCTCCTGGCTCCCACCATGTCCAACAGGCATTGTGCCTTCTACTGCTTCTCACTGCAGTTAGTCTGCAGTCCCTCACAGCTGTCTCTGTGAGGGACAAGATATCAGCTCTGCATGTCTCAGCAAGTTGCACTGAGTTCCTGCAGGAACTCAGAAAACAGCCTTTTGCCTTAAAAAAGTCTCATTAGTAAGTCACTACCTATCCTTGGCTTTGAGCACTGCTTAGAGCTGTAGGCAGGCAGGGCTGTAGGTTCTGGGGAACCACAAGGTCAGACCCAGCCACCCCTTTCAAACATGCACGTAATTCTACTTCTATGTGCAAGAGTCAGGTATGACTTGGGGCTCTGCCCTTAGGGTATCCATAGACTGTACACACCTGTGACTGCTGGTCTTTCCAAAAAGGATTCAATGCTGTCACTACTTGGCGTGTGCCAGGAAAGACAAAAAGTAACAGAGAGGAGTTTATACCTCTCCTCTCTTTCTAAAGCTGTTTCATGGAGGCCTCAAAGACACAGCACTACTTTGAGACTTTGCTTTGAATTTCTTGACTCAGATTTGTTCGGTTTCTAACCCTACGCTTACATAAATGCAGAGTTTTCACAGTGTAATTATTTTCCAAGATAGCAAGATAATTTAGGGGCATGTAAGATATGACATAATAAGTTCAGAAACACAGCCCCCTGTTTTTAGCTATGTTCAAACAGCAATCTGCAGAAAAATTGAAGAGACCACAGTCTTGGCTGGTTAAAATTGGAGAAAACCAAATGATCTCCCTTTCACCATGAGTTGCAGCATCCTTCACAAGTCTTTCTGAACTGACCGCCGTGCTGCCTGGATAATTTGGAGTTACTTGTGCAACGTCAGCACAGCTCAGAGCACAAAGCTTGTCTACAGAAATCTAGCACTCAGCATTAGGATAATGTATTCACATCTGGGCACTGCAGTGTTGGGCAGGTATTAGCAAAGCAGAAAGTTTAAAAAGTGGGTGCAGTCTGTGGTGGACAGAGCAAAGGCAAGGGAAAGAAAGCATCACATCCAGTCATGACCTGGGGTATGAGAAGGTAGTAAAGAAATGTGTGCTTTCTGATTGCCCCTCCTCAGATCCATACTTTTCCCTCTTCAACATTGTTAGTATCCTTATGGAGGTCATAAACATATAATGGGATAGATTTTAGGTCCAGACTTCTAGCATTGCGATAATTAAAGCCTCTTAACATTGCTATTTATCTCCACTGTTCAAATGCTAATAATAAAACTACTAAACCCCTTCTGAGGAAGGGAAAGGGAAAGACCAAAGGCAAAAACTTTGAGACTTAAATAAAATTACCAAATTCTAAAGGAAGCTCATTCCATATAACATAGTATAATGCCAGTAACTAATGACAGATGTAAACACTTTTAACTCTAAAAGATAGAAAATTAAATAATTTGTTTCCTATGGGTATATAATGAGATGGTTACCAAGTTCCCATGAGAGAGATAAGCAGATATTAAAAGGTCTTTCCAATACCTGTAATGGCTAAGGGCAACAGCTAATTCAATAGATTCGATCAAAATCACCACTTCTTTCTCTGCTTCTGATTTATTACTTTGGCTGTAGTTAGTCATCACTCATTTTAGTTTGCTTTTCAGCAGTCATAAATTATGCCTCATAAATAAAAAGATACAATCAAGGAAATCATATCAAGTCATCTACAGCCCTGGAGTATATTTTCCCCTGGTACTCACACTAATGTCTTTTTAAAGGATAGCTTGCCATGATTTTGAATATGTCAGAATCACAATTTATTGAGAAGGGTCCTGCAAGAGTAGTGCTGTAAGAGTCTCAGTGGTAATTCTGGAAGCCAAAAAATCCAGTCTAATATCCGTATTTAATTTAATGAACAAAAATCAAGGTTTTGTTGCATCAACACACTTCAGTTTAAAATGGTGTTGACATGACAAACACAGTGCAGAAGTGGGGCTTAATGAACAAAATGTCCCTTCTCCCTACTGTGTACCTTCTACTAGGGGAAAGGAAGCATCTCATTTTGCGAAAGAGTATTTACAATAGGTATCATCACTACGTCAGTGAAACAACGTAGTTATGTCTGCTTTACTTTTCAAAAGCTGAGGTCAAGCTTGGTAGTCCAATGCTGATGTAGTATGAGAAATTCTCTTTAATTGGAAGCAGGAAGAACAATGAACCCTGTAAGAAAAAGCAGTTTTCCAAACAAAACAACAAGCAGGGTATGGAAGAAAGAACTAAATTTTTATTTCACTACTTCGTAGTGCATCTTTTTGTTAGAGAGATGGGAAGAAATGGGGAATTAAAATGCTGAAGAGGAGCCAGATATGAGGCATATTACAAATCGGTGACCATCACTGGTCAGCCAGAAAAACAGTTTAACCCCATTTTCAACTGCAGAAGTCATTGAGCTGTTTGTAAGTAAGTAAGCAGCACAAACTGGAGTTCAGCCAACAATCTGACAGACAGGCTAGTAAACCAAGTGTCCTTCATGTCATCTCTGAAAAGTTACTAATAGGGCTAGCATATTCTACCCTCCATGAAGTTGGTCCTTCCTTAATCTTCATGAGTTTGCACCTATTTTTTTTCTCTTTATCTCTCCAAAGTCAGAATATGATTTGGTTTTACTTTGAGAAGTCAAGACAGAGGACTCCTAATATATTTCTCCCTGGTGTATCTCAGGGTATTTCCTAGACCCTTTCCTTGGTTGCAGTAACTGGAGTGTGAGAAACATGCTTCACAAGCAAGAGGGATGCTGTGCCTCCTGCAGTGGTTGGAGGCAGACAGCTTCAGCACTGCAGACCCTGTCTTGGTGCATTGAATAGTCCTCTCAGAGAATAAACCTCTGCAGGGAGCCATAAACCTTTCTGAAAAGGGACAATTGCAATTTTCTGTCTTTTACATGTTCTGTGCCTGCCAAATAGAAATAAGGATGTGTCCTAAACCAGGAAGACATTAAGCCATTAATTTAAGGAAGCAGTTTTAAGAACAAAATTAAGTGCAATTGTGGAGGACTGATATTGCATTTGCATGGAAATCACACCATACCGTGACAGCTCCACTTTGCACGAAATGCCACAAGTCTCTGTTCAAAAGGGCCTTTCCTTAGCTGAGAAAAACAGGTCTGACTCTATGGGTTGCTAATATGGTAATGTTGCACACCAGGTTCAATGATTCCTGAGAAGGGCCTACACATTCGGAAGTACTCCAGGAATCAGAAGATTGCACTTGGAAACTCATTAGGCCTCATGAATTAAATAGTTTCTTTAAGTCAGGATTTTTTTCAGGAGATCATTCAATTGCATATGTTTAATACAGTTGAGGTTATCAGGCAGCATTCCAACAAATACCTAAAAGGCCAGATGCTCTAGAAAACGTAAGTATCTAAATGTACCAAATAGACTGATAGACTGAATTTCAAAGATCTAAGTAATTATTTTTGAGTATGGAAGAGTAGGCACCGTATGCCACTTAAAAACCCACTGAAACCTAGCAGGTGGTAATATGCTTATGCAGATCTGGCCCTTAAATAAGTCCTTAAAGAATAAATGTGCTTCCTTGAAGAACAGTGACCTAATCATTTAGGGGGCATAGTCCCTTTGGCCAGCATGAGCTTCTGAAGTCACTTCATCATTTCTGAAAGTGCAACTTTTGCATCTAGTCTTGTAAAACCTAATATTCAGCTGAAATTTCCAGGAAAACAAACTAACAAACAAACAAACAAAACCCAACAAAACAAACCAACAAAACCCAACCAAAATAACTCCCCAAAAACCTCCAGATTCCAAAATCCTGAGTTCGGGTCCAAAGAAGCTGTCAGAGCATTGAACTAAATCTCAGTGTCTCCAAAAATGCTGGAGAGAGTCCCATCACAGCACTTTGATTTTATCTGCATTCTGCTGGAGGAAATTCAGTTGCATTTAAAGTTTTATGTCCAGCAAACAAGCCTCAAATGCAGAGACAGGAGAATCAATATCCAGTTTAAGTGAAATATAAATCTGAGTTTCATCAGCATAATAGCAAAAGCCAAGCCCTGTA
The DNA here is from genome assembly GCA_013396775.1 of Cephalopterus ornatus. NCBI lineage: Eukaryota > Metazoa > Chordata > Aves > Passeriformes > Cotingidae > Cephalopterus > Cephalopterus ornatus. The sequence goes on from VZRE01004977.1 coordinate 80,592, forward strand.
CTTATGAATAACTTGTCTCACAGGCAAGATATAAATTGTCAACAATGGAGGAGCTCAGAATAGATCCCAGAGGACTTCTGCGAGTGACTTAAGCAGAAGACAAACACGTGCATTGAAAAACCTCTCATGGTGAAATAAATGGCCACTGGTGAAAAAAACCCCCAAAATGATTTAGAGATCCAGTCAAAAGCTCAGCCTGGTTATGGAGCAGAACCAAGATAAAAAGTGAAGTCTTGAATACAGCATGGTAAACCACAGGAATCTGGTCAAGAGGTTTCTTTTTTTTTTATCCATCACTGATAGATCATTAAAAACTTTGGCTCAAGAAATTCTCTGCGCTACCAACTTCCCAAAAAACAGCTTATGACTGAGATAATTGAAAGTTAGTCCAACTGAGAATATGCCACAGCCAATGTCTACAACTTGCAGCTTGGAGAGGTTTTTCTTCGTCTAAGGAAGATTCCCAACTAAGAAGCAGGGTTTGGGCCTGCTATAATGCTTCCTATCCGCTCAGTCCCATCTGCACTTGAATTCAAATTTGTCATAGATCCTGTCTAAAGTAGCAAGGAAATCTGGTCTAACAATAGTTCTGCCCACACAGGCTGTACAATATCCATCCTTGCATCTGCATCTGCAAGGATGGAGAACTTGATCCAAAACCCAGCTGGACACAGCCCTGACCAACTTGCTCTATTTGGACCTGCTTCAAGCAGGGAGTTGGGCCAGATGCCTTCTGGGTGTCCCTTCCAACCTACATGACCCGATGAGTGTATGACACATGTACATAGAGCAGCTGCATAGAAAAATGTGATAAAGCAAGATTTTAGATTTAATTCTGCATGATTTCTGGTTACTAAAAAGAACAAAACAATAGCAGTGGTGCAGAGCACCGAAGTGGAGATGACCAGCTGATATGCTGAAGGGGAGGTCTGCCATTCAGAAGGGCCTAGCAGAATGGGTCATCAGGAATTGCATGAATTTCAGGAAGACAGATGAAAAGTCCTGCTCCTGGGAAGGAATAACTTCTTGCAGTGTTTCAGGGTCAACAACTAGGGAGCTGACCAACTAGGGAGCACCTCTGCTTGAAAGGACCTAGGGGTCTGAGTAGATAGAAAGCTGAACATGAGCCAGAGAAATAATCTGGCAGCAAAGACAGCCAACATTTTGAGCTGATTAACAGCATAGCCAGGCAATTAAAGGAAGTGATTACATGTCTTTATTCAGTATTTGTTTTGTTTCGGCCCCCTAATACAAGAAAGAGATTGATAAATTGGAGCCAAGGCCACCAAGGTAATCAGGGGGTTGGAAAACTCTGCCTATAAGGAGAAGCTGTGGCACTGTGGCTTGTTCATCCTGGAAAAGAGATGGCTTTGGAGGGACTTGATTGAAGCCCTCTCGCACATACCCACAGGCTAACAAGAGGGTGGGTCCAGGTTCTTCACTATGGTATGTGGTGGCAGGGGACAAGACAAAACAGATATAAGTTCAAGCAAAAAAGGTTCAGACTGAAAGTTACAAAAAAACTTTTTCACAATGAGGACAGTCAAGCAGTGGAACAGACTGCCTGGGAGGTTAAACAATCTCTCTCCCTGAAGGTTTTCAAGATGCAACTGTATAAAGCCCTGCACAACGTCATCTGATCTCTTAACTGACCCTGCTTTGGGCAGAAAGTTGGGCTGGATGGCCTCCAGAGAGCCCTTCCAACCTGAATTATCTTGTGATCCTATAAAACAAATGAGCCTGTAAAAGAAAGATTGCCACCACTTTGCTCAAGAGGGGGAATGCACTGTTTTATATCTACAAATGCATTCTTAAACAATTTAACTTTTGGGTTTTTTTGGAAAACAGTTGTAAAGACTTTGAGCATTGCCAAATATATCTTCAAGGTATCATTGCAAACAAGATCAGTAGTGAGGCTTGCTGGTATCTTGTTCATAGGCAACATCAAATTAAAAAATCAACCTTATCCTGCCATGATAGTATGTCCACTTATTTTTAGAAACGGCAAATTCAAGGCTGTTTTTCTGGCGAGGCTCTAAACTTTACTAACTCATATAAAAACTTGGGAAAGATTTTGGATAGTTATAAATAGGAAAGTTCTTAGTTCAGAGTCTGAAGTCAAGTAAAGCCCTACATTACCAGTAGTACTGTATGATTAAAAAAAGATGCTGCTACAAGTTGTAAATTTGATAGAAAACAGTTACAGGTGTAAGAATGACAGAACTGGTCTCAGGCTCATAAGAAAACAATGGTAAAAATACTTATGTGCTTGAGAAGTGACCTAACTATTAACAGGTTCACTTTTGAACCACTCACAAAATCTGCCTGTAATTCTAATGACTAATTTAAAGGAAAACAACCCTGGTCCCTCTTTGATGTAAACTGCTCCAAGATCATAAAGTAAAAATTAATTCATAATAGATTGCAGAAGTATGAGAAAAGAAAGAAAAAATAATGAAAAAAAGGTGCCTTTTAAGAATTGGAATTTCACAATACTTGAATAACATTAGACATTTGCAGAAGCTCTGGAGGGTACACAAAAATTTAACATTTAAGAACTACAAGCACCTACGACTAAGGTAAAGAAAAATGAATGCTGAATGAATATATTGCTTGTACAAAATTATTTTCAGCTTCTCAGTTCTTTAAAATGCATTAACAATAACCATTCCGGTTTCACAATAGTATTAACATTAGAATTGACATGAGTATGTTCATTTTAAGTGTAAAGTAAAGTTCTCAAAGTGTACTGAAATCATAATCGGAGCTGCTAAATAGCTTCAATTCCCACCTGATATTCGTACTCTGTGTAAGGCAGCAACTTGTCATCTTTGAAGGAGGTTGAAGAACCATTGTAAACAAGCGCAAGGTCTAAATTTATGTGGGCTTGAGTTGTCCGCCTTCTGTAAAGTTCATAGTATAAAATCTTCCCGTTTGGCTGCTTTGGGCCAGTCCACAGGATGGAAGCAGTCGACTGGAAGCCTCCGGCTGTTGTCTGTATTTCGATGAGAGGGGCAGGCTGCACTGCCGGCGGCGCCTCCAGCGTCTGTACCGATGCCCACTCACTGGAGGCACAACCCAGCTCTGTGCAGGCTTGAAGCTGTACTTCATACCTTTGGGAACACAAATCAGGAACAAAGTGATTAAAACAGTGTATATACAAATATAAACTGTGTGTGAAATCTGGTGGATTTCTTAATTTCTCCTGGTCTTTGGAATTTTTAATAGGAACACGGTTTGCATGAACACACAGATTATGTGCTGTGCCTTGTGTAGCAAAGAGGAAGAATTATTTTCTGGGGTTTTACCTGGTTGTGGTTTGTTTTGTTTGGTTGGTTTTTTTTCAGAGAAGAGTTAATTAACATCTGCAGGAGTCAAGTGATCAAAATCGTTTTGATTTTGATGATATAAATCAAAATGATGATTCATTGTATGAAATGATTTGGATGTTTGAGAGCTGTAGAGCTTCACTCTATTACTCTTCTCTCTTTGGATTTAGATTAGTTATATGTAAATAGTAGAAAAACTTATCAGCTATGTAACACACACAAATTATGCCTACACAAATATATAAGGAAAGGTCAGGTAAATAATCAAGAAATAGTGGGGAAGATACAATTACAGTATTAAGTGTGCTTCTGTAGCCGAGTCTGGTACTCTCTCATAAGTTTTAGCTTTCACTTCACCACAAGTCACTCGTTTTCAACTGCAGGCTACAAACATGTTCCTGGTATGACACTATTACTCAGCTCAGCTACACTGTAGATGGGTGGACTAACATGACTTTGGTCTACCCACCCCGAATTTTGTCATCTAAAGCCTATTTACTCTCGAACGCAGACATCTTGCAAAAGATACACCGGTACAAGATTGCAGGTTTTGGTGTCTACAGCAGAGTACTGAATTACCCCTTCTATTAATTACAACCTAAGTCAACACTATGTACTTCATCAAGATGATATATAGCTGGTGTTACTATAAATTAAAAAATCCTGGTTTTATCATTTGCTTTTTAGAAAATAAAACCCTATGTGTCTGACTATCTGTTTAATCAAGATGGCTGAGCTGTCTGCCAGCCCACTGAACCTTCCTGCAGCATTTATTCAACAAATGAGTTCTTCCAGACTTACCTACTGTAGGGCTGTAGCTGTGCCACTATGTATGACCGTCTCAGAAAGGAAACATGAGATGCGTCAAAGTCAAAAGTTTTCTTTCCTGTTTCAGCAGGCTTGTGGATGGAGACTGTGTAGTTTATTATGTCACCGTTCACTTTGATAGGAGGATCCCAGGCCACCAAAATCTCATTTGAGGACCATGCCTGCAACCTAGGAGGCAACATCCCAGATGGAGCAGAGGGGTTGGTTTTTATCTGAGCTGATGGGCTGGTCACGCTCCCTTGACTGTTATTTGCGGTGACAGTGTAGCTGTACTCCATGCCTGGCGTTAGGGTGAAATCAAGATAACGAGTTTCCAGACCTGAGTAAACAAGTACACCATCCCTTCTTAGCTCGTAGCTTGTGATGTTACCATTGGGCTTATCTGGAAGTTTCCATGTGATTTCAATCGACTCTGAGCCCATGACAAGCAGCCTGGGAGCTTCCATATTTAATGGTGGAGCCTCCATGGTCATCACGGACTGGGATGTACTAGCTGTGCAGCCCCCAGCAGTACAGGCAACCAATGCAAAATCATACTGTGTGTAAGGCTGTAGATTAGAAACCAATATTTGCAAACTTTTGCCAGGATAATACTCTTCATTGTTCAATTTCAATATGTACTTGGTAATATCTCCGTTTTGTATTTGGGGAGGTGCCCAAGATGCATTGATCTGAGTGGCACTGACAGCCTGCAGAGATGGTGGGTCCACCAAGGCAGGAGCTGCTTCCAGTGTCCGTATGGCAGCTGGCTCACTGGTGGAGCAGCCTCCCATTGTACAGGCAACTACTGCATAGCTGTACACTTTATAGGGCAGTAAGTCTTCATCCATGTAGCTCAGAGTAGCAGCATCAAAGCTGAAAGGGTAGAGAACATCATTCTTTAGCAGCCTGTACGACTGAAGGATGCCATTGGGATGTGCTGGGGGGGCCCACGATATGAGCACTTTATGGGGGTTAGCTGACACCACGGATAACCTGGGGATGGCAAGACCTTTTGGGGCAGTTTGACTAGTCTTTGTCGCTGTCCAGGAGCTGTCAGTGTAGCCTGCTGCATTCCAGGTGCGTATTTTATATTCATACCTTGTCCATGGCTGTAAACCTTTATCATTATATATGAATGTATTACTTTCAGTGTTATATTCTGTGAAAACAATTTTCTCATCTTCTGTTGTCGCTCTGTACCCTGCAGCATTTTCTTTTGTGCATCTGTGAATAACTTCATAGCGAATTATTTTTCCATTTGGATTAATTGGCTGCAACCAGCTCAGTTCAACATTGGTGGCATTCACTGCCTGGATTACGGGTGCCATCTGAGACACTGGGGGTGCTTCATCTGTCCAGACTGGCTGGGGTGGAGAACGAGTGCATCCTGCTGCATTGCAAGCCTCCAGGACGAGGGTGTAGAGAGTGTACGGCTCGAGGCGCCTGAAGAGGAACTGCCGAGATAAACCACTGTACTCCAGGTTGTCATCACTGAAAATATTGTAGGTCTGGTGGATAAGGAAAGAAAAAGAAAGAAGTCAGGCAGGGAAGGTAGGACAGAAGCCAGGATAAAAGGGGACAAAAAAAAATCAACAGTCTTTGTCAATAACCAGTAGATGCGACTCCTTAATCTTTGCAATAGGGTAAGGACTATCAACCAGTGATTCAGAAACTTACTTTCTTGCTAGTAACAATCAGCACACAAACAGATCATTGATACAAAAGGAATGTTTTGATCCAATTTTCATGATTTTTTTTTTCATTTCGAATGCAGTAATAAATCACTTAGTGACAGTTTTCATTATATTTGATTGTTATCAAGTTTCATTGTGAGGCTCTCATAGGCTAGAGGAAAGCTTCTCACAGACTAGCTCTAAAGAAAATCACTTATGGAAAAAAACTCCAAATAAAACTCTCTCGTTGCAAACCTTGCAGGTAAAGATTTACACTCAGTTGAAACCACTGAGGTAAAAAAACTTCCAAATGCCAGAGCAACATTCTGTCAAACCCAGGTTTTCCAGAAACACATTTTGGTGGTGTCTAATGTACAAAAAGTAATATTATGAGCTTTCATGTGTAGCTTTCTATGCATTTAATGAACAATTTGGTTCAGTGTAAATGAACATTTACAGTTACGGGGTAGCACAAGAACGTTAATACCTATTTTAATATAATGAAAGCAGAGAGAATTCATAGAGCTTCTTGTGCTTACACAGGACTTCTGTCTTATTTTAAACTATAATGCATTTGATTGAGTCCTTTTTAGCAAAAATGCTTTCATTTGATATTCAGCATTTCCCTTCCCTTTTTCGATCAAGTGAAATGTCAAGATGAAGATTACCTTAATCACTCCGTTGGGCTGGGAGGGCTCTGACCATTTTAGTAGCAGCGCCCTGCCATTTTCTTTCTTTTCCACAGTGAAGTTGCTCAGGCCACTGGGTGAAGCTTCCAAAGTGCGCACAGATGTCCAGGGGCTTGAAACCTGCCCAGCATTGTTTACAGCTACGACATGAATATGATATGTTGTGAAAGGTTTCAATCCAAATAAATGAGCCTGATGCTTTGTTCCCTGAAGCAAAAATACAGATGTTTGAGTTAGTTAAAAAAGTAATCAGCATCTGTGGTTTATGTCACTTGGAAAATGAGGCCTCAGCTCTGGGTCACTTCTGACCGCTTTGCAGAATAACCCATCTGGTTACCAGGATTTTTTTTTGTGGTTTTCCATGATCGAACCTCAATTCTTAGAACTCTTCAGCTTTAAAAAAAGTATCTATCATTATGGTAAAGCCTCTGGAGCTGACTCCTTGGGAGTCCTCCACAGTCTGAATCTCAGCTAGCAAACAGCTTACAGTTCAGCACATGTCTGAGCTTTGCTCAGTGAGGATGAGGCTGCCTGGAACTAGGAAGGATTCAAGCACATAAAAACTGTGGTATATGAGTGATGACTGCTTCTTACACATCTTGTGTGTATATGTGAAATTTCATAGGCTGTCCTGTCCTAGCTACTCAGTGCATTATAATCTGGATAAACAGTGTTTCCAAGACTATGGTTTAATTTCCTTACTGAAAACAAACCCCTTAAAAATGGGGGGAAAGGGAGGAATGGGGGTTATGAGTGGGCAAGAGTAGAGACTGAATAAAGTAGTTCCTATGTTCCTGCTTTGCAAGCATGCTGCTTGAGATAAATTCACAATGTAAGATGACCGTAGGGCAACTTGCTGCCTTACAAGAACCCTCCCTGTTTCTCCAGGTTGGAGGAAGCAACCACACTGCTGATGGGGGCATGACCAAGCAGCCTAGACCCTCCCTGGTGCCAAAGCCTTGCCTTGAACCAGTGTGGGGAGGCTGGGAGCATCATGGCTGTTCCCACTGGGCTCTGACCGGGCTGCGAGGACCGGGGCTGACCTGCCACCATACCAGACCACAGCCCAGCAGAGAGACGTGGGGGGATGCAGAGTGATGGACATCAGCCATGGCCAGAAGGGGCCACTGGCATCACAGCTCACAGCTTTAGGCAGCTTACCCCAAACAGCATCTGACACAGACCTGACACTGCTCAGGCAAAGAGAGCTTCAGCACAAACTCAGGAAGGTGATACTGCCGTGGTATTACTTTGAACAGGAGTAATATGTTCCAGTAGGAGACTGTGCAGATTTGTCTGGTCAGAGGAGTGAGGAAGAAAGGAGTTCAGCTGACCACCAATATATTTAATCACATTTTTAGTTGTGCTTTTGCATGAGCTACATAGGTCTCAAGAAGCTGAGTGCAGAAATTCAGTTGCCTTCGTGAGGCAGAAAGAGCTGAAGTCAATTTCCCTGTTTCAGTAAGTCATATTAAGTTGTTAAATGCTAACACTTCCAATTGTTTAATATTTAAACATTTGTTAAGCTATCAGACTCAGAAACAAATTTTAAAGAAATATTAATTTCTTTTTTTAAATATTAAAAGTTAGATCATAAATATTTAAATAGTTATTTCCTCACAACAATGAGTTAGTCTTTTAGATAAATATAGCCCAGCATTTGAATGACCATTATGAATATTAAATCTGAAGATGCCACAAGTACAGATTATAAACATACTTTTCTGATAAATGATTCCTTTTTCTGTTAAACAGGGCAAACACTAGCAAGATTAATAATGCAAAAAAGTATAATTCTTTGTTAGGAATTCCCAGCCATCACTGCCAAAAAAGCATAAGCTCAAATGCAAATAGCAATCACCTCGAACAGATTATATATAAAAAAGCTCTGGCTGCCATGGGACATTTAGAGATATCTTTTGTCATAAGAAACATGGAAAGCATGTGGGCTATAAAGCAAAAACATATGTATATTGTCAATAGCAGCACCTGTTCAATTACAGTTTATTTCGGCATGGAGAATTTCGTTCAGCCCCTAGATGGCAATACTATCAAACACTTTTTGTAACATGAGTACTTAATGATTAACAACGTGCGTTCAGTCATCCAACATACTCAAGGCAGCCATTAAAAAAATAACAAACCTGATTTCATTATAGATTCTTTTAATAAACATTTATGGCTTAGATCCTTGAAAGTGGAAGCGTTCAAACTGCCATAGCCAAAAAACCTATACAGCCGACTGCAAAATTATGAACTGCAGGTTAAAGAACAGTGCTCAAATCGAGGCTCATGCTTAGCATAAAAATCTGGCATTAGAAATTATGTTGGCACAAAACATGATTAAAATTAGCTTTACAATTGGATGTAGTCTGTATTAATAGTTTTTATGAGGACAGTTATCTATTAGGTTTTCAAAACAGAACTTTTAAAAGCCTAAAATTTACATTCCATGGTTGGGGGGTGGAGATGGGAGGAAAGGAGCACACAACATTAAATTACTGCTCCTGAACTGCTACACAGAGGCTCTCTGAAGGTACAAACACATTATTACAAACATCAGACAAAAGGCAGTGGCTCTGTTTTCTAATGAGCTGCATCATCAGGGTGGGTTTTTGTGACAGCAATGCTACAAAACACTAGATTTCCATCTTTAAACAGAAAACCTGCATATTTTTCATCACCCTCTACCATTTTTCCACTAAACCGCAAGATTTAATTATTTACAATCCTCACTACAGTTTGAAATGAAACAAGGATGGAGGGATTTCCTTGCCTGCAGTTCATCATGTTCTCTGGAGACTGCTAAACCATTCCTTCCAGGGATGACTTTTATCCCTGGCTCCTACAGATACTTCTTGAAGAGCAAATGGTTTACATGTATTTTTGTTTTGTTTGGTTTTGAAGTAAGCTCAGGGGATGTACTCCCAGAGTACAGAGCCCCGCTTTCTCCCCCTGCACTGCTGCCATTGCCAGTTGTGAATTTGCTCAGCTCAAAGGCTGATGCTGAAAAGAGGGTGGATGGCAGACTCGGTGATTCATTTTAAGAATCACTTTATGTCCTCCCATGACATTTTCAGCCTAGAAATACTGTCCTGCTGGAATGGTCAAATATAAATTGCAAAATACACCTTGCAAGGGATAGCACTGTAACTTTGGCTTCAGCGGACAACGCAGCCTTAAACAGGCACAGGAACAAAATCATTGCCTTGGATATTCTCCCAGTTTTTCTCTGCATAGCCATAAACTCAGGTTTACACATGCTAACAGTCCAGATTTCATTCACCATTGAAAGCAAACCAAATAAAAAATAAAATTTTCATGCAAACATTAAGATGTTCGTAGACTGACTGACCATGAAATCCAATGAACTACAAGCCCATGTCCTCCTTTCTCTTTCTCCTATTGCGAAGCATTCTCATTCCATCAGTCATTAAATTAAGAATACTTCAGCAAACATTTAAGTGTGTACACTCACATTCCTCCTATATGGCCCAGTCTTTCCATCTAAACACTACAGGAATGGACACCTGAGACAGGCTGTGACGAGCCACTGCGACTTGATCCTGCCTTGTAGCCCAGAGCCCAGCCTTTGACATGGCCCTTGCTTATGGCAGCCTGGTTCCTTTCCCTGGAACAGCTCTTGCAGCACTACCACTGCTCCAGGCAGGACTCCACCTTTGGTCTTGCCGTGTAAAATGCTTCACACACTGCCAGTGGCAGCACAAGCTGTTAAGAGTAATTCCACTCTTCTAACTGTAAATTAGGATAAAAGTTATTTAAAATAAAACCTTGTTTTACCATATTTTTGAAAACATAAAACGAGAGAACATGAATCATGAATAATGTATCTGTCAAGATTTGCTTCAGATTGCCTTTTTTGTTTGTTTATTTTTTAATTCATGAGCACAGAAGTCACTTAAAGTCTGGAAACAAATTAGCATAGTCTTTCGTGCTGTTCAAAGGCAGTGGCATCCACAATGCAAGGTGCCTGCCTTCCTTGCTACCTCTTGGTCCTCCTCCTGGGCACAGGCAAGGCTGTGCAGCCTTCAAGGGTCTGATGATTTTACACTGCCTGCTGTGATTGCTTTTGACTACTTGAAGTGCCCCTAAGGTGGCAACAGGGTCAAGAGGTCTTTGTAGGTTGAAAATGATCAAAAATTAGCATTGATCTGTAGCTGTCAATAATACTCTGCACGGGTGGACTCCCTGTACAAATGTTTAAACTGCATACAACTACACAACCTAGTCATCTTTGAATCTATCGATCTGATGAAGCAGCACTTTCCAGTGGTGTCACTCTGGGCTTTTCCTCTTTTTCAAGGCAGGCCAGCTTACCCAGTTGCCTAGGTGTCAGGGCATGAGTTCAAAACGTGGCAGATTCATCAGAAGATCTCCGGACCACTGAAGAGCTGCCCAATAGGCAGCTTGAGTATCTGTCCTTTCTTCAGGGGTAATCATCAAAGCTCAGCAAGTCGCCACCAGTCATGTTAAGGTTAGGCTCGGGTTTCTTCTCTCTCCCTATCTGCTCTTTGTACTGTAATCTCCATTTGGCAGGTATCTTCAATATCTGATTAAAAAGCTAGCTCATTCTTTCTGCAAGTCCCTAGCTAAACCCAGTGGCACCAGACATTACCATGCTGTTAACTGCACTAATGGTGCAGTGATCCAAACTAGTTCTTGCATAACCCACAGACATAAACAATGGGAGGTAATTCTGTACAACATTCCCTTGTCCACAGAAGCAGAGATGGTGAACTCTCCCTGGACAAGGGATAAGAAAGCTATGGTTTCCTGACAGTCAGAATGGCAATCTGACTATCCCCTGATGCCAATTTTCAAATTCTCCATGAAGGAATTCAAACAGATTCCTCCACAAGTGACAGAAGTGAGGGGGAATGCTTGGGATTTCATTAAGATACTCGGTGTATCCTCACCTTTGTTGTTATCCTCTTATCCAGTTCCCTGTCTAATCCAGATTCTCTGCCATTTTCTGCAAAGCACCGGGGGCACTTCTACCTTGACTCTGATGTTCATTCTCATTTCCCAGACCATATCTTAGCCCCTGCCTTCACTCTAAACATTGCACTGAGTTCATATTCACATGCAAACACTGACTTGTCTTTTGGGCTGCCTTCCTTCTCAGGCTTATATCATGCACACTGTGTGTTTTCCATTTAAAAAACCTACTCTATTCCTAAAGCCTTATGCTCAAATTCACAAGGATATAACTTTATGGATACACAAGTAATCTATGAGTCTCTTCCTATAGCAGTGTGGACTGGAATATAAATTATTCCCATGGTAGTAATGAAAAATCTCAAAGGTTAGTCAAATAGAAACAAACATGTTATTCATTTTACCAGAAATTATCTTGCCTACAGGTAACCAAAATTTCCATTTTTGCCAGAAATTGATGTTGCACTGTTTATTTTCCTCACAATTGTATTTAAAAAAAAAAAAATAGATTTTTTCAATTTTTTTTGTAAATTTCATTCTTAAAATTTTACCTTTTAAGAACTTTGTATTTCATTTTAGAATTTTAAAATTGCTTTTCAACTCCTATTTTTAATTTTAAAGAATTATTTTATTATTTCACATGACTCTACAGACTTTCAATAGTAGCAAAATGTGCCACACTGGTGACAATTTTCATGGTAAGTAAAAACCCAAAGAAATTATAAAAGAGAACTAGATAAATATTTGAATAAATTTTTTAGGTTTGTAAAACCAGATATTTCCTTATTAAACATGAAATAATTTTAAAACATTTTTGCGCAGGGAATATTTGTCCAAATTGTCTTTTGTTGCGATGAAAGGACACTCTTCTTCTCCCAGGCCCAATGTGGATCGATGCAGTCTTTTCTTCTACAGTGGCTAAGAAATGACATTCAGAAATTCATTACGTTTGAGTTTGCTTTTTTATACATAAATTTAGGAAAATTTATTTTAAAAATGCATTAGAAAAGATTCAGCCCACAAGGTAAAGCATGTAAAATAGCTTCTTATTAAAACATAAGCTTTGATTACATGATCATAAAATATTGTTTCCTTGAGATTCCTGGCAAACATAAGGCTTTCTTTTTTTCAACTTTAAGAACGTTCTTGCAATTTATTTTTAATACAAATAGTAGTTTTGCCATCAACACCAGAGAACACAATATTTCTCTGTGACTCCATGTTCTTGTCCTTTCCTAACAGCACCATGCTATCAGATTTTTTTAATTAAAACCCTAATTTGCACACCCTGTTTCACTTAGCACATAACTGAATCATTTCCTATGCGAATAGTCATATGTGAGCTTGTGGACTATACTAGGGAAAAACCTTTAAAAACAGCAGTAATTGAAATTCAAAATATTCTGCAAACAACAATTAATACCTGTTATAGAAGCACTGCATTGCAATTCATTTTCCTCCTTCCTGGCAGAGCATGTAAAGAACTGTGAATTGCACGTAGCTGAATCTGTCTCATGGAGTTGCTGCCTATTTTCACAGTAGACAGTTTTCTTTCCTGGCACACCTGGGACCTGCTGCAGTCTCACCAGGCATCTGAATCCCTAGCTTTGACTTGAAAGTGAAGCACCACAAAGAAAACCAGGATGCATTGCACATTAAAACGAAATCAAATAAAACCAAGTTGGCCTTTGGGTAGCAGTACACTTTTAAACAGCAACGACGTTGCACTTTTGCTAGTAAAACCTTAAAGAAACCACTTTGGGCAAAGTCAATTGCTATTTAATTAATATTCTCTCTATTCTCCTTTTCTTTTCTTTTCTTTTCTTTTCTTTTCTTTTCTTTTCTTTTCTTTTCTTTTCTTTTCTTTTCTTTTCTTTTCTTTTCTTTTCTTTTCTCTTTTCTTCCTTCTTTTCTTTTTTCTTTTCTTTCTTCTTTTCTTCTTTCTTTTCTTTCTTCGTTTCTTTCTCTTTTCTTTTTCATCTTATCTCTCCTATTTTCTTTCACAATTATTTGTTTAAAATTCAAACATCACTGGATGCCACCTTCTCAAAAATGTATTTGCATCTGTATTTGTCTAATTTCTACCAAGAAATATTGAAATCCAAAAAAAGAATTTTTTCTGTTTGACTAAATAAATCAAATAAACCAAAATATCAATGACATGACATTCCACTATAGACACCGTCTAGAGGACGATGTCAACATGTTTTCCTAATATTAATATTTTATCTCTAACAACACTCACAAGACCTACTGTATAATAAACCATAGATTTGCACCTGATTTCTTTTCTTTTCCCCCATATTTTTTCACTTTAAACCATGTTTTTTATTCCTCAGAATAAGAAAGTGAGGTAGAAGGGACGAAGAAGCTCATTCTATAAACTAGATAGTGATGGGGCTGTTGCCGACAAACTTTGGATTTAGTCAGTTCAAATCTGACATCCCCACTTAATCTGAACGACACTTTTTTGCTTTCAATAATCATTTTGGATATAAACAACTAGACTAAGTTTCTCTTCAAAATACGACAGGCAGAATCTGCAGCAAAAAAATTAATACTATTTGAGACACAATAAAGCATACTACAAAATAAATCACACTGAAAAACAATGATATGTCACCCTTAGAAAAATGCACATATCTTTAGCTGAGTGGGAGCATACTTTATGAAGAGTGGTGGGAGTGAGAGAGGACAGAACAACTACATCAGCAAATACTTCATGGTGTCTAAAATCTAGCATGATATTAAAGCAACGTCAAACCCAACAGAAATGAGCTGGGAGGTTTCTGTGACATTCCGAATTCACACACCATGTAATGCGGAACCTGCATAATCTCATCAAGGTAGCACAGAACTTGCAATGTGTTGAGCCTGCCTTGGTCTCAAGGGGAATCGGAATGAAGCACCTTTCCAGTGGAGCTTTGTAATTTGGGATAGAAACATGTCTTCAGGGAAGGCAGAAAGCTAGCACACAAAGTCTGGTTGGGGGTTTGCATCTCTTTGTTACAACTAGTGCACTTGTACATCTGAACTACAAGAATATGTTTAACACAAGTACCACATGTAGTGCTCCTTCTGAGCAACGACTTTCCATCCACTATTCGTCAACATCTAGGAGTGGAGTGTCTCTCATGGATTTATTCTATGGTGTCTGTAGGCATGGCAAAAGAAAGCAAAACCACTGCTGCTGTAAAACAGCAGCTGGAGCCTAAGGGCTCAAACCTGCAAATGGTAGGGGGTACGTCCTTAATATGGAGCATTAGGGGGTTAATGTTATATTTTTTCCTAATGCCATAAACCGTATTTTCCATTTGATATTTTGGCTGATGGCCAGCATCAAGTTAGATGCTTTTGTCAGAACAAACAAAATCTGGACTGCCACATCTTCTTAGTCTCAAATATTTTTTTGTCCCCAGTAATGTTCAGAGTGGCAGGAGTTTTATAAACCGATGTATTGAAACTGTGGATGTTTTTATTATCTGTAAAAATGGATAATTTATGTCCCTGAACTTCTCAACTCAAGGTATCTTACTGCACTCAGTTTTGCTCTGTTGCAAAAAGAACGTGCCCTTGTAATTATCAAATGTTTTGGCTTTTGGTTTCATTTGAAGTTTTGTTTTCAATAATTCACATTGCCCCTCTATTACATTTGTGAATTCAAATATCTATGCCATAAGACGCCTTCTTCATCTCCCTTCAAATTACATCGTGTATGATATTGTGAAAAAAAAGTGACTCTGAACACTGTAAAACTTTTCCCATCTGATCTTAAAATGACCTGGGCACAGTATCTGAAAGTTTTCACGTTCTGTAAAATTTGAAAAAGAGAATTTGGCTGTGGTTTTGGTGAATGGAAAACAGAGAGGAAAGATCCCTTGGTGTTCCCCTATAAAAGCAATTATTTTCAATTTTTGCCTTTGCACAGCTCAACAGCTGTAATGCAGAAAGAGAAATGTAAAAAGAATAAAGACGGTTCCAAGAAAATCTTTCAGGAGACTTTTACAAGGACAATATAAATCTTAACATAGATTACAGGTGAACTCCCACATCAGTTACCTTGAAAATACCACTGAATGTCAGTTGTGCTCCATAAAATTAAGACTTTGCAGTTATATATGACTTTTCATCATAGGATCTCACATCATGTTACAAACATTAATTAATTTAGTCTCAGGATATCCCCCTGTGTTACTGTGTACAGCTTCAGGAAACTATAGTTATTGTTTTAGATCCCATTTTACACGGTTACAATAGACGTGTCATATTATTGTTAAACGCAAGCTTAGTTTATTCCCTTTTCTCAATCATTCTGAGTCCTTGTCTCTCTCACCCAACACATGCAAAAAAAGAGCAGTTCTAACTGCTGCTAAGTAGAGGAAGATAGCACAGCCTCCAGGCAATTCACAGCTTTAAATCCCTGCTTTCTGCCAACACAATGGAAAATAAAAGCAACATTTTAAAGGAGACTAAAAGGTTTTTCCTTCCTACTGTTTTATTCCTTTTTCTTTGCTCTGTACTGAACAGTCCTAGCTTTTCATTCAAACTTTGCCTGCTATGTATGTAATCATTTCTGAGAGACATTCAAAGGTAAGCATAAACAGTTTACTTGGAGCTACATTATAAAGGCCAAAGTTTAATCTTAGTACGTGGCTGAACTTAAAATGTCACCTTTAAAATGAACCGGGTATTTTAAGAAATGATGGGCCAAAAAGTACAAGCCTTTGTCTCTCAAAAGGCTTTTCTTCACCAGGTTTTCCATTGCTTCCCTCAATGCTTTACACTTCCTACATGAAGACACCTGCTTTCCAAGCAGAAACTGGTTGAAAGTAAAGGAAAGTATGCAGGTAGCTGTTTGGGAAAGGTGCAGTCCAATTTTGCCAATCCATGCCAGGAAAAAGGGATTTGCTCCACACCTTTTTGTACAGAGCAGTCACTGTTAGCAGAAGGCCAGAAGCAGGTAACTGCTCATGCAGGGAGGGATGCCTTTTGCTTTTTTCTGTAGCTGCAGGGAAGTTTAGCCTATTTTCTGACTATTAGCAGGGGATATTGATCAGACATATATTTAGGTGTACACTTTGGGGACATATTCCTTAGCAAAGCACAGCTTCACATCAAAATAGTGACAGGCTGAGCAGAGATCTGACACCTTCCTTCCAGAACTTAATGGGATGTGCCCCCACATTTGGAGTAGGAGACTGCTACAGGAGATCTCTGCCCCTTCTGGCTTTACAAGCTAGTGGAAAGCCTCAGTGAGTAGCCTGAAAAGCCCCTGTATCACATGATGATAAAAGGAACAAAAATCTCGTTTTCCCATTGCAGCTGCTATGGACTGCACTATTGATGAAAATATTGAGGTCCAATAAAGAATAAGTGATATATTGTTGTGTCCTTTAGCAGCTATGTCTTGCCATATGAAGGCTTGGAAACAACTCCACACTGAGAAAAGGTTTGAAAAGAAGACAAGAAGAAAGAGTGGTAATAGCATTTGGTAGAGGCTCTGTGAGAGAAGCTGCTTTCAGGTTTAACGCCTTGAAACCAAGTAAACCCAGGTGAATGCAGATGGATGAACATCCAGATCCTCCTAGGATCACATGGCTACAATTCCCTCTAGTTTAAGCCTCTTAGGATGCACCATTGGGAAGAAACTCACCTCGAAACAGCATATGAAGCTGTGTCTGCAGACTGCCCATTCCCATTTTCTGTGCTGTCAGATGAACGCTAAATTCATATACATATACAGCTATATCTGCTGCAGTGTGGAAAGCAGCTAGCTAGCTTCACTTAGAAATGTTAATGCATAAATAAAAGAGAGTCTTTAATCATGTCTTTTCATATGGCCACACATTCATTAGTCCCTCCTAATGTGGGTTGGGCTTCTCAGTGCAAAGGTCCTGCCAAAAAAAAACGTCTGAGCTGCTTATGGCACCAGCAAGGTGCAGTAGTTAGAGAAGAGAAGAAATATGTAAATACTGAAATATTACTTGAAAACTGAAGCATAACAGGTTTAGTTCAGATTATGTATTTTCCTTGAATATTTAAGTTACTTAGGGAATTAAAATAGATCACATAAGCTAAGTACAGAACAAATTGTGCTGATTTCTGAACTGAAAATGTCTTTACAGCACATTATTGACTCCAGCATATTAAGTTGTAAATCCACTAGTTTCACTGTCTCATCTATTGATTAGCTGCATGCATGCATGTTATAAATGAGAAATCCAAAGAGAAATTAGTACAATTTAGGCATTTTTGGACAGGCTTGTAAATGTATTCAAGTGCTCAAATATGAGGGTAGGCACTATGAGAAACAGTCACAATGTTCTCCTACGTTCTGACACAAATCTTGTGTAGTTAGTGTCCTCAGTTACTCTCTACACTCTGTACTGAGGGTAGGAGGTCCCTCCAAAAGGAAAGTCAGATTTTTTATGCTTAACTTCTGTTTTAAATAGCCTGTCAGAGAAATCTCACTCTCTCTCAAGACAGATTAACTAGCCTACATTTGCCATCTAAAGTAAGATTTTAGAATTCAGACCTGTGTTTTTTCCTTAAATTCACTTAAGACTCAAAGAGCAATAAAGTCACTGACAACATTTTCAACCAGCACACAGCAACAAGACCATACAGGTCTGCTCTTCATTTTTTCTTAAGGTGAAACAGAAAAGCAATTCATAGCTTCATAAGTTTAACTGCAGTGATTTCAAAACACTTTAAAATCAATGTAAGATTCCTTTTGATTTTTCAAGGATACTGGATTAGGGTCTTCATAAGCAGAAGACCAAAACTACATGGTGAATGTAGATGGCACCCAACCAGAACAGGGATTTGCCTTAGCTAACTAAACTGTTTAGTTAATACTAAGGCAAACATCCTTGACTCCTGATTTCCATGCACAGCTGAATATGTTGGAGATGATCTTCAGCCTGAGATGATGTTACTCAAACCAGTGTGGTTCAAAATTTTCATTAATACCCTCAAATCAAATATCAATAAGGTTTTTTTTTAAACAAAGCAATTCAGGGTGTTGTGATGCTTCTAGGCAGGACCAGGAAGAGAAAAAAATGTGGTATGCTGAAGAGCTGTTGCAAATTTTTGTCTCAGAAATGTTCTGTTTTGAAAGCCACATGTTCTCAACTCTAAACATCCTCAGAGGACACCAGGACAACTAGAGCTCAAACTATTTTGTTACCTGGTGGAAAAGGTGATGTTTTCTTTCCCATTTGCTCTCAGGGTCTCTATTCAGCGTTTTTAGGCCAGGACTTTCCAGTAACATTAAGCACAGCACTTAAATATGTCACTGTCTTAAGCTACAACTATAGTATAAATCTCATGATCTATTGGTACATCATGGGTCTAGCATTTCTAGTATAGACTAGCATTAGAGAAAATCTAAATTATCATCTGTCTTGAACCCCTGAAAACAATAAAAAATAATTTTATTATACCATAATGACAAGAATAATACTTCATCTGGGAGAAGATGTCTTCAGACTTCTCATTAATTCTTTTTTAAAGCCTGTTGAAATATAAGAGCTCTGCAAAGTTTCATTCATTTTGTTTGTGCAGAGTAAAGTTTTCTTTACAGGAAAAATACAGAAAATTTATCACTGCAAGGAGTCCACTTCCCTCACTCTCTTGCCACATTAAATCTGCATTTGCAATTTGGATTTTGTGGGACAATTGTAAACCTGGTGCCTTTATTTTGCAGCCACCAGAGTAGCATCTCCACACTGCATGGATTATTTGTCTCAGACTGGGAACTTTACTCTGGATGGGAACAAAATAATTGATGCATTCAAATCTGCAGGAAGTGGACTTAGGAAAATACTTGGAGCGAAATTCAGAACCAAAATGAGTCATGATTTGCAACATGCCCTGGTAGGTTAACTAGATACTGGGACCTCTGTACTTCTTCCTGTTGTGAATATACTGTTCCTCAGAGTCCTTTTGGCACACAGACAACACACACTCCAGGGGTCTCACTGAGATGGACCAAATCCCAACAATAACATCATCTCTATCTTAGGGTGGTGTGGCACAGAACTATTTAGAAGATATATGTGCTACATAAAGAAGGAAGGTGGAGCAGCCATAGATCAGGTCAAAAAAGACACCCACAATTGTAAAGTCAAAGAGCTTGAAGATATTGTGCTTCAGGTCCAGCTGCTGCTTTTGCACCAGCCAGAGGTTGCCTTAGGTGAACGTGTAAGTGGTTGTTTGTCTCCTAAGGCTTTGCCTGCATAACTACACAGCCTCAATAGTACAAGACCTTTAAAGGACATTACCTGACTGAAGCAGTGTCCTGCCTGTTGTAAGGACTGCAGGACCTTCAGAATATCTGGAAATAGAAACAAGTTCCTAACAAAAATCTGAAAAACACAGAAGTCATTTTCTACTAGACCCTCAGGATGGGAGTTCCTGCTTCCTATATCACTCCTCATGGTCTCTAAATGTGCTCCTACAAAGGAAGGCTTGTGAAGGAAAAAGAAGGGAGGAAGAAACAGTTTCCACAGTTTCGGTGGTGGGAGTAAGGCAGCCTGAAGGTGCCAGAGATGTAATAGATAATATTTGATATCCTAAAAGCTGTAACATGGCACCTACTAATATGATGAGAAACATTTCTCTGAATCTAGTAGCAACTTTGGCAGGGGTTCTTGCAGTAAGCCCTCCACTTCATGGGTAGAAACCTTCTCTCCATGCTTTTAGTTTTTCTTGGCACTCATAAACAGTTCAGTGAGCATATCCTTTCCAAATCTTCTGGCCTTTCAGATGCTGATGGAGGGACATCTGTACCTCTTTCTTTAAAGACTGAAGAGATTTTCCTTAATGAATGCTAAAGAAACAGACTTAAAAATACAATACAGTTTTTACAGTTAAACGATAAAATCCATCCATTAGGGGTGCTTGTGAGTAGAGTACAATACACTTGGATGCTCCAGATCCCATCTGTCATGCATTTCTCTGACTTTGGTCAGATAAAAAGTTCAAGGTCCCGAGAGAAATACTTGTAGTTTATAAGGGGATAAACTCATAAATTGGACTTTGTTTCCTCCTAATACAGGTTATATATATGTATACTACTCCCACGCATTGTAGATAGGAAGTTCTCAGACTGCCATCCTCACAAGGGTCTACTGTTTCCTGCCTTCAGTTTCTTTGGAAACAAACCAACCAACCGACCATGGATTGCTTATGTTTTGATGTTTTCATTTGTGATTGTACTGGAACTGAAAAGCAAGAAGGACAAATAGAAAGACTGTTTTGAACTTTATTGAATCTGATTAACTGTCTGGTTTGGGCTCAATTTAAATTTGTCAAAAGTCCCCTGTCATCTTTCCCCTGCTCCACACAAAAATGAGACCTTCACACAATTCAGAAACTGTGCTAGGTCTGAAGACAAAAACATGAGCTGCCTGTCAGCTTATTCACCAACCAGTCAATCCAGACAGCTAACTCGCAATCTCCCTTCCCTTTGTTCGACATTGCTCAGTTGTGCTTTCAACATTGTCAAAACACATTTCAATGCACGGGAAGACCCAGCAGGAACTGGGTGCCCTTGCAAAGGTGTGGAACTTTCTGCCTTCAGAGGGGCATGGGAGGGGAAGCAGCAGCTCCACCTTTGGTTTCCAGCAGCCACTTCTACAAAGCTGGTACAGAACACTCCAAGTACACATCTCCTGAGCCAGTGCTGTGCACCCAGTCAGCCAGATCCCAAGCTGGGAACACGGTCATGCTAGGTTATTTTATCAAAAGGGTTGGCATATTAATTATCTATTAAAATCTGCACGTTTTAAAGTAGAAGTGGTCTAACTCAATATTCCAAAAAGCATTTTTTATAAACTTCCGTGATTTTTCCTATTTGTATGGTCATCTCAGAGGTTTCTCTTTGCAAACTTAATAGCTGGATGGCTGTTTTTGAAATGAAATCTCATTGGCTAATTATTCACTTTATTTAATTACAATTTAATTTCCACATTGTATGATGAATCACCAAAATCAGTCAGTAATGCACCTGCTGACTGGATAACTACTTTCATTTTGTTTTTTATAACAAATAAGTTACAGCTATTTTTAATAAAAAATTTTTTAAGATTTTTAACTCTGTTAGTAAGACTTTACAGAGGTTTTGAGCTCTGAAACTATTTTAATACTCTGCAATTCTCCCAAAACTCTGAAAACCAGGAAGTCCTACTATGATCCAAAAGAATAAAGAGAATGCTGCACTTTGAAAAGAGGGTCATACTTAGGATTTCTTTTTCATACTCAGTTAACTTTATATACAGCTACAGTATAATATGATAGTAAATTTATACCCCTCCATTGTCACCTGTTCTAAACGCATCAGAATATTCAGTATTTTTTTTCTGTTTTTAAATCTCCATCAGAGCCTGTGTAAGAACTGGAATGAATAAGCAGTCACGTTTTCCCGTACTGGAAAAGTTCCAGAAGGGAAAGGGCTCTCGACATTACAGAGCTAAAGGAGTTTTCAAGACACTTTCTATTTCCATACTTGTTCTTTTGTATGCTAGGTTGCCTGCCATTATGTTTATGTAATTCTGACAGTGTTCTTAATGACACACTAACAGATTGTAAAACACGCTGCTGGCATTTACTTGTTTTTTATATTTTTAAAACAATGTCCTTCATGTAACAGTAGTTAAGCGCGGCAGAAGGACATCATTAGAGCCATGGTTAAACTGTAATTTACACCATTAGGAAGGCAGGAGCAATTTTTATTGCCTGGCAATTTTCTTGCTGAAATATTTGGACCATATGGCTCAATTTGTGTAATAACCTTAATTTCAGCACCCTTCAGGTCTCCCTCCATCTCCTACGGAATGGTAAAATGCGGTTTAGCAGAAAAGGCAACTGTCTATACTTAGAGAGTTGAGATTAATAACATGTCACGTCCTGTTTTTGGTGAAGGAATTCGAACAGCAGCCAGATGGTATCTCTACAAATAACTGTCAGGGGTCTTGATCTAATCAATACAATGTATTAATACATCTCCCTTCTCTGCTTCTCGAGGGGCTAGCGTGCAACATCTGGAAAGATTGGGGGGACCGCCAAGTAGAAAGCTGATCCTTTTCAGAATCAAACTGAGCCCAATTAATTTTTCATGTATACTTGATAACTGTTTCATAATGAGCTATGCGTCTTGACGGAGTTAGGGTTGGCGGCATGAGTGGCTTGTGCTTCCTATCCCCATTCAGTCCACTTACAGAAACCAACCCATTAATCAAACTATCTGGCATAAAACTGAAATCTCAGCTCAGCAAGAGATCAATAACCATCCTTAAAAAAAAAAAAAAAGAGCAACAACAAAGACCCCACCACAGAATGAGGCTTTAGTGGGCAATAGCATCCAGGCATGACATTAGTAATTACTTAAAGAAAAACCAAAACTCAGAACCATACTCACCTGCCAGGCACCTATAACATAGAATTTAATATTACCTTCCTGTCAAAAAGTAACATTTATGTCCATTAAAAATACACTACCATTCTGCTTTCTAGATACAGAGGCCATCTGGCCCCTATTCACCATAATTGCTATTATAGTCTCAAAAATAATATTTATATAATGCTGTAAATTAACAGCATTATACAGACAGACACCCATTCCCACTCCCAGAGAGCGTTCTGTTGATAAACCCACGTTTTAGCACCATGCAGATATTAGCGTCTTGCTCCCTAAAAAAGAGGGGGCAAGATTATAGACAAGACTATATATGCATTCCAAGGCTTTTTGTAAAGTCTGAAAGGAGGAGAGAGAGAGGTCACTTGGCAGGCAGAAAATGGGAAACTGCAACAAGCATAGGGGAGATGAGCTTGAATGAGGCTGTGAAGCTGAGTGATGGGAATGGATTCAAAAGGGAGCAGTAAAGAGAAAGGACAGGAGGTCAGCTGAGAATACTAAACTTATCTTGCATAGGACACCCCACTGCTGTTTGATGAGAATGACTTTGGTGACTGTAGACCTGGATTAGATTCAAATGGAGTCCCCAGTGGTATGAGGCTCTATGTTATATTATCAATTCCCATGAGTCATATGGCTTGCTTTTTTTTTTTTTTTTTTTTTTTTAAGGCAGACTTCTCTGTTTATTAAAACTACTCATTGTTTGCTAAAATTCCCTACAAAATATAAGCATATGACACAATATTTCTCAGTCAATATGAATAAAAGACCTTATCTGGGGCCAGAGGGTAGGATGGGGGCTGGGGAGTGGCCTTTCTAATTACCAGCTGAAGAATTCCTGTATCTCTAACTGTTGGGCGTGACTCTGGGGATTTTTAGGAAGTTGCCCTATGACTTTACCAACAAAGAGCGCTATCTTGGAGTTGCCTGATACATCCACTTAAGAATGTTGGTTAAATGTGAATTAAAATCTAGTCAAATCCAATTAAGCATTTTTAAACAGATATCTAATTTGAAAAACAGCCGTATGTATTACCCAACAAATTTCTGCCTCCTCCTTCTTCATTTTTATTTCCTACTTATACATGAAAAAGCATCTGTAGCTTACTAAAACCCTGTTTTTAAAGCAGATTCAGTATAGTCACACACAACAGGGTACAAAGGGAAGAATGTCCCTATATTAGAGCTTCCTAACAAATTATACTTAGTAAGGTTTGTGGGGGTTTCTGTTTTATTTTGTTTTTACAAATTAGAAAACATTCTGTCAATGGAATTTTCCTACAGTTCCTGCTTAGCTTGATCTTAGTCTCAATGCAAGACTTACAGAAAACATAAATAAAAAGCATATATAAAAACATTCTCCATATAGAGAAACAGTATATGGAGCATTTATACAATCTCATTTAGCCTTTAGCCTTTGTCATGTGGTCACCTATTCCCCTATGACTGCAGATGCACAAACTGAAAAGATTACCACTTCCAGAGTGCTGCCCATAACCATCTTTCTGTCAGAGGGTACCATCTTTTATATCCGTCAAACTGTGTAATTCCACTGTGTAGGTAAAGAAAGCTGATTAATCAGTGTAAAATTAAACACTTTCTTTGTCTGACACTTGCCCATAGTGGAACACAAGTGCACCAGACAAAAGCAGTCTTGTGTGAACAGCTGCAGCCCAAGGATGGTAAATGTCCATGCCTTTATGGAGGTTTCATGGTGTATAGAGGACATTCATGACCTTAACTGGGTTAGATACCTTAAGTCAAACATTATAAATATCTCTCAAAAGACCTAACTTTCCATGTGTTTCACTGATGAAAAAAAGACCTACATAATGGGTGAAAAATGGATCTTACACAAGGAAAAGCCCAAGGATAAAATACACCAGATATTTCCAAATAGGTAACTAATTTATTTGTAGAAGAAATTACCTACTGATCCAGGCACTCTGGTCTAGTCAATCTGGAATGTGTGATTAGGCACAGTCAGACATAACCCTCTCAGTGTTTTTACTTTTGGTACAAAAATTTACAGCTAGACGAAGTTATGTTAACTTCATGTTGGACATTGAATTAGGGAGAAAATATTCAAGAAAAAATGTAGTGAAATAAACTTCTTTGCTGTAACTTCACTAACTCAAATCACCAGTTGCCTGACAACATATTAAGACCACCCAGACACCAGACAAACCTTTCCTTGCTACTCCGCAACCTAACTCGCAAGGATTCTTTCATTCTTGGCAGAGTTCCAGCAGGGTCTAAAGCTATGTTTCTGCAGCTGCTGAAAATATCCAGGAGACAGTGAAGTGGGCTTGTTTACAGCAAGGATGGTATAAATAGAAAAGCTGAAGCCTCTCTCTTTCTCTCTCACCATTCTCATCCAGTTCTATTACCACGGTACTTCAAAATCATCAAAGTTGTGCAACAATCCATTTCATCCTTTCTGCTCTAATTAGGCAATTCTACATGTCTGTCTTGATAGGTGGGGCTTACTGAAGCACTTAATCAGTTTCTGGAGGGGCATCATAGTGCCAATCCAAATGCTTATTTAAACAGAGCTATAGTGCCAAATCCAGCATATTCTGCAGCAGCATGGAAACAACAGAATCTGTGAGACACAGACTGCCTCACACTTTTTTCAAGCTGCCTTCAATGTGAAGGAACACTTGTCCTGTATTCATCCTATGTAAGCTTAACAGTTCTAGAGATTAAAACACAGGAAGCATTTTATATTACTGGGCTTTCCTGGCAAATAAAACAATTAGAGCAATTCCAGTACAAGCCCTTCCTGAAACTGTGCTAACGAGGCTTTGAATCTTAAAAACTGCATTTAAATCAAACGATTCATTTGCAAACCCATCACATACAGCATACACATAGTAGGCGGGGATCATTTCATTGAAATTAGAAAGTAAATGTCTCTATACATGAGAGGTCACCAGTTGTTGTACATTAAAATCTTCTCACTGTTAGGTGTAATTAAAATACTCTAACAGTGGTTTCAGTAATTTAAACATTGCAGTATTGTTGTAATATTTTTCTAGGCTTCAAGAGTTCACAATTGTTTGGTCCAATCAAATCTGGGAACACTGGAGAAGTTATCACCCATCAAGGTAATTACTTTCAAGTTGAAATAATTACTCCATCAATGTTAATGGTCTTTCAACTTCAATAAAGCACTCACCTGCCGATAATCACAGCTAACCTCTTGCTCTCATGCAATTCCCTCTCTATTTAGCAGGTTATATTACAGCCGTTAGAGTGGTCACTTGTCCTGAACAGCTGCTGAATTTCACTTTGATCGTCTGTGAACCATAAAAAAATTAGTCATCTGTGTATGATTTCCCCCTAACCCATAAGCCCTTGCAGAGCTAAGGAGATGATCTTTTGGCTGCACTAGGGCACTGCTGAGCAGCCATCTTGCTTCTGGTGGTGGCTACTTTCCACTCACTAACAGCAGCACAGTAGCCTAATTAACTTTTGCCCTCCACTGCCGTTCACGGCTTTCATTCTCTGCTAAGTAGCACATCTTCTGAACTTCTGGCACGTGCTCGGATTCCTTCATTCGCTCGCATCTTGTTTTCTTAGAGTGCAGTCCCTTTTCCAGGCATCTGAAATAGGCATGCATAAAGAAGTTTCCCTGGTCCCTCTCCTTGGCATACTTATTCTTGTGGCTAAAATCTTCAATTACTTCTTGCATAAGAAAGTTGCCGTGTACAGTCCTTCACACTGCATTAGTGAATAACATTATGTACAAGGAAGTTTAATAACTATGTGGTATCTCATCTCTAATGCTGCCAAATGTTCAGTGGTCTATATGAGGAAGCAGAAATGAAGGACCACACATGAATGTATTATGTATTTCTAAATGGAACAAATAAAAAGAAACTAACTCCAGATGCATGATTCCAGATATCTGTAAAATCCTGCATAGGAGGTGTGTATATATGGCAGTACCAGCCACTCTAGGTTTTTCTGATACAATATTTTTTATATGGAGTTTTTCAAAAAATAACCTATATTTAATATTCTTACTCAGGTTATATATTTGGTATACAAATTGCTGTCTGCTTATAACAAAATAATCATGCAAGCGAAAACCTCATCCTCCTACCAAAGTCTTTATTATTTCTATTCTGCAACACAGATTTCCCTAACAAGATGAAGTACCTGCCAAGAGGAGCTTGGCCAATGTAGTCATATACCATCTCCCAAATAATGTAAGGGAAGCCAACATGTGCTCTCAACTGTTAGTATAGCTGCATCCAAAGCAAAGGCTTTGCTGGTGCAATGATAACAGCTAAGAGATGTGTTAATTTTTTACATCCCAAGCTGGAATAGATATGCCAAAAAAAGCCTTTAATGATAAACTTAGCCTGAGAGCCTCACCCTGCAAAATACACTCTGAGAAGGCCTGAGTTTCTAGGTAGGCACTGGTGCAGAATTTCCCAGGAATAAGGTCTATAATGCCAATATATATAAAAACCTATCTCTTGCATCTTCTAACAAGCACATTGTACTTTTATGTACATTTTTCTAAGGTGAATTTAACACACTGAGACGTTGATTCTATAGAATAATAATTGGGGGGGCACTGCCCGTAGCAGGCAGTTTTTCTTTTTAACCCTCATCTCTGGATGCTTTTCCTTCTCCAAGCACATTCTAACAGCTACATATTCTTCTTACATTTTTTACTCATCTTCTTGGATTTGAATTCTTCTGCTCATGATAAACAACCAAACACTTGATATAATTGTCATGGGAGAAACAGCATTACACACCCCACAAAACATCAACCGAGAAATGTCCAAACCTACCCACGGTTTTACCTCACAGCAACATTTGGAATGCAACAGGTAAAGAACTGTGATGCTTTGATGCTGTTTGGTAGGCACTGGCTTTATAATGAAATCAGCTCTGAGTTCTATGTTCACAAGCTTAAGCCCTAAGTTCACAGGAGTGAGAAGCTTGCTTTGACAATTTAGTCACTTTATGCAGATTTCTGTAAATGAGAACTTACTGTCAATCCATTCCCCTATAAACACATCTGTCTTACGTTAATGCTGTCAAATAAGACACTAAATATCATCCTTGCTTTAGAGGGTTACAATGAACTGCAAAGACATTGTGGGAGACACTTGTACTGCTGAAACCAGTCTTGACTTGACTTTGCTCTGCAAATAAACCAGAATGTCAGTTTAACTTGCTGTCACCTAACATCTGTCACTACACTCCTGGCCAAACAAGCTAAGGAAATGGGTGACACTTCTCTTTAACTGTGAAGCATCAAAATGGCTCACTGTATGTCACTTGCTTCTAAGGGTGCAGAGAGATCCTCCTTTTGTTTCAGTGCCAGCAGCTCTTGCTTTCAGAATTGAGTTCTCATTTTCACCTCCAGTGTAAAATTTCAAAGGGTCAGTGATAAGCTTAAGGTACCAGACAGCCATACCTTTGACGTATTAATTCAAATACATATCAATACACCTTAAGTGGGGAGCAAATAGCTGCATTTTGGGAAGGTAGAGTGGATAAGTCTGTCAAATTGTTTGAAAACCCAGAAGATGCTTCTCATTTGGCTCTGGAAATGGATGGAAACGAAGCTGTCAAACTAGAACAGTCTGGAGGGACAATAGTGAAAGTTTAATTTGTATCCTGCAGTGCCACAAGGATTGTATTTATTTCCACTTTAGGTTTCAGTCAAGCTTTACGTCCTGTGGCAGGCAAGCAGGGTGCAACCGACAAGCACAAGGGTGGGATCAGCTACTGTGATTCTAGCACTGTTGTGGTTTTTTTTTTTTCTGGAATAATCTAATGGGATAAGAATGGAGTCTAACAGATTAAATAAAGGACCAAACTCATTGCTCATTTAATACTTTAAGTCTTACTTGTAACATGGAAGCTCGTGTAAGAGAATGACTAATGGCACATCCCACGAGGGAGCTCCAATAGAGATGCTTTAGGAGATTAAATGATTTAGCCTAGTACCCCTGAAAGCTATATTTTAAAGGGGCAGAAGTTTAATCATTGGAATGCTAGTTCCTTCAATAAAATTACATTTTAATTAAAGTATCTCATTCACAAAGCTACAGTTAAGGGCATACCTGCAATTTCATGATAAAATTCTATTTTTAAGGGTTTATAACTTTGAAAGTTGGTGCCCAGGTTTTTGCCTGCTGGGATAATTGACCTAACCTCCCGAAGATATCTTTGATAACAGGACTCTTTGCACTTTATGTCAATAACTTTGATTCAAAGCTTCAGCTCTTCTGCTGTATTCAGAAGAGGTAGGATTCAGATCTCAGGTCCTTGGTATAAATCAGAAACAACTCTACTGAATTAATGCAGCTGCAACAGCTTGAAGTGAGTGCAACTGATGGAGGAGATGTGCAGAAAGATTCCTCCCTGAAGGGTAGTATAATTTTTATAATAAAAAAGGGTAGCAAAAATAATAATCGATCCACGTTCATGACAAAGAACAGTAGAAAAAGCATGCAAGTCAGCTTTGGTGCCATGCTAGTTGAACAGCTATATACATGCTGCCAGAATGTTATTTTGATTCAGGATAATGTTTGGGGAAAAGAAAGGATTTTGGAGCCAGGAAAATACTAATTCAGTAAATAATAGCTTGTTAATCTAAAAGGCTTTTAAACTGATGCTGTTAAAGAAACACACTGTGGCAACATTATTTAAAAGACCATTTTGGTAGGTTTTATTACCCACAGTACAACCATCTTGGACATTTTCTGTTGTTATTGGCATGCTTAGAAGACATTGCAATGCATGACTGGCCAGGTCAATTCTGATGCTCAGCAACACATTGCATGCTGCTGAAGGAGAGTATTAGGAGAAGCCCTGTCATTTCACTGGTTTTAAATTCTTAGGTGTATCATTGCAATTATGATTGCGATTATTTTTTTTTTAAAACAAGTTAAGGGAGCTAAGTAGCAAAACGCCACTGAAGTTCAGTAACTCTAGAATCCCAATCTACCTTTTAAAGCCTAGCTTGCTGCGCAATGCGAATGCAACTGCTTCAGAAGGCAAAAGTCTGTATTCCTATCATTCAGTTCAGGATCTGTTTGCCTTTTCAGAAGAAGATGTACTATAAACTTAATACTTCCAGGGAGCTAAACACAAAACTGCTTTGGAACCATATGATAACAAGAGTATGCAAGATTACTGAGCCGGAAACTTCTCCCACCATGTCACGTAGAGATCTGTCTGAGCAAGTTAGGTAGAGGTTATTATTGGGTATTCCAGAGAAAGGTCTTTAGGATCCTACTACAAAGTCAACCAGATACTTTATAATTGGGGTAATTAAGAATTTAGGGGATTTCCAGTGTTATTCAACACAAACATGGTCTGTGAAGGTAATTTAGGGACAATTCTAGGTTTGTGAACTTTAGGTGGCACTGCTGAGGAGTTTGTTACAACCTCCTTAGGCATTTTCTAAAACTTATTTTCAGAAGACAGCCAACTACAGCAGTACTATCCTAACATACAGCTGTTCAGTCCAACTACCTATAAGCTGTCTTACCATAGAAAGACTAGAATGTAATATATAAGTGGGAGGGGCAGTGGTAAATGCACAAAATATAACCATTTCTGTCACTGATTTACACAACATTGTTAATCAGTTCACAAAACAGCCTGCTCTTTCCTGAGTCTATCCCTTCACACACTGAGCAGAAACAGGAAAGACATATCAGCAGTGCACAGTAACATTTTAATATAAGTACATGTAGTGGAAATAAAAGTAGATCTGCTTTTATTACTGATGAATTATGAAGGGAACATGCAAATGCATTGAATATATGAACTATGTAATTACTAATTAATTCATTCACTTTATGATTCCAACTGAATTAAAAAAGTAGAATTATATACAAGGAGGAGTGATATTGCTGTTCTCTGTGCAGATCCTGTGAAACTATTTCACAGTCAGACAAAAAGCTCAGGACAGTATTTTCAGAGTGAGGCTGACAAAGGTAGATGTGCATAATTCCTCCAGACATGACACATCCATGCTTTCGAGTAAACTACTTGCTTCTACCAGAAATCCAGTATTAATGTGAAATGTTTCCATCTTCACTGGGCGAAACACAAAATTCAAACCAACAAAACTACTGGCAATTGAAAGCCCCACTTTTCTCATCAGAGTTAAGTGAGATTCTAAAATACAACAGAGAACAAAGCAGAGCAAAAACATATTAAAACTGGTTTTGTGGTCCAGTTCTTACCATTACGGTTAGTGCTGTAACAGCTGGGGTGCTAAATGTCGGGTCGCTGCGTTTTTCCTGGTAGACCACTCGATACAGGGATATAACGCCATTGGGAGAGACAGGCTGGGTCCAGTTCAACCGCACTGAGTATGCACTTGTTGCTTGTGCCCAAGGGGCTCCCATGCCCCATGGGGAAGCCTCCAGAGTCTGGGTTGAAGCCCACAAGCTGTCCACTGATCCCACAGAATTTTGAGCTCTGGCACGATACTCATAGAGAGTAAAAGGCTGTAGGGCATCGGATGCATCAACAAACTCCAACGCTCCTTCAGTCCAGATGAACAAAAGCAGCTCTTCTTGACTGCCCACAGGACGTCTGGAATTAAATAAAAAGTAAAAGGGCTTAAATAAATACATTTGAAAATAACTTTGGCAGTCCATAGTAGTAGATCCTGAAGTTCCAAATTCAACCTGTATCTCAGAAAAACACAAAACTTATTTCCATAAGTTACACACACACACAAGGAACTGCCTACCTATCTTTGCATCTTAAAAACATTTCCCTGAACTTGTGTTAGGTGCTGAGGAGTGAAGAAGAGATTTTTGAGACAAACAATTATTCTCCTTTAACTAGAAGACTACTATAAAACACGTCAAACAAGTGTGCTGTCACAGTCCAGAGTACCAGAGTAAAAACACAACAGCATATTGTCCTTCTAGGATAGGACACATCACAAAGGAGACTTTCATAAATTAGAACGTGAAATTTTAAATATGTACGTAGCTGCTAAGTAATGACTTGAATTGCAACATGGGTGCAAGTTTTCAACATTTCTGAAAATCAAACTATTTATGGAGGTACTCACCTCAGGATCCCTCATTTATAGAAAACTTACGACCAATTTACTGGAGAAAAATATTACCTAGTGAACAAGGGAAAAATATTCTATCATGCCCTCAAAACTAAAGCCATGCACTCTCAAATTCTGGTTTGCTCACAATAAATATCCCATTTTTTCTTGCAAATGGAATAAGTAATCCCTTGTGCATAGACTTAGCTGAATTTGCAGCTCCACCACAAAACCTCATTAAAATATCACAAGTAGAGTTTTCTGTACTAAACTACATATTTTTTCCAATGCTTTTTTTGTTTAAAAATACCAACTTAAGATACATGAGGACAATTCACTGTATAGGCTTTTGGCACAATGGAGTTTTATTTTTGTACACATATATACAGATATGTATATGTATACACACACACACGTATGTACACGTATATAAGTTTATACAGGGTTATGACTAGAGATGATCCTAAGCCCCTTTGTAATATGGCCCCTTCTACTATATAATTTACAACAGTTTTAATAAGCCAAGCACTCATCTTCAAAACAGAGTTATCAAATCAATTCTTTCACTTGGCATAAAAATGTTTGTGTGAAATTAAGTTGGTTACATTTAAACAGTGTGATAAATCTCAATGACGGTTGTGCTGTACTGCACATGAATTTAAGTATTTCTCCTACTCTTCACAGAAACCTTGGCCTTTGCAGAATGTTATAGCTCTTTCACCCTCCATGCCAAAACCAAAAAAACAAATTAGATTATCTGCCACTTTTAGTGCAAGTAGGGCAAATCTGAAGAAGTAAAATTGGTTTGTCTGGCTACTGGGTGTCATCATCACTACACATACACAGAAGCTGAAGAACATTTCTTTGGCAACAGAAAATCTGTGTTTCAAAAAATTCTGTTGAATTTGATTTTGTTAGATCAAACCATGAAACAATTTAAAAATTCAAATTGCAACAATTTTTTAGAACTGATAGTCCTAGCTGCTTGTTACTCCCAAGTATTAACATGCAAATATGAAGACTATAACAAATGCATGTGTGTACACAGCTGCTTATTCATTCTTTCTGTACATGGGCACATAAGGCATGCACGAAGATACTACTTTCTTACATGAAGCTAAATAGTTTTTGCTGAATTCTGAGATAAGCAGACTATACAGACACTGTTTTGTTTATAAGGGTTGAAGTATGATTATTTTTTTTTTAAATAAGAGTTTTGAGTTACAATATCACTAGTGTAGTGAAATAGGCAAGTTGTGTGTTGACACTGAGGGTTGGTTGGCAGAACTGGGCAAAGAATGGCAAGTAGAAGAAGCAGGAAGGATTCCCTAGGAATTCTCAGTCTCTCTGTAGGAGTTGGGGTCCAAACTTTCCCATTGTCTCCAACATTCCACCAGCAGTTTTTAATACAATTCCCTGTGCTCTATTATAAGGGCAAATTAAGACTTATGCAGAACTCTCCCCTGGATGCTGTTAACTGATGTAGTGCAAGACACATAATTTTGAAATACTATTATCTTCCTCCTGCACCTAAAAATACAGCATTTTCTCTGTGTAGTCAAAAACATGCCTAAAAAAATCTCTGTAAATAAGGGAAAAGAGAGTGTATTTTAGTGCAAAAAAGTCACATTTAATACGTCTTGCTGACCGAGCAGTATGGCCCTTAAATGAATAAACAAATTTATGTTTTATAAATATTCTAGCCTCTGTGATAAACAGTTTTTTCCACACTCACTGAAAGATCAAATATGCCACTGACTGTAAGCTCATTCACTGTCAAATCTGTACAATGTAGCCTGGTTAAGTATTTAGATCTTATTACTGCTGAATATTTAATGAATGAAACTTATGGTTAGGTAAATGGTTCCATCTGTAGTGCTAAAAACCAGAATATCTTCATGTATGAATAAACTTTGAGCAGAAGTGGTTGAACAGTCTGTAATCATTTCAATCGTCTTAAGATTTAAGATTCAGCTGCTCATTTAACTGGAAGTGTTTCCTATGTACAATGAGCTGCAAAGGAGAATAACATTTCCAAGAGCTGGAAGCTGCCTCTTAATCTGCATAGTCTGATTTGCTGCTTACGTTCATTTTAAAGATGCTCAGTTATTTTTAAAAGGGCAAACTCTGCCTGCCCCACTGCCAATCTGAGCTGGATGACATAAGAAGGAGAACACAATGTTCTTTGTGACAGCTAACTAGAGAGCTGCACGCCAAGGACTGCAGCAACGCCGACTGCAACACTCACCCCTCAGCTGCCTCACGTGTGAGGAGACAGTGAATCCCTGAGGTCTCGCAGGTCAAACCAGGATTATTCTTCACAAGTTTACCTTCTGCCATACAACAAAACTACATGTTTTAGCAGTGCCTGCTGCTTTCCTTACCAGAGTGAGTTGTTTTTAGGGACACTGGTAAGTCTTGGGGTGAAATTCAAGCGACCAGGGAAACACACTGTCAAATATGGTGGAACAATGCAACATCAGCAAGGTCCCCCCTCTACAGTTTAATTAAACAAAGAAGCCTCACTTATCACTTATTTAAATCTATACTAATGTAGCTTTTATGTTTTGGGGTACATTTTTTTTAATATAAGTTTTGATTAAAAAAATGAACAAAAGGAATTATTGCATGTAATATGCTAGTTTAGATTGGGTATTGTATCAATTACAGGCATAAATGAAACCCTTCAGGAGTTCTGTATTCAATGACATAGCCATCCAGAGGGATTCTTATATTAAACCATCTAGTAACATATGTTCCTTGGAAGCTGTTTTAGGTGCAATTCATGGTTAAGGATATACAGTTAAGCAATGAATTACTCATAAAGAGTCAGTCTAGAAGCCTGTTCCAAGTCACAACAGTCAACAGCCACTGAGACTCGTTCTGTCTTAAATTGCCGGTTGATTTTTCTGCTGCACTTTCACCATCAGGACTGCTCAGCTAACGAGAGCTACATTTCAATCTCACAAATATATACTAAATAACATAATCTTATTGGGCATGACACAGTTTGACAGAAATTCAGACACTCCTTTAAGCAAGTTACAAACAAAAATACTTAAAATTTCACAGGCAGTATTTTTTAAGAGCCATCTCATGGGCCTCCTACACAGTTAATGCTGGTGGTCAACAGAGAGCAGTTCCATTAACTGATGTGACTTATATCTTATTAAAATACAGCAAGAAATAAATCACCTATTTCCATAAACCTATTTTTCCAGACTAGCAACTTCTGTGGTTGTCACAGAGATGTTATGTCATAGGAATGGGAAAAGAAGTAGATTAGGTGGTTATCTCATGAACCAGATCTTTTCTCATTCACAATCTCTTCTAAGTTGAGGTCCTTGCTAGAAAAGTTTAAAAGCCTCAGATATGTGTTTAAAACTGCTATAGTAATCAAAAATAAAATATCACCATCTCTTTTCTTTTAACATTTTAATTTTTTTGGTTTCTGGCAAAATGGCTGCAAACTTGCCAGTGCTTTTATATGCCAGAGGAAAGCAAGAGTCCTGCCATTTTAATGCAAAAATCTGCACACACACTACCTCCCCAAGCATTCCAGGTTTGGAGTTAAATGAATTTATTTTGGTGGTGATGCAGTAAGGAAGAGGCACATTCTGAAGAAGAAATTACATGCCATAACCTCCCATAGAAATACTGCAGTCTTGCTGCAATAACAATGTAAGGCTATGTGTGGCTACAAAATGAAAAAGAACTATGTGCTTACATCCCATTTCTGATTTTTTGCAGCTATCTGAGAAAGATTTGATATTGTTGTTGTCTAAGCACATTTAAACTTCAGCTGAAATAACTGCCAAGTGATTCATGCCTATGTAGGTGAATATACCGATTGTATCTGAAGCCCCAGTGCGCCATTTTCATTTCACTTTAAATAAAAAACAAAATGTATCTATGTCAGTCAGTGCCCTTCTGCTGTACTCAGAGGTATCAAACAGGCTACAATTATGATTGTGAAGTGATTGTGTCACATTGGAGGAAGGTTTATTGCTTTTGAGTCTGCTAGGCAGTAACACATTCTGTTTCATATTACTCTTTATATCATTGTTTGGCTGTGACTAGAATAATCAAATGCCATCAAATGCTGTCAAATTCAATTTACAGTATTTTTCACTGAAGCAGGCTTTCTGCATTATATTTCCTGTTTTCCCTTTCTGTGGTTGCCATGGAATAGCAGCGGTAATCATCAGCTTTATTTACAAAACTAACACACTGAAGACATGTCTTGGGCTATAACATACACTTTATTCCTCTTTATGCAGGGGAGGGACTTGGGTGTTTTGATCAGATAATTTAAAAAAAAGGCAAACAAAAGGATATTTCAAGACAGCAGGAATTTTTAGAGACTACTAACATGTTTAAGGCAAAAATGAATTTATATTAATTATCACTGAGGATTCCAAATGGTAATTTGATTCCATACCTTCTCAGTCACACCTCTAATATAATCAAAAGTCCCAAATTCTTTGTGGAATGCTAAGATCAGCCCAGCATGTGTTTGCCATACATACTTAAAGCTGGAAAAGACAGGAACTTCAGTGTTTAAATTCTTCCCCAATATATGTCTTGAATTTTATATTCTCTGACTTCTGAAGGTAAAGAAGGTTGCTTCAGTGAGCTTTTTAACAAAGGGTCAATGGGCACAGTAGACACTGGCACTCTGCTAGTTTAATACTGCCCTAAACACAGTTATCTATATAGAAAAATCTTCACACAGACCTCAGGAAACTCCTCATAGAAAGTGAGGATGTGTCAGTCAACAACCTAGACAGGGCACAGGAATACAAACACCAAGGAATATAAATAGGTGCACTGTAATCACTGTCCAGATTACATATTTACAAACAGGAATATAAGTTGGAAATTTGATCTGTTTTAGGAACCTAGATACAATTTTCTGCTTTTAAAAGTCTCAGAAATGGTGAATTACTCCTGTTTCCACTCCAAAATTCTCAACTGTCTATCAGAGAGGATTGATATTTGCGTCTCGTAGTCTGGGTAAACACAGTATGAGTATCTATCTTAAAATTTCTTTGTAAGGTTTTTTGTTCCTTTGAATTTTTAAAAAATATACTTTCACATGGTTTTTGTTCAGGAAGGTGATTGTTGTCCGAGCTCATATTCCCAACTTGGTCATTCATAGATCAGAATCTTACCTTAACATTTGAAAGGTAATACATATTTTTTCATATACTTCTACACTTTCTTCACCTCCTAGCATATCAAGGAATAAAGAAAGGAACCATTAAGGAAGACTAAGAATCTGAGGTGATAAAGTAATTTACCTGTAAATAAAGTAGTTAGTAATGATGCCATTTGGTTTCTTAGGCGGTGTCCATTTCAATTCTATGAGTGCAGATCCAATTGCTTTAACAATAGGTGGGCTCAGTTCTCTAGGAGGTGCTTCAGCAGTTCTTGAATATGTTTGGCCACCCACTCCACATCCACCTACAAAATCAGAAGTTTGCATAGTGATGGGAGTTTTGTCTTCAAGAACAAAAAAAAAAAAATACTGTAAAAGCAGATGAATATCAAATAAAGAAGCTCATGATGAAATATTGCCTTATTTCACCTCATTTCATTGTTAAATACTTATTTAAATTACCACAGCTCTACTGATGAATTACTCTTGATTTTCACCAGTGCGGGTGAGGAGCATATTGGTTAGAAAACGTCATCTTAGAAATACTTGTTTCAACAGGATTCTGAAAATTTCCATTAAATTCAAGGAATTTTGTAATTTTTGGGCTCCTCTCTCCTGTCTTTATGATTATCACTTCTTGCTGGTGAGCAGTTACAGAACTGATCCAGTTCTGTATATCCATTTTCAAAAATTTTTAAGCTGCTTGTGAAGAGCTTTTAATAAAGTGGCACATATAACCTGAAATGAATTTTTTAAATCTCCATTTAAAATATTCGTGATATATCATAGAGAAATATCTAATGCTTTATCCAGTGCTAGGCTTTCTTTTTACTGGGCAAACGTTTGACTACAATATAAAAATAAGATTTCATCTGTTTTGCTGAGTTGAATCCATCTGGAAAAACTCCATTCCCTTTCAGTCACATAGGTGATTCTTTTAAAAACTGTCTTACCATTCTGGCATGCTTGTATTCTTATCTCATACAGAGTGTAGGGACCTAGGCCATCAACAAAGGCAAAATGTGCACGTCCTACTGGCTTCACCAGTAGAGCAGGACTGCTTGCGTTTAGCAAGATGTTGTATTCCAAAGGCACATTGACAATGAATATCCCTGTTGTGAAACAGAGAAGAACTGGTGATTATCTGAAATACTAACAACAGTGCAGGACAACTTCAAAGAGTCATTCATCATATGCAATTTTAAATGTAAGCCCCCCCTGGAGGTTTTCCTACTGCCTTTTTTGAAAACTACAATCATTTAAACATAAACTGAAACAGATCCATCTGCAGATTATAACTGGAAGACAGACATTACAGCTCTTATTTAAAAACCAAAATTCAATTCAGTCAATGCCTGCGTTGCAATTGCTACTTCTGGGAAGAGCGACCTTATGACTTGGAACCAGGCAGCTTTTATTTATTTCGGAGGAGCAACAGCTATCAAGCACTGCTGTTTGAATAGTCATATGATCAAAAAAGGGAATTGCAACCATTCAGCAAATTATCCCTTTTTAGCCCAAGAGCAGTAGCTGAGTGTAGGTTCTTAACCTGCTTCACCAGTAAAGTACAATACAATAGCTTGAGCCAAGAAACATGTAATTTTAACTGATGTAAACATAAGCTGGTTTTGTTACAAAACCCCTCAGTTTTTACTATTTCAATTCAAACATTTTCCCCATCTATTCCTATTCCCATGCTGTCAGTTTCTAATTTTCCAGTTTCTTTGAGAAGCTGAAAAAACTGTTTCTTCAGAAGAACAAGCTAAGCCATATGCCATCCCATCAGAATGATAGGCACGTGTTCCTGGATCTTCTCTTGTCTTCTTCCACATGATTTCTCTAGGGTTTGGTTGGTTGGTTTGATTTGGTTTGGGTTTTTCTGTAATCAGGAATTGGGCTGTAGGTTTTTTATTTTTTGTCCACCCTAGACTGCCCTACGCAGACAGCATCAATTTCATAAAGCCAAGAGAACGACCAAAAAGGAGTGTCTGTTGAATGTGTTTCCTTCATTCTCTAGTCATGCAAGGAACAGTCTTAAGAAAGAACAAAGTGCAAACTAGACAAGATTCCTTTCTGAAATGAGTCAAGATGTATCTGATTAGTAAAAGCGCATTTCTCTTTCAACATAACATCTACTTTAGATGTCACAGAGATGCCTTTGTGACTTCACCAAGGACCAGATGCCCATGAGCAGTTCTGAGACTTGTCCAGACCTTGAGAATCTTTCCATTTATAACTTTGGAAAACAACTCAACTTTTTCTCTTAATTGCAGTTTTGGTCCTTTTCTGATAAATTATCTACATTGATACTATTACCCTGAAGCTATAAATTATTTCTACTGCTGTGAACCTTTTAGATGGATTATTTCAGCTAAGTATGTATGTGAATATGCACGTTAACCAAAAAAAAGAAAAAAAAAAAAAACAACAAACAAACAAACAAACAAAAAAACCACACAAAAAATAAACTAAGAAATCAGAGATTTCAAGTTTATTTGTGGTACTATGAACAACTGATGTACTTCGGAAGACCAGAAAAATCTTTGAAATACCAAGTTTTTAAAATTCTCATAAGAAAAGGAGGATATAAAAATCCCAAAGAAAGAACTTGCTGCTGCCTGTCTAGATGCTAGACAAAGAAAATGCCACTACACTGAAAAGCTGAAAAAATAGCCCCAAAGTAGAGTCATGGCTTCAATCATATTCAGCTGCTCAGCTTACAGGAAGAACAAAGATGTTAGTAGTTGTTGGAAGAGGTGAAGGGAGAAGGAGACGAAAAATGCAAAAATCCCCCTGTAAAATTTTCCCTTCTCAGTGTAACGCTTACAAGAAAAACATCAAAATCTAGTGTACTATTATTTCATAACAGAAATACAACTTTTAAAATCAAGCAGGATGTTACAGAGTAAACCTCTAGGAGGTGATCTTGAAGTAGATTGTTTCTGCAACAAAGAAAATTATTTTTTGCCCGATGTATGGAAGATGAAATGCTCCAGAGGAGTGCACTTGAGTGTGTGTTGCATAATTTTGCTAGTGATTGAGTATATATTGTTACAGCTAAATTAGTAGTAGTATTATTACTACTACTACTAGTACTATTATTTCCCCCCCTATAATTGGAGGGCCTGTAAAGGATACAACAGAATATGTGGAAGTAAGAGTTTGAAATGGCAGACAGCACATCAAATA
The DNA here is from genome assembly GCA_013396775.1 of Cephalopterus ornatus. Classification (NCBI taxonomy): domain Eukaryota; kingdom Metazoa; phylum Chordata; class Aves; order Passeriformes; family Cotingidae; genus Cephalopterus; species Cephalopterus ornatus. The sequence continues at coordinate 120,885 of VZRE01004977.1, forward strand.
GAAACATTTTTTCACCTCCTAGTTGAGGTCCCCTTCTTCTCCAGTCCTGTCAGATATTTCAGCCAGAAAAACCCACTCTCTCGTGAAAGTGACATATAATTCAGTTTAGTGCATCTGATCAGTGGATTTATTCTAAGCAAAATTCACCAGAAACCTTTGAAATTGAAACTATTCATAATGTTTGATTTCCCAAGAAAGAATGAATGCAAACAAGGACAGCAGAATCCAGCCATCAGTATGCAGCAAAGGTCACTTATTTCAAAGTAACTGACCTATCTGACAGTGTTGGACAATGTTCAGGCCACATTAGAAATCATTAAAAAAAACCCCAAGCCACAACTGAAACTCAAAATCTTAAAATTTTGCTAAATGTTGCACTATATTAGAAATGATACCAATAATAAATATGCTTAAGAAAAAAATATGCTCAAGAAGTGAAATTGTAAATAAAATCAAATAAATATCCTGAAAAATTCCAGTATCAAATGGAAATCCTTGCACAATTTGATCAGATTCATTAAATACTAAGATCAAAGGATCACTTTTTCATCTGAAAAATTATAAGATATACTCTTACAACACGGAAACCTGTAAAAAAACTCCTTTCTTTTAGAACAGCCTTCAGCATCTGCAGCCAGTCTGAAACCACTACCTTGTGTGTTCTGATGACTGAAAGAAACGAAATAGGCATATTTGTTAAAGTCAGCTGGGAAACCACACGACTTGGTTAGTTCCAGAGTTCATAAATTCATGTCAGAATAAAAGGAACCATAAAAGCACAAGTGAACCAATTTACCCTAAGTGCAAATGGCAGTTTTGTTATTTGGTGTCAAACTTACCACGAGCACAATGACAACCTGCCATAACACATTTTCATGTTCGCTAAAGAACAAGGATTTAGTTGGTTAATATTCCCAGCAATACTCTTTTTCATAATTTACAACAACTAGATGCTGATAGGTTATTTAACATTTATGAAGTTAAGATGTAATCAGAAAAACCCTGATTATCTTTACAAATAAAAAAGGTAAATTACTCCACTTTTTTTTTTCTCTGTGACTCCATTTCACAGCAGGTGCACATTTCGCAATGGGACAAATCAATCAAAGGAAACCTTGGGTTTTTGTGGGTATATTTGGATAACATTTAATGGACAATTCTGTGCAAAACTCTGCAAATTAGGTTTGACGGCTTTGTGTACTTCAAAACTAGGGTAGGTCAAAAATAGAACTTGCAGCACAAGATGCTGAACTGGAGGGAAAAAGTCAGTCTTTTACAGACTGGTCACCAAAAATCTGTTTGAAATCAATTGCTGAAAAATTGTTTACTATGATGTGAAACCTAATCACAATTAGAGCAAAATAGCTAAACTGTTTCACTTACAGCAAAAAAAATACTAAAATAGTATTAAATGCCATATCTTTTAAAGTTACATTTTAATATTTAAATTCACAGAATAAACCCATCTATTTGGCTTTCTGAAATCAAGTATTTACATCATGCTTCAAATATCCAGACATCTCAATCTGGTTGTGTCAAGTATTCCCAACAAGAATGAAAAAAATAACAGCTGGGGATGCTCACTGCTTTCAAGATGCAGAACTGCAGATATTGAGCTTGAAAAGCTTGTCTTACAGGGAGGTGGAACAAACAATAATTTACACGAGAAAACAAAAATGAGAAAAAAAATGTAACACTGGTTTAGCAAGAGTTAGATTTGTTAGGCCACCAATAAAGAAGGAACCAGGTTAACTGAGGAAGGTGTGACAAATAAATGGCATTCAGATACCATGTTTGATCCCAAGAAGAATAAAGTAAGAATCCAGATGTTACACAACTTTCATTCTAATTGATAATCAGACCCAGAGGTGGATAAAGTAGATGTAGAAGAAGACATTTTAATCCAGATGATCATTAACATATGAAGCAAATAACTTAGGAGCAGAGGACACGGTCCTCTTTTGAGCACGTTCAACTTTCATGTTATCACCAGCACTGAAGACACCTAGAAGAATCAGGCCCCCAGTGAGGACCAGAGGTGTTGTCAATGAGATGGGATGCAGGATGGCTACCTGCCTACCTATCAATAACGTTTATGGATATACCTTGGGGAAATTATGTGGTGGGTTTTTTCTCCATTCAGCTTTTCTGCTTCTATCCGTGGCACTAATGGTTGTTCCATAATAATTGTAACATATCCTTCCATAGCGTATCAGTGAAATGTACCGTCCATTTGAGGTCTGTGCACTGAGGCAATGCAACACAAGATAATGGGATACCTATTTCAGAAAATAAAGTCCTATTTTCCATAGTGAGTGAGGTGTGTCAAATATTTTTTCTCTGAATCCATCACTTTAACCACTACTGGGCCACCTTGCTATTTAGCTAAGTCAGGAGTTCTGAAATGCTACATAAAGTCATAAGATTCAGATATATTGCAGATGCTGAAACATTATAATTAAAACCATCCAACAGGAAGGTCTGTGTAATATGTGTCCATAATTAATCCTGAGGGTGATTATTTGAGCCAAATTTATTACAGCAGGTAAGACAGAATGCCAAAGCATCCCTGATATCCACGGACAGGAAGACACAATGAACAAATACCCTCTCATCAAAACTCGGTTAATTAAAAGCATGGAGTTTATACAAGTGAAAGCAACTGTTTCATCCAAAAGTGACTGCCACGCCTTACAATCCTTATAAGTAAAGCTGCATTCTGGGTTTATAAGGAAAACCTATATTATATCAATATAGCCTATTGTGAAACAAGGATTCATGCACAGAAAAAAATAAATCAGAAAAACATAGTTACGCTATTCACAGTGACATAAACAAGGATAATAATCTGTAGACTCTTTAGGCTAATCCTACCAAGCAGGGGATGTATGTGGCCCTAGACAACTGTATGCATAGGACATGTTAATGGGATCTATGCCATTCCAAAAGATCAGAATTTACAGAATAAACCTACACCTACACCTTCCACAGTCTTCCTTTTAGGGAAAAAACCCCAAACACTAGAAGTATAAAGGACCTAGACTGAGCAAAATACAGGACTGTGAAGGGTCAGGAATTAATTTCCTAGCTTCTGCATATAACTATGCTTCCCCACGTGGTTTTTAGTAGCATTAGTAGCATTTAGTAGCTTTCAGTAACATTTCTCTGCTGTTAGTACTCCCCATTCCTGTAAGATCAGCTAGTGGCCCTGAGGTGCTATGATAAATGGAACAGCAAGATTTGCTTTCCTGGCATTTTCTTGACTAAGAAGAAAATTAACTCCATCCCAGCTGAAACAAGGACAATACCCAACAGAGGCATTGTATGAAAAACAATCCCTTATTCATATTTAGAAACTTAAATTATTGGCCCCACAACAAGCAGGCAGAGAAAAAGGGTCCTGTGCAGGGCCAGGACTTGGACTTGATGATCCTTGTGGGTCCTTTCCAACTTGGCATATTCTGTGATTCTGTGAAGTCATAAAATATCCATGGAAGTGAGATAAGGGTTCAAGATGCATCACAGTATCTGGGAAGAAAGACATGGGCCTTCCTCAGCTGAGGAGCGTGATTCCTACGGACATCAACCCTGCATCTTCTACAGAGCCATAATGTCCAACCTCCTCCTCACCCCTCTCATTGTGTGGTTTCAGGAATACACGAACCTTTGTATGCATAATCTTGATTGCAATATAACCAAATGTACTACACAGAACCTCGTTCTCCTTGCAGGCTTGTTAACCCAGTGCAAGTAACAGGAATTTAAGCGGCTGGAAAAGGTCTAGAACAAGGACAAGCTTTTCTGGGAAACACCCCACTCTTCACAAACCTATGCTATTCCAGTACATTCTTATGTTTTAAATCTATTTAAAATGTTGCTGAATATTTTGTACCTTAAATTATATTTATTATCAAAACTATAATACAGCATGAGTCACTTTCCAATAAAGCCAACTGTAGATTATATGCCATTTGAATTCACCTGCCTTCTGCTGGGTTCTAAATCCTTTCAGGCAGTAGGGGAAAAAGTTTAATTTAAGATTTTAATCTTTTTCATATATTATAGCATTTCTATAATGGATTTTGTGCTTCTGAAAACTAAAAGATTGACAGCCCAGGGTATTATAGATTTATTAATCATTGCTTAAATGGGTAGGGGGAATGCTGCTAAGCACTGCAACAATACTTGCCATCCCAGCCTTGAAGGCAAAATACTTTTTCTAGGTGACTTTATTTGTAATGCCAATTGACTCTACTGTGACTGCTATGCAAGGATAGAACATCTTAAATAATTAGGAAGAGGAGACATTAAAAATTTCATGAGTTCATTGATAAAACATGTGGCTGTTATTGCAAGATGCAAACATCTGGTTTCTAAAAAAACTGATCTCATTTTATCTGAAAAAATCCCAATATCTACAAACTGGAAGACACCTTGATGGAGATGAACTAGAGAAAAAAATATTAATTTACAATGCTCTCATTGTCCCACAGTAACTACAGCATATAATTTTTGTAACATCAGTAAAGTACACCAATCACTTAAGCTATAATCTATATTAATGAAACAAAACACAGTTTCTCACATTAAAAAAATGCTATTTTTCAATTATTCCTTCTTAGCCTACCTCTATGGCAGGCCAAGACCATCTGGTCATATTCAGGAGAAGAGTAACTAGAGGAAAAATATTTCTGGACCTTTGCTGATCCACCATCCTGTAAGGTAACAGATCCATATAACACTATGGTCCTTGGGCAAATAAAATTTACTCAATCAGGTCAAAGCTAGCACAGGATCTCTTTGTCACAAAACCTAACATGTTGTCAGGTTTCTCCGGTGAAAACTCAGGTTAGTCTGAACAGAAGAGAAATTGTGTTCTTTCCTTAATACTTGCACTCAAAGACCAAATTAAAATACAGGGTTTTGGTAAACTAAACATCACAATACCCATGTCAAGTATCTAGGTCAATATTATTAAAATCATATGTCTCTGGGACACAGCAGCTTTAGATTGCTGGCTATTTAAATCATACAAACACAACACCAAATCTGAAAACCAAAAATATCAGAATGATTCAGCTGCCTACCTGATTATACTAATTTTTCCATCCTTTCATTTTGCTACAAAGTACTACATAGAAATACATTTTTACCTGGCACATCCCAAGCTAGAAATATAGAATATGCATCAATTACTGTGACATTATATGGGACATGAATTTTCTCTGGTGTTCCTACTGGTGTTTGTATAACATATTTATCACTGGTGTTGCTGCCGCCCCAAGTGCTGGCTTCCAGCTGGTAAACATATCTGCACAAACACAAAAAGATGAGTAGACACTGTGGTTAGAAGCTTTAGGCATATCAGCATCAGAACATTTCCTTTTTCACCAATTTAAAGTGAATAGACTATACAAAGAGTATTAAAAATACTGCACTAGTGAAGATTTTCACCTTTAAGTTTTCTTAATGTGAGAAAAGTAACTACTTAGAATAATTATCATAGAGTCATAGATACTAATACTAAAATACACGTAGCAATACTAAATACTATATAAATACTAATACTAAAATTCACATTGGCTTACATAAGAGAGAGAAGTATTGACTCAAAAAGTGTCAAAACCAATTTCAGAATAACCTCTATAAAAATATCAGCAGCCACTTTTGACCCTGTAAGTTCAATATGCACTGAAACATTATATACCATGTGCAGGGCTGTTTGTCATATAAACCCTGAAATTTTCTGAAGTATATTTCCTGAGAAAAAAAAAACCCCTACCAATGAACTATCAACAACCAGCCAAGAAAAAAAAGCTTCACTTCTTTGAATCAGAATGACCTATTCTCAGAATAGGAAAAATGATTAAGGTCTTTCCAACACTTGGAAGCCTCCTAAAAGTGCTCTACCAATTTTCAGTAATTGAGTAATATCGTAAGAGAGTTATCTTTTGTTCAGAGTAACTTATATTTTGTACATCTCCCTAACACAGGTACATATGTTTTTCAGTGCCTTACACCTATTATGAGCGCTCTTTAACATGCCTTACCTACTGTTAGGCTGCAGGTTAACATCTGTGAAATTCAGGTCTGTACTGCCACCCAGGAAAATCTGCTCTCCATCACGAAATAATCGATACTGAGTAATGAGTCCATTGGGTTTCTCTGGTTCACTCCAGTACATTTCCACTTCTGTTGAGCTGACTATGATATGATGAGGTTTTGGCCATACCCCTATTAACACCACAGTGACACTATTTTAATTTTATGACAGAAACATAAAGGGTTTTGTTTTTTTCCTTTCCCACAGTTTGTGCTGTTGTTTTTAGCAATGTAATGAAAACATAAAACACTGCCAGGGAGAATGACAGAATTTAACACACTTCCTCTATTTATCCTATAACAAATGCAACCAATTAGACAAGGTAGAGATTAATGGAGAACAAGGCCAAAGGCTGCAGCCTTTATATGCCCAGTTGTCTCTGCATATTTATTTGTGCTTTAAAAAACATGCATCTGTTAATTTTAACCTCGTTAACTTAAAGAGGAGCTTGGGGAAATTTTCACAAAAAGACAGCAGAAATTCAGTGCCAGGCAGTCAGTGTGGTAAGATACAGACACTCCAAGAGAGACAGATCCTCTTGTGTAAATTTATACATGATGGCTTGATGGATGATGGTGGAATTCTGTACCTTGTTAAACCATCAAAAAATACAAGCCAGTATGACCATCTCTTTGCAGGTCTATAAGAATGTCTTTTTCCCTTACCATGAGGAGCAGCTTGTAAAGTTTGACCTGAAAGCGGCTGGCTAGAAGCACATCCAGCAGATGTGCATGCAGTAAGCATGAAGCTGTAATTAGTGTATGGCTGCAGACCTAGAAAGAGCAAACGGAGGTTAGGCTGAGATGCTGACATCAGTTATCACAAGAACTATATCACTACACAGAAAGTTACCGGACTTAAAGTTAACTTTTAGTATTTTTGCCAAACAAAATATGAACCATTCTTATATTACATTTGAACAGTACTGAAATGGTGAATTCTTGCTAATTTAAGTATACATTCTCTACTCCTTTAAAAGATGCAACAAAACAATTCAGATTAAATGTCTGTCTGTGCTGCATCTATGGATGTCCCTTGTAGAGACATATCTGAACTAAAATCAAAAAAACTTAGATGGCACTTGCAGCTCAGACAAACACCTGAAAGTGTAATTTCTCAGAGTTTCGGACTTGAAAAGCTGAATAGCCTGTAATGTTTTGAAAATTTATCACAAATACACTTGCAACAATAAGAGAATATAATAAAATACTCTCTTACTTGTACATGTAGCCTTCTACTATATTGCAAACAGGTTCAAAGACACTCCTTCCCCTTTCCCACCTTCCATTTGTTCATTTTCCACCCTTTTTTTTCCTATTTGTTACAAGACTTTACTAGCAATGCCATAAAGCAGTAAGAAGTTGGACTGACAACCAAGCCCTCATTACAAGATATTAATTTTAGTTACTTATAATTTTTAAACTATTTTTTTCAGCTCAAACCTCATATGCTGGTCATCCTTGAATGAGACTAAAAGAGAATATATTGCTTTGACTTTTCCTTGGAAATTTTCAAACATCCTTGTGCCATGTGTCAATGACTTCAGATTTGACATCAAGTTGCCTGCAGCTTAAGAATTTGACTTTAGGTGTCCTCATAAAATTGCACTCATAATTTGGCTAAGATACTAAGCTTTTAGAATAGCCAATTCTGTGCACCCATTAAAGGATTCTTACAGTTAAATTGTTAAAGGTGCAGACCTCTGTGAGCCTATCTTGAACACCTCAAAGCTCAGCTTTAACTGCTGATCAGCCTATCTCACAGAGCATGCTCCAGCCCAGGATAGAGCAACTTTTCTAAACTACCCCTTTGGATATTTCTCAAAATTGATCTTCAATATATTACCAGGCACAAACACTGAAAACCTCTCTCTTGCGTTTTCAAGCACCCTCTTGTTAGTACCTCATAAAACGTTGAAAAAAGTTCCTGTTCCTGGATGCAAAGGATACAAACAGTACAAGAAGAAGAAGGAAATAATACACAAAAAAATCTTTGAAAATATTAAAATTGCAAAACTGAACACTCATAAACTAGGGAATCCCAGTGCCAGGACATTGTACAATAGGTTTTGGTCCCCTTTCATACACAGGCTTTGTAGCACAGTCCTTTCTAAAACCGCCTCCAACATGTGGTCTCTGGCCTTACTAATTGTACATAATTTGAGGAGACTTTTCTTGCAGTGTCCACCCCTAGACTATACAGATGCTTTACTAACACCAACCAGCTGAGCATTCCATGGCCATTTGGGATGCCTGGTGTTATGCAAAACTTCATATATCCAAGGACAACTGATGCGTTCAACTGCAGCTCTGAGAGCTCAGGAAATTCAGGTCTCAGGCAGGGTGTCCAGAAAATAAAGACATGGCTGTGACAAACTATGAAAGCTTGAGATGTGCCTTACTCAGTACCACATCCTGAACAAATACGAATGCCCTGCCATTCCCTTTGGTGGCCCCTGCCACCAGCCGCTCAGTGATCCCTCTGCATTGGCACCATTCCTATTGCCTCCCTCACTGCGCTCCATGTTCCAATTTTCATGCCTCCTCGACTTCTGCCCAGCAGAAAGGAAATGTAGCTCTGGGCAGATGCAGAATTAGGCCCATCTACACTGAGACTCCCAGAAGGAATGACTCTACCACACACAGCCAAAGTTGAGGCAGCAGTCCTCCATACAGGAGCATCATTTCATTCCTCCCTGAACGAAGCAGTAACCTTATGTACAAATGACTGCACTTCTGTGTAATGCAGATTGCTTCTGTGAAAGAAGCTGAATTAGGATTATACAGGTCAATTCATATGTATTATATGGGTCAATTTTTAAATCCATGGCTTTGTGTCCTTAATAACGTACTTTTGATTTAACTCCTGTGTCTAAATGAAATTATTTCAAGAACAATGCAATTCTGCAACACGTGAAAAGTCTGGGCATGATATTTGTTTATAAACAAATCCTTGCTTATATCAAGTACGAAAAACAAATTAACAACAAATTAAAAACAAATACAGCAAAAGAAGAAGAAACAATTCTGTAGAAAGGTAAAATACAGAATGGAAGGCATGCAGGCTGCTTAACAAATTGAACAACATGTGAAGGAGAGAAAATAAAGAGATGACTCAGAGAGACAGCCCTGGTTGTAACCTAATCATGAACTGGAAGAGAAGAAAAATCATCTGAACACTGTGTATAAAAGTAAGGAGGGAGAAAATGACAGTTGCAGACTAGAGAGAGGCAAAGGCATGGAGGAAAGCCAAGTATTTAACATTTCAGGATAGAAAAGATTACTGTGGCAACAAATTACTTGAATTCCCCTAAAGGGAGTCATGTTCACTTTTAAAGGAAACATGCATAATAAAGCAATACTCATTTACAACTACACTTTAAAGAGAAAAATGAGCATTAAAAAAAGAGCACATGGTTTCACTAAATTTATTGGTGAAATTCTGATACCTGAAGTTCTAGCCATACATGAAGCAGTCACAGCAGATTTTTATCTAAATTATTAAAGCTTTGCATTAAACACCTTGTCTTATGAATGCTTTGGAAAGCTCTGTGCAAATCCACGTATGTGATTGATAATAAAAATAACAAGTAAGATAATCTTGAAACATAAACAGCATTTTGCTTTTCCAATGTCTCTACTTGATTGTTCACTAGAGGATACTTCTCCCCTCTTTTCCTTTTTTTGCTCTAATATTGGCATAGGGGGGTTCATCTCTTTTTTTTTGTCAACTTAGCAGTCTATTTTGTTATTGCAGCATTTGTCATTTGCTAAAAGGCTGTGAAATAGTCAGTTTTTTTAAGAATGCATTGTTCTATTAGCTAAATCAATTCCTTCTGATACTGTTTGTCTCCATTTGTGGGTATGGCTCCAGCAAGGTCAGTAATTAGCTCCCAGGATAACGCTCCAGGGCCCTGCCGTGGGAATTTTACTCAGGAGGATGTCAGGTTGCTGACCACAGCCTCACACAACCCCTCTACCCCCAAGAGTTTCCTTCAGATAAATATTATTAATGATTCAGTGCTGCATATGGAGATAGACTTGACCAGTGACAACATTTTGGTATCTCTCCTGTTTTCATTGCCCTGAAATGAAGCATATGTTCAGATGAAAGAATTTCAAACTATTCAGTCATAAAGTATTCTTAATACAGTTTCTTTTACTGAAATAAACATCAAAGGTCTTCCTGGGCTTTTACCTAAAAATGACTGATCCTACAAACCATTGAGAAAGCTCCTTACTCAGGATATTATCTTTACTGTATTAAAAAGGAGTTGAGAAGAATCTTTGCTACAAACCCACCTGCCGCTGCTGAAGAGGGCACTCTTGGCTTTCTTCTACAATTCCCCTAATTATTTTCCTCAGTCTTACCCTCTGCCTGGCCCCACTGCAAAGCATTAGCAGGCCCATTTGTAAAGTAGTAGTAACACAAAGTGAAACAATGCCATAACTGTCATCCAAATTGTTCTGTACAGGGTAGTGGAAGTGTTCAGTAATAAATGATATAAAAAGGTCTTTTATTGACAAGCTGCCATGTGCTGTTTGCATTAGAGAATATGAGAAGATGATGGCTGCTGCCCCTAGGTCCCAGTGGCATTCAACTCAGTGAGATAGCAGAAAATGCTTCAGTTTGCTTAAAGCATTGATAACACCTCTAAATAATTAACTGAGGACTTCCTGTCTTCAATTACTTAATGCTTTTTTTAACATCTTGAGAGGATTATAAGCAATTTATGGATTTCACATGATGAGCACATTCACCACTATTCCCACAAAGCATTTGTGGGATCATGTTTCCAAAGCTTTGATGTAATTAAAAATAAGCAGCAAGACAATGGTGCAGTGGCAAGGTGCTAGCCTTCTTGTCTGTTATTTGCGAGACCCTAGATTCAAAGTCTCAAGAAATACTAATGCTACAGCTTCATTAATGTTCAACTGTTGCTCAGGGAAAAGCAGACAGTTTTGGAAAAAAAAAAAGAAAAAAAAAGAAAAAAAGGAAGATGGGAAAATAAAAACATACATCCACAGGGAATACGACAAACAGTTCAAACATTTGAGATTATGTATGAAGCAAATTTGATTCTTTTATAGTATTCTTTTAATTTAGAAAGCAATAACTATCCACATTGCTAAATCACTGTCATGAATTCCACATTATTACCCAAGGAAGCTCCTACAGAAAAAAGCAAAAGATTTGATTATGACTGTCAGGAGGAATGATCACTTATTTCACTCCAGGCTTACCATGGCGGCACTGGACAGTGGCTTAACAGAACAGGCACACAAAAGAAAAAAAGATCCTTGTTTCTCAGGAATAAATTTCATTTCCTCTCCCTTCCAAATGGTAAGGAAACCAGTATTGTTTGCATTAAAATGAAGGTATGAGCGCCTTGTGGAAGCACAAGAAGTATTTTTCAATGGGTTTGATAAATCATTCCTTGTTGGTAGGTGTTCTTCAGTCTATAAACTCACAACAGCAGTTCTAAAATGTGTACCACCAACTGGCAGACTCCAGTTAATATCTCATGTCCAGAAGCACTGAATATGGAGATAGGAGTAATATGCTGTTGATGAATTTCACACTTGAGCATGACACTTTCAAAGAGGAACAGCAATCTTACTCTTCTGTGAGTCACTACAGCAGAGACAAACTCTTTTAAAGCACCAGGGGATCCACTCTGACTCGACTCATGCTTTGAGGGGTGGTTGAGAATGCCAAATATGCTCTAGAGGATTTATGTGCCCTAAGTCAAGTTCTATTCTTTGGCTGACTATCATATGGTATGTATAACACATGAATCTTGAAATTTTCTATTAGCGTGAAAAAAAAAAAAGAAGGAAAAAAAATAATGCATTTGTGACATATAAAAATTTGATGAGAAACCTGAGCTCAAAGAGTGAAAAAAAGATATCTCATAATGCTTATGTTTACGGCCTATGTCCAACAGAAATATTTCTAAGAATAATTTTGATTCAGTGTAACATTAAAAAATAACTTAAAATTGAATATGTGAAAATAATACATTTGAGGTCTGAGTCAAACCTTCCCCCCAAATCCCTTAACTAAAGCTTCTTTCACCAAGTATTTAGAAAATGGCTATAGGCAATTTGTAAGATTATAAACAGAATTCAGGATCTTTCCTGTTCTGTCTTCCTTTCCTTTTTATTATCTCGGGCATAAAATACTGGATCCTTCTCACTTTTACACTGCTACACATTCACAACTGCATTACTGCACATCAGTGATGTTAAAAGAGAGAGTTGAATCTGTATGAAGGGATGGCAAGCCTACACAGAATATCTGAGTCCTTGAGCACACGATAAGGATAGCATCTTCAATCAAGCTGGATAGATTTATTTTAAAATTTTGAAATTAAATCTATTAATATTTTAACAAACAGCAGCTAGAAATGGAAGAGATTGAAAAAAAAATAAATTTAAGGTACGTAGAGTCACGATAAAGCATTCCAAACTGTGCACAGTACTGGGGATTTAAAAGTTACTGACAAGTGGCTTTTTTAATATATTAATACTGTCTTATATCTTAAGGACAGGACATTAGCCTGTCAAAGAGCTCTGCCTCCTTACCTGATATTGTGTGCTGCATTCTGCCTGTAGCATCAGTGTATATAAGTCCTTTCCCTACTTGACTGATCTGGTACTCTCTGATGATACCATTTGGTTTCTTGGGTGCAATCCAGCTTAAATGCAATGCTGTTGAGTTCAGAGCACTGACGTCTGGTGGCTGAACACTCTCTGGGACTCCTTGGACAGTGACTGCAACTACCTGAAGACATATGAATTAAACAGCAATGTAATGTAACAGTACACTAGATACCATGATCAATGAGAATGTCACTTTTGTTTTAAAATGTTGTTTGGGCTGGCATATCATTACCAACAGTCTGGAGAACTAGTTACTTTTTTCCTCCTTTTTCACAATGAAATCTGACCTTGAATACATAAGTCTATGTCTACCATTTATCACAACAGGTTCACCACGTTTTAGCTGCAGTGTATGGCACAGGGTGAAACAACAAAAACTGTATTGCTTGAAAACTCTTGATAACTCTCTTCCATATGGTTTGTCAGTGTCTCTGCATTTTAACTGCCTGATTTCATATATTTTAAGCACCAGTAAACATGGGGCTAAAGCCTCCATATATCCCATGCAATCTGAACTCTATTGTAGTTATTTGCAACTCCATACTTTTTGAAGGAGCTAAAGATTTTGAAAGATAGAATAACTTTACACTTGTTAAGCTCTTTCTATAAAAAAAGGAAAAAGCTAATTTTCTATTGACACATCTCCACCATCACCTACAGAAGAGGCATTTTCAAATTACACTGGTTTAATAAGTGAGTCAGACCATTTTCTCTTTGAGAATCACTTTTCTTTTTCTGTTATTGCCACCATAAAGTATTTATATTATGGTGTAAATATAAAATGTGCCCTCTATAATATATTGTCTTAGTGCATTTGGTGGAATCAGTCCCTACTTGCAGACTTCAGTGTTTGCAACAGTAAACTCCTTAATTACAGGCTAGTGAAATAAGCAGGATTTATTATTTTGGGTTGATGGTTGCAGCAACTGTGCCTACACAGCTTCCAAACCACACCTTTGGGTGCAGGCAGAGGACTATGCACCTATCTCCATCTGTCTACATTAGTTTTTCTTATTTTATACTTCTGGCTGAGATTTCATGAATATGAAAAACATTTAAACACCTGCAAAAAAATAAACTTTTAAATCCCACATATATTATAATTACAAAGCAGAGTCATTATTCCCCACCTCTGCCCCACAGACCTTACACTTGTAGTCCTAGAAATTCATTTTCATAGAGACAAGGATAATATTGTGGAAAACAGGTCACTTAAGAAGTAATTTTTGCAAATGATGAATAAAACAGCTACTTGACAGAATAAAAACTAGAGCTGGTTAAATAGCGATGTTGGTGAAAGGCATCCATGATTCAAAGTGACACAAAAGGAAGCAGTGACAAAGGGAGGTAAGAAATTCTCTTTGCTTAAAACTGAAGCTGAGGCAGGTTGTGCACAAAGGAACAGTAAAGCCTAAAGGAGGAGCAGACATGGAAAGCCAGCAAAGGGTCATATAGTGAAAGGAGGCTCTTCCATTAGAGTGGAAGAGTGAGAAGATTGTTGAGTAAATTGATAGGCTATAAGTAAAGCAGGTGAACTAAGAAATACAAACGAAGAAGAGACTATAGACCTCCTAGTGAGAAGCAATAATTTAATTTCCAGGCTTAGAGAAAGTGCATTTTAATATTCCTTACTCTATTCTGTCATGTACAGCTTTCTCTTTAACAAACATCAGTTCCTACAGTGCAATTTCAGCTTTGCCAAGACTGAGATACTGCTTTCTTCCTCCGTTTGCTTGTATTAGCCTTGGGTTCCAAATAATCATCTGTCAGCAGCTGAATCCAAATAAGATTATTGATGTTTTTCACTTACTCAATAATCAGCATGTCTTCAAATTACACCTTTCCAAAAGCATTTTTATGTTACCACACTGGCTGATAAAATTCTGGCACCAGTTCCATAATGACCAATTCACTAACCTTGCTGCTGTCTGTGCAACCAGCAACAGTGCAGGCTCGCAGCTGGTATGAATATTCTTGGTATGGCTGGATACCACTTGTGTCTGTGAAGCTTGTTTCTCTTCCTCTGAAATACTCAATTCCATTTCGGAGAATGATATAGTGAATAATGAGACCTATTGCAGAGAGAAAGTTTTCCCATCTGTTAGCTGAGTAATCCTGTGTGATGGCAGAATAACCTACTCTGCATACAGAAAACATTAGATGAAACAACTGACCACAGTAACAGATAATCATTCTGCTTAAATGCCTAATGGCAATTACTAGATACTTTCCTCAATATCTGCATCAGCATCTCAGTGGATCTCAGTTTTTATTAAGAGAGCTCTTCCAAGTTTCCTCTCCGTTTGAAAATAATAAGCAAGATTTCCTGAAAGAAACATGAGTATCAACCACCCCATCCCCGAATCCCCACATACTTTTTAAGATGATTGCCATTTTCTGATCATATTTGCATACATTATTACAAATGCTCTCAAAAGACAGCTCTCGACACTTCATAGAGACATACTGAATTGTCTTCTGTGAAGTTAGATTCTACTCTTATTTGCAGTGAAAATAGTATCAACCTAGATCAAAATCTTTTTACAGAATTTTGGAATATGTATATTTCAGAGACAGGGTTTAATATGTTTTCTGATTGTGGAACACTGTCAACAGAGTGATAAAACATTTACTTTTAAAAAAATACATCAGTACCATTTGGTTGAAGTGGTTCCTCCCAGTTTAGAAGTATCATGTCTTCCCGATTATCTACTTTGGCCCATTTTGGTGGACTTACACCCTGTGGCACATCTTGTTTAGTGACAGCTCTGCTAATTTCACTGACACCTCTTCCGTAGCTATTCCAAGAAGCCACTCTGTACTCGTATGTGACAAAAGGTTCGAGGTTCACATCTAGAAAAAGCAAGTTACATATGGATCATCTCAGTCTTACCAAAATACAAAATAACTATTTTTTTTTCTGTGTTTAAGGACAGAGACGGAAGTTTTTCCTTTAGACAGGGCCATTTTCAGATATAGCAGTACTTCTATCAACTTTTTTGAAAGCACGTTTAGGCATCATGTGCTCCCTAAATTTTGCTACTCATTTCATTTCGCTAAAGGTTCTGATGTAATTCACAGATTAGTTCTTAAAAGAATTCTATTTCGCTACAGTGCATAGAATCATAGAATGGCCTGGGTTGGAAGAGACTTTAAACACACTCTAATTCCATTCCCTCTACCCCGGGCAGGTAGACCTTCCACTAGACCAAGTTGCTTCAAACCCCATCCAACCTGGCCTTGAACACTCCCAGAGATGGGGCACCCACAACTTCTCTGGACAACCTTTTCCAGTGCCTCACCACCCCCACAGTAAAGAATTTCTTCCTAATATCTCATCTAAACCTACTGTTTTTCAGTTTAAAGCCATTCACCCTTGTCCCATCACTATCTGCCCTTGCAAAAAGCCTCTCTCCAGCACTCTTGTCAGCCCTCTTTAAGTACTGAAAGGTGCTATAAGGTCTCCTCAGAGCTTTCTCTTCTCCAGGATGAAACACCCCAGCTCTCTCAGCCTTTCTTCACAGGAGAGGTGCTCCAGACTTCTAAAATCTTTGTGGCCCTTCTCTGGTCTTGCTCTCTAAGATCCATGTCCTTCTTCACATTGCTTCACATTTGATTAGAATACCTGGTAGCACTCAGGACATCTTTTTCTCCAGAGCAAATTAAATATACTAGCAAATCACAGATCTGGTATGCCACTTCTCCTTACCTGTAAATGAATACTGAGTTGGACTTCCTGTGTAGACAGTCTCTTCTTCAGCTGGACACACACCTGCTTCTACCTCTGTTTCTGTAGCACTCTGTGAACCTTTTATCCATGCACAGATATTCTCCCTAGGATCAAAGTCACACTTTCCACAATGTGCTGTTGGCTCCATAGATAAAGGGCAAAGGATATTAGCCTTGCATTCTTCTTTTACCTAAGGAATACATGAAAATTTAAATATATTTCCCACATCTTCCTTTCTTTACAAATGCTTCCATTAGTATTTCCCTATCTTTCTAAAACAAAAAATTAGGCCACCACCTGGAGTATGCTGATATTTCTAGCATATGGGAGACTCTTTCAGCCTTTGGCCTGTTTACTGTCTTTGATCATTAATGCTTTTATAATCCTTTCTCAAAGAAACAGACTTTTTTTTTTTTGGTAGGATCCTTAGATTGAAAGCATCAAAAATTTTAACTACTGGAAGCACAAATGGCTAGATATTTGTTGAAGATAGAAGAGTCCAGAATTTATGAGAAGAGGATTTTATCCAAGAATTTGAACATTCTGTTCCTGCAAAGGCCAATATCCTGTGGCAAGTCAGTAACAAATTCCCAGCCCCTCATGCAGCTTGCCAAGTACACAAGAGGGCTCTGTGCAAGTCCTTGGCAGCTTTCAAAGCTGAGAACTCTATCCATGGGCTCTATAAATCATGTCCTCTACCACATCACTCCTAAATAGAAGTTTTGCTGCAATAAGAGGACCTCTGCAAACACTGATGAAGATATAAGATTTAAACCATAAAGAACAATTCACAGAAACAGAAATATACACTGAACATCCAAAACTTTCCATTGAAATTCATGAAATAATATTTTTGCCAAACCATATGCTAGAGGGCAATAATTCTCATGAAATATAGGTTCTTGCAGACAGAAATGTACTGCCATATTTGTAACAAATACTTCTGCCCTTTAGGCTATAAACTTCAGAAGGAAAACCAAACAAATTATATTTAATGCTTCCTTAATTCACCTATTGAAATTAGCTTCTTAGCTGATTATGAACTTCAGCTAATTTAATTTTCTAAACTTGGCACTTTCACAAAAAATTACGTTGTGATAGATATCAATATAGGATGTAGGATATAGATGTATTGGATTCCCATATAAAGTAGCTCCAGAATGTCTCAGACTATCAGTCCTTTTAATGTTAGTAAATCTATACATATCAGAAAGCCAGCACTATCTCTTTTCTACTGCGGGTAAGTGAAATACAAAGCACTTCCTTTTGTTTATACATTATACCTAAGGCAGGGATCTAGTGTGTTATCTACCAGAATTCATTAACCTATTCTCAGCCATTTTTTCCCTTGCATGAAGTACTAATACAATGCATTGAGGAACTGTAGCTGACTCATCACAACGTCCGGATTTTCTCTAGGAGAAAATTATTCAGTCTGAAAATGAAATGACATGAAAACCTTGACATGAAAAGGAGAAGATGTAAGAAATATTTCTGTATTAACTTAGCAGATGAACAAAAAGGATATAGGAGCACCTGCATATGGCAGGATGGGGTCTATTTCACTTTACTGGTAAATTCCACAATATCTTCCTGATCTCCATATTGTAGAATTCACAATATCCAACCCTCTTTTCTTCTCTCTCACCCACTTTCTTTGTTTCTTATTATGAATATAAATACAATTTTATAAAAAGAATATACATATATATACAATATATACAATATATACAAAGGTTTACATCCTTTGAAATGTTCGTTTTCTTAAATAAAAATTGTAATAACAGTTGACAAAATTTTTACAGTTTACGCATAACACCAAGATGCTAATTCTTGAACATTGCTATTGAATTCAACTGTAGTTGCAAGACTTTGCAGCTTTGAAATTTTAGCAAAATTGTCTCATGTTGATGCCTATAGTCACTGGGCACTTTTGGAAAAGATCAAATTAGCCTTTATAGTTTTTAGTTTACTCTGACATTAAAACAGAAGGAGAATAAACAATATAATTCATTAGGCGTGAAAGGACCTATACTAGTACTGCTGAAATTTTTGTCAAAATTGCCACTAGTTTTCTGTAGGATCAGGATTAAATTCATCAGGAAGATGTCAACTGCTTTTTTTTTATTTTTTTTTAAGGGGTTTGGAAGTCATGTCCTACTGCCTGCTCAAATTGAAATGTTATAGCATTTTTATACTTCAGAACTGGACAGTTCAATTTTTATTTCCACTTAAGGAACATCATCAGAAACAGTGGTCACAGAATAGAAACTGGCTATGCATGTCAGTCTTGTTAGTATGCCAGCTTTTAGCCACTGTACTAATCTGAAGTGCTGGGCAACACTTCACAGAGGCAGCTAATCATTATTAATTCCTTTAGAATTCATTGCAATAACATCAATCATGGTGAACTCATTCGGTATTAATATGGATGTAATGTGAAAATGAATAATGCACACAAGAGTTTTTTATATTCCTATTTTAGAAAAATAGTTATGAACAGTGTATTTCTCTTTCCATCATCAAACCAGAGCTACCGAGAGATTTTCTATCAATTACCTTCATCATCATTCCAGCTGAAATCTTGTCAGAGCAAACATATTTCAAAGGATTATATCCAACTCCATTACAGCATTCTTCGCTCTTTGGAATAAGTTCAGTCTCACAGCATTTTACTGGCACTTGGTCATTCTTTCTAACATGTGCTAGGGACTCTCCACTGGAACCTGAGCAGCATATGGTATCTGACTTATTCACATATTCCTGCCCACAACAGAACATCCCTGAAATGAACAAACAAAAAAATATATCTGAATATGAAAGGTAAGTAAATAAATAGATAGACAGATAAGAAAGGAGAAAGCTCAGAATGCAATAGATCTTGGCATAAAACCACCAGCCGCTGGAATTATGCAGATTTAGCTAAAGTGAGACTAAATTCAAACGTGAGGTGACTGAAGTAAGCATCCTGACTTCCAGACCTACTGAAAACAATCAAGAATTAGAGAAATAAACAGGGTCCCCTACAATCAACATTCACCACTGCTGAACTTTATTAAGAACTTTGCTATGAAACACCATACCAAGGTACTAGGCACAGCAGGTTGGAGACAGACTGCTGACGGAAGTTTCCTGTACAATGTAAAATCTAAGAAAGCTTCTACCCAGGTTTCATTCATCCCCCCCTCACACCAGCAGTCTTCCAACAGTGCATCTCAGCATTCCAGAATTTATCATATATGTTATGTTTTAAATTCAGGGTTCATATTAGATACACTGAAATGAATGGGTCACTTCCCAAATACCCACAGTGAAGCGTCAGTCATCTAATACGGAGAATTATTTTTTTAAGAACTTAATATCTAAATATAATTTGCATTTCTAGAGTGGAATTGATAAGATGCCAAAATTAATTCCACTGTCTTTCTTCTAGTTTTAATAATTTTAATTTTAAATTAAAAGCTCATCATAACCAGTGTAATTTTCCATATATTCACATGAATTATTCTGCAACTGAGAAATACCAGTGTTGAACCTCATACCATCAAAAGAAAGGGGTAAATTTTAACTATGAACCAAATGCTAAAAACTCCTATATAATTGGCAATGAAATAAATATTACTACTAATTGAACTAGAAAGCTACCACCCAAAAAACAGGGCTGTGGTATACTCTTATATCTACAAAGTAGTTTGCATTTGACATAATTTCTGTCATATGGAGGCATTTAAAACATGTGCAAAAGTGGCCACATTTTCACTGCCATTTATTGCAGCAAATCTATCTTAGGAAGTCATACTTAATGAAAATTAATCTTTAAAGGTATGATCCTGCTAAAGGATTCAGAGCCTTTAATTCCAATCACTGGAATAACTGAAAATGGTGACATTACTAGCATACTTTACCTTTTTCCAGGGCTGGTTCTATTCACAGCAATCAAACTGTGATCACCTGCTCTCTAAGAGGTAAATATTTCCTCTTATTCACACCCTTTTTTCAAATTGTCCTAGGATTCTACCGATTTTAAGCAGAGAATTAATGCAGAAAATGACTCAATTCAATACTAATAAGCAACTCAGACAGCCCCAAGGGACTTTTGACAGGCAAACTAAAATTTTGATAATGAACTGTTTTTCTATTGAAACAAACACGGCTGTATTCTTTCACTGTGAACCTCATCTTTGTTTAACTGAATTAAATTTTTCAGCCAAGATTTCACTCACATAACAAGAAGTGACTCCCTTTCTAGTTTCTTTGGTAAACCATTACTTCTTTAATTATTATCAACCTTGTTCCAGTGTGATAAATTGCTAATTACTTAATACCCTAATCAGCGTTCATTCTTTGCACAGATAAACTGTGACAGCGCCATTAATTTAAATAGTAATTTCACTTAATGGCCAGAACGGCACACCAGATTTTTATGCAGCATTTTCTGAAGACTGCATCCATCACTGCAATATTCTGACATAAAGATGTCTGACGTGCACTAACTCACTTAGGGAGAGCAGATGTTGCAGAGCAGAGTTTGGTAGTAATTCCCAGAGTGCATCACTTCAGCATGAATGAGCTGCAAAGGCAGAGGTAGACAATCTTCTGAAACTGCATTGCATAGCCTCTGACCTTTCCTTAATTTATCACATGTAGCACTTGACTCCTGAACCTTGACACCTCAAATGTACAATTTTAAATATGCTCCAAGAAAAACAAAGTAGGACCATGTAATATTGATGGATTGATTTGCCTTCTAAAAATCGCTTTATTCAATTGCTTAAGGATCCAGAAATTCCTATAAACCCTTGCTGAATTCAGCAAAATACCAAAACGCAAACTATTTGTTTGTAAATCAGTTGGAATGTGTGTGTCATATTTTATATATTTATGTTTCATAGGCACGTAGAGCATTACAGCACAAAGAAAATCCATGGGATGGAAAAGACACTTCCTGCTAACAGTGATTTCTGTCAACAATTATTTCATGTTCATCCCCAGCAACTGAAAAAAATTATAAACATAGCTGAGTGATGAATTACTAATTTAGTAAATCTGCAAAACCAATGCTTTCAAAAGGGAAAAATGAGTATTAAAAGGCTTAGCCTTTGGAGCCAGAATAGAGGATCAACAAAATACAGAGCCAGTGTACATTGCAAACTACTCCAAAAATCCTTGGCTTACATGTGGGTATTGCAACTATTACAGATGAGGAACCACAACAGCACAAAGCATCATCTTTCATGAGTCTGGGATGTCAGTATAGTGGCAATAAAAAAAAAAAAAAGAGAGAGAGAAAAGATCCAGGAGTGGTTTTAGCTGACATTATCCCTTATAGCCAGAACTTTGTATAATCACACTGAAGCAGTGGGGCTCAGGATGTGCGTGTACAATGGCACCACTGCCAGCCTTTGCCAGTAGATGTCTCTATGGTCACCCCCACTAAATAAGGCCAACAAGGGGTGAAAAAGAAAACCTAAGAAAACAGAAATTAATAAAAAAAGAAAAAAGAAAAAAGTAATGTGAGATGGACAAAACATCTCCTCTTTCAGGACAAAGTCTCTGAAAAAGGTATACAATAGTAAATGAAAAAGTTCTATGATGCAGGCCCTTAAACCAACATTGAGTGCAAACTTGGGTCTAGATTCAGCAGAAACACCCTGATTTTGAGCTGGTCATGCAACAAAATAAGTTTGCACAAGGTTTGCAGTTTTAGTGATCAAGTTTTTCTATGATTTTTTTTTTCAAGGACCTAAAGCTCCCAAGCAAAACCTTCAAATTATCATTATATTTTTAACTGTGGCATATATTTCCAACTAAAAGCCAGAGGTTTAGAAACAATTCAGCTTTTGCATAAAGCCACCTCTGTTACCATTTCTGCTTACAGACAATAAGCTCAGCTTTCCAATTACCATATTCTTGCAAAATTCAACTTATCCATTTGCCAATGATAAGTAAATTATGGTTTTCTGTAAGAGTATTTTTTCCATTAGAATCATTATAATAATTGGGATAGGGAGCAGGTACATTTTTGTGCCTGGCTTGTGCATTTTCTTGATGTATTTAGCAAGGCTGAATTACTCCAAGAAATTAGGAAAAATTGTACTGAGCATGATGCATAAAATACGATAAGAAACCATAATCTATTCCATGCTTAATGCAAAAGAATAAGATCTCTTTTCAACTATGGCACTAATTCATCTTTCAAACCTGTATGTGCTCAGCTTCTGGCTCACAGCACAAAGTCCTCACAGAAAACCTGTGAGCAATGAAAAAAGCCACTGTTTTCTTTTTTAATAGCCAAAAATATGTCCTTCAGACCCATTCTTGAGAAAAATAGTGTAAATGATTGAGCACTATAGGCTACACACATTTTAAAAAGAGGGATATAAAGGTTTTTTTAAATACATACATTTAAGGAAAAAAAACTGTTTAAGAATACATATATAATGAAATGAAGAACATAACTTTCATCCCAAGATACCTGTATTACACTCCTACACAACTCATCTGCCCAGAGAGAGCAGTAAAAACATAAACGCTACCCCAGCAGTTCTGTTCCAACAGCATCTGTTAATTCACTCCATTTATAAAATACATATTGACAAAGACAACTGAACTGGGACCAGGGAGATTTGATTTGGTGTGAGAAAGTCAATTCAATGTGATTTTGTTAAAGGGCTCCTGCAGGCAAATAAAAGAGTTTAAGTAATAAAGTACATAAAGACATGTTTTATGAGCCAGTCCCGTCTTGTGGCAGCCACACAATGCGCGGCTATGCAAGAGGGCCTTGTTCAGAGCCGGCACTGTGAGCTCGGTGTAGATGCTGTAGATCAAGCACAATTAAGGATCACAGTGAAAAGGAGCTAAAATCATGCAAGCAAGCACTGCTCACAGCATACACTCCATGATTCATCACTGGAAGGGAAGAATAGTGTGGAAATTGCAGAAAGCATTGCAGTGTTCTTCTGATTAGCTCCTTGTGACAGTCAGCACTGAACTAGGGTGCTTCTAATACCACAGAAACTGAAGGATCCAGTAAATACAATAAATAAGATGAAGACAGAGCTTATTTTTTTGGGAAAGGAGGAGTTCAGCCTTCAGATCTGGATTCCTAGTTATATATTAAGATCCTTAGTTGTACAACTAGAGGTTCAAACTGGCACGCACCAATACTCATGTTTGTACACCAAGCAGAAGTGAGTACTAAACCTTCATTATTTCTGCTTTGAAATCGGGCTCTCCTTTGAGACTGCAGTAGTTTCTGGAGTCTTTTTGTCAGTCCGAGAAAGCTGATGGTATATAATTTGTCTAATAATTGTGGAAAGAAAAGACACATGAAACTGTCTGAATAGGTTTTGCAATAATACCTCCAATCCCTGTCATCAGTTACTCTCAGAGTGTTTTATGAGGAAGTAGGGTTTATGAGGAAGTAGGGTTCCGATTACCTCTGAGTAGTGGAGTAATTTCCTACTGTGTGAAAGAGAGTAACGGCATAAACCAGATGAGTCAGTGAGTAGTGCTAGGGATTAATTTTTGCCAATTTTAAACACAACTGAGGGACATAGACCACCAAGCAGAAAGCACAGCAATCTTCAATTTCCAGGTGACTAACCCTCCATTTCCAGAGCAAATAGAAAATCTCTCCACTGGGATGCATGGCGGCACAATTTAGCCTCTGCTCTACTCATGAGAGGGGACTGGTCCTACTTCCTGACTTGCATGAGGAAAGATCATGCTCTCCTTTTGAATTTTCTGGTTTCTCCAGCCCCTGCTGCTTTTGGACAAAGCTAAGAAGGTTACTGAAAGCTCACCATTTTGCAGTATAGCAGAATAGGTGACTAAAGTGCAACATCTTAATAAATTGGCATACACACTTTAAATCTGAGTGTGTCACTTCTGAATGGTTAGTGTCACAAGAGATTTATAAAGATGAACTCCTTTTTTCCTTGAAGACTTATTACTTACCTGTGAGAGGTCTGTATGCAGTCCCTTCTTTTTCATCACCACAACAGACTGAGTCCATGCTTATGACTTTTCCACCACAGCACTGCTGATTGAAACTGTCGTGGAGGGATCCACCACAGCAGATTTGATTGCCCGATGTGGAGTAAGGCATTCCCTGGCAGCAAGAGTCACCAATTCCAACTGAAACTCTGTTTTCCTCTTCGTTAGGGCAGCATACTTCTCCTGTCAATTTAAGAATACAATTAAAGATTTTATCCATTTATAGCTCATGAAATTCTTTAGAGGCTTTCATCAGAGAGCAGCAAGTCTAGATTCACATAGCTTCATGTACAAAACATTCCCTGTGAAAGCATGGAATCACTCAGTATTTTAGAATGCTACAAAAGTATTATATTCATTTGTAATAATGATTAAAGAAACACGCATTCATTATTCAGGCCCAAGGTTCTGTAAGATATCAATATGCAAGTATGGCAGAGACAAATTGAGAAGAGCAAAGAAAATAATATCTGTACATATGATAACTATACAGTTGAAAACCTTTTGCAATTGCAGTTACATAGTAAAGAGAGCTGGTTCTTGCTGTGTTTAAAAGAACCATCAGCGTACTTATTCTCAGGAAAAAATTTCCTTGTCTCCTTCAAAATCATTCCAAACTTGTTTTGATGGACTAATTCACAATGCTTTAAAGGGTTTTTCAGTGTCGCTCAGAACTTTATCTCACAAAGAATTTAATTAATTAAACTCACCTTAAAAATTGGTGGGCTTGGCTGCTACTTAAGCAAAAGCAGGAGCTTCTGCAGGAAAAGACTTTAGGATAAGACTTCTAATGAGACTGACACTATAATGGTGATGTGGGCTGGGCTGGAATAAACTGTGTGCTATGAACAGAGTAGATACTGCTATCAACGATACAAAAATTCTGGTAAATGGTAATAATTTTCATTCACTAGTGTCTGCCCCTGATCTAATCCAGTGTTCTAAAAGTCACAATTTTACATTATCTTTCTGTGTTGCAATGTTTTCTGTGGCTCAAATGTCATTTGGAAGGAGTAGTGGTTTTGTTTCGCTATTGAAGATGGGTAATAGAGTTGATTAAAGTATTCTGATTCCTGATTGTTAATGTAGGAAATGTGTTTTGATTTTTAAAACTCAGCTTTCTCATTTAAAGCAATATCTCAAGTTCGTTTCTTATGAAAGGTTGGGAATTATAGACAACTCTAAACCCAGTGTAGGTTTGGTCAGAATTAAACACGTGATGCAATTGTAACAGAGGAGAGAAAACAGTGTTTTCCTTTCTCCCCACATCCCTTGTGCCTGGGTGATATCAGCATTATTTATTCTACCTCCCATCTTAGTTTTGGGATGGATGTTTGCACTTCTTTGTGCATTACTGTCTCCTAATTTGTAGTCTTCATGCTTTCAGCATGTCTCGAGCTATCGAGCTGGCCAAACAACATCTGGGAATGAAATATTCTTAGAGAGTTTCCTGTAAAAATAACTTTATCAAATAAAGTCAATAATAATAAAAAAAAATGAGAACAAATTTTTAGAGTATAATAGATATAATCTGTCTAGATACTTCATCATATTTTCCTGCATTCCTCAGAATCTAATTTAGTTGCTACACAGAGAAAGTATTAAAACACAGAATGTATCTTACATCTATTGGAAATAAAACTAATTTTTTTAAAGAACTATTAGACATAAGACACAAAGGATCAGTAACCTTCTCATTAACCTCTCAAAATGGGATCTATTCCAAGCTAGGCTTGAAAATGTTCTCTCTTTGAAAACTACTATGCAGTCTTACCAGTTAATTGTTATCCTTATCAAAGAATGACCCACATTAACATTTAGCTTGAGAATATTAGCATATTTATAAAAATAAAAAAGAAAAAAGTGACCAACAGTGTTCATGTTGCTGCCCTTTAGAGTACAGAAAAATAATGCAGCAAGTATACTTACGAAAAAAATTGTTTAAATCATCTTCAAACATTCACTGTTTCATGCTTGTGGACTGCTGACTGAACAAGAACTACTTTCAGACATAAGACATTTTCTTCCACTGTGCTTTTCTTTCTTGATGTAAACAACATTAAGCTAGTTAACACAGACCACTGGATGGGGACAGAGGTCACAGTATAATCTCTCCATTTCAGTACATTGAGATTAATGAGGTCAGCAAAATACTCTTCTCTGGCTCTTCCATGTGATAGCATTTTTCTGATGACATCACGGAAGGCATTCTAATATTGTGATATATGAATTACTTTTCAAAAGATCACAAATTGAGATGTGCTGAATGTGTTGGCAAAATTTCAAGTGTTTCTGAGCCTAGGGAATGTGTGCCAGCTCATGAGTAATAGAAGCATTTTAGCTTCTGACCTGACAATTGCCTACAATGAGATATAAGCTCTGAACATTGCCCCATGAAAGGGGTCTCTCCTCCTCCTTTACCTCCCCTCTCCCTGTCAACAACAACCCACTGACAAACTGGAAAACCAAAATGTGGACAATAACACAGAAACACGGTTTTAGCAATCTTCCCAAGCAGCTTTGAGAATAAGAAAAGGATAAATTTTCATCAAAGTGGGATGTTTCAACATGTGGGATGTTTTCTTTGATCTGTAACATTAGTGCAGAGTAGACAATCTGTAAACAAGAAGTGATGTAACCCATAATATCAACACCAAATACTAACAATTGCCCCACAAAAGAACTGGCTATGGAAAATCATGTGGGGTCAAGTCAAGCAGAGAACTAAACTGCACCACTAAATTGCCTGATGGTGTTCCTATTAAGCAGAACTGCCCTCCCCATTATGCAGCACTTACTGCAATTAAGTATAGTTTGGCATAAATTAGTTCTCTGGGAAATGACCCAATCATCAGGTTTCATCAATTAAGCTTTTCTTGTATAAACAGAGTGTACTCTGTTTAGAAGATGAAGGGAGTGGAATTTTCTTTGCTTATCCCACTGAACTCAAGTCTCGAAGACATCTAGAAATCTTGATAAATCCCACATTTATTTCTATGTTTTTATTCTCCTTGGTTTAACAAATATATCAACTTCGATGTTTTGTTTCATTCAATCACTGGAAAGGAGTTGTCTCTTACCTACTAAAACTCTAGTGTAATAACCACCACAGCACTGATGTTTCAGTTGCATGGCATGTATCTGACCACCACAGCAAACCCCTGGTGAATTAGGAATAAATGGAATGTACTTGTCCTCACAGCATTGGAAGCCAGGTTTATTGTCATGCAGAATCCCATTACAACATACCTAGAAATAGTTTGAAAAAAAAAATCAGTAAGGCAATATCTGTTAAACAGAACATAATGTGTTGTCTGGCAAAACAGTGCATATGAAAACATGTACAACACTTCCTAGTATGGATACTAATATAACTGCAGTCAAATAAAATGTAACTTGGCTAAAATTCTGTGCCCTCCAGCATTATCAGACTTCAATAAACTACTGTGTATCTGACAGAATGCTGCTATTCTGTGGCCTTCAACCATACTGCACTTTTAATAAAATAGTTGATTAATATGAATCATCTTCATATGCCTTGCAGGCTGTTTAAGTCTCTCAATGTGGAGTAGATTGCAATATGTGGATACAATCTACCATCACCTTATCCTTTTCTTTTCCTCCCAATTATTGTTTATTTATTTATTTATTTATGTATTCATTTATGCTGAAACATGTAATCTGAAACCCTTACAACTAAAAAACAGTATTTCCCAATATGAGCTCTTCGGTTTTCTTTCACATAAAAATAAGTGGCATTTTCTTTTATAGTGTATGATCACTTATTTATGACCATAGTTCTTCAGACAATGTGATCTCAAGAGAATAGTATGTATCTAAGAATTTTTTTTTTTTCAAAATAAAATTTATATGGAAATGAATTTTGAAAAGACCTTTTAACTGTGGACTTCATTTTAGGTGCTGTAGAGAAAATTATACACTTCAACAATCAAATAATTATTTGCACACTTACTCCTGTGTCGATGGAGTGGCACACTGTATGCACAGCAAATCACATAGCACAGTCAGGAGCATAACTGTAAAAATCATAAACTTGGAACCTACAGTCAGTGCAACTTATATTAGCCTCTTGTAGCTAGACATGGAATGGAGTTGGCAGCAGAGCACAGATGTTAGAGCAGAGTTGCTCTTTTGTTTTCTTTTGACATGGAGCACTTCCACCACTGACTTCAACCATGTTCTAAATCAGGTTATCCTAGCAGCAAAGAAAGAAAGTGTTCCTCTGAATGAGCTTCCATTTACCTAGGTACTATAACTATTAGGTGACAAAAAACTTTTAAAAATGTGTATTACTAGGCTCAGGACATCTGTTTGTATTACAATTACAATGTTAACAAAAATACATACATACAAAAAATATTTTCCTTACGTCATTAAAAAAATTCTCTTTGACTTCAGAAAGATGATGCTTTGTTTTGTTTGCTTTTGAATGGCCTTTACTCAGTCACCCTTGGGAGTGTTAGGTTAGGTTCTGAAGCTACTATATGTAAACAATATGTAACGCAAAATTAACATGAGGTAGGGCAGAAGGGGTTCCTGTTACCTCATTATATTTTTAGGTTTTATAACATTGCATATTTTGAACTGTAACACTGTTTTCTGCTTTTCCAGCATACTTTCCCATTCAGCATCTCTTTTACACTACCAATGTAGCTGAATTTTGTCAATTTCTGTTGAGGAATTTTGAGTTTCTGTAGGTCTATTATATTATTTTGCTGTCCACTTTGTCACTGGTAATAGAATCCAATCTATGAATTTAATTAACCTACTGTTCTTTCTTCCAGATCATTAGTTAAGATGTCAAATAAAACTTTGCTTTACACCTCTTCTCCACTTCCTAGCTTTTGGATATTTTTTAAAGACTGGCACGCACTCCTGGCTGAGTTTTTCTTCATTTACAATTGGCTGCAAAGAAATGTATGAGTATGTCTCTCTGCATTTCCAAGTAATTTTAAAAAATTATTAAAAATATAAAATCAAGTACTATTGTGCCACTTTCCTCAGAATATATCATATTTAGCAAAAATTCTTGACACTTCTAAAAAATTCGCATCTTGTCCTTTTTACTGTAACCTGAGCTTGATACACTACAGTCAGTAAATTCTGTACCTGCCTACACAAAAGGGGGCCAAATACATGTTCTTCATGCCTTCTTGGCCCCAATTTGTGTGCCCCCTGGGATTGGGTCTCCTTCTGTGATCTGTCTAGCCCAATATCTCCTCTTCTTTTCATGGATTTCATTTGTCACTCCTGTACTGTTACATTCTTTTCAGTTAAGCACACCACTTAAATTTCACCTGAACATAGTCTTTCCATCTTTCAGGTAAAAAAAGTTACCCATCTTTGGCATCATCCAGGCTCAAATGCTTAAGCAGCCATTTTACTTTCCATGTGATGCTTCTAGTTTTAAGAAATGCCCCTTCTCTTGTGAATCCTCAGCAGAAACAGCTGCTCTGCGTATTTCCCACCAACACTCAGAGGGCCATTTTAGTACTAACTCTACAGCACCCAGTTTGGAACATTATTTATAAGACTGAATTATTACTGGTGTCTCTCCTTGTCCTCCTCAATCCCTCAAAAAATTTCCAGCTGAACACTCAGGTGTGTTACAGTAGTTTCAGCAGCTACTTTTTCCTTATTAAAAATTATTTAAGATCCTCAGTATTTCTCAATAACCTATAGCCAGTTTCCAAAGAGGTGTCCAGTCCTAAAACACTTTCACACTCTCATCTGGCATTACTGATTGATATAGTTGGTGCTATTATTATGTAGTGTCACAAAATCCTCTGTAGTCAGCTGTAAATTGCTAAATAACACTTTTTTGGCAGTCCTCTAGAGAGAGTTTCTATTTGCATTGATATTCATCCCAAGGATTCTGCATTATCAATCCATAAAATAAAATTCATTCAAGTAATGCTAAAATTATGTCATAGAAAAAGAAGAAAAGCAGATGGATTGAAAGTTATAGTGGCAAAAGGTTATTATTATCTCATCCTCTTAGATCTAAAGATGACCCTCCCAAGTGGATGGTGCTATTATGTACATGAAAGGAAAAGCTTCGTAGCAAACACATACAGTGCCACCAACATCTCAGGCAGGTCAGAGATCTCACCCTTGTACAGAAGGTTGAAAGTTCATCATATGCTTGGTTATCAGAAGATCTTTACTATCTATGGAGATGAGACAAGATGTTCATCCTTAAATGTCATGGGAAAAATATCAGTAGACCAAGTTAGTCTCAAATCAGTCCTGTAGTTATCGTCCCACCTAAGCCCACCGATCCAGTGATCCAGGAGCACAGGGACTGGGAAGGGTTGAGCACAAGCAAAGGCTTATTGCAATACCTGAGCAAGGCCCCGTCAGCCATGACACTAACACAGAGTAACTAGATATCAAATCTGGCAGGCAGGATTATACAATATTTTAACGATTTTTACAAAATACTCTGAACTTATCTATGCAACTCTCTTTTAATTACAATTGTGTCATCCCTGATCCCTCTGCTTGCTGAAGACTTTGCTGAAGGATATTATCTGGCCTTGTGGACACATGCCAGTTGAGCTAAGACTGATTTACTCAAATAAACAGATGTGCTAGGCAGCCATGTTTATCCTTCTTGTCAAACGCTTGCTGCCAGAGCCACTTTGTGAAATAGCAATTCACAAAACACTCTCAGGAATTCCTATTAGCTACAGGAGTTCATTAAAAATTTCTGCCTGTGGAGCAAACACCAGTGTAATGATTGACCCATCATGTTCTCATGTGAGAGGGAATATTTTAAATTAGCAAGGCTCATTCCTTTTTACTTAAATTATCTCTGAATCTATATAGACACCCTTTTTAGCTAAGTATACTTACTCACCCATTTCTTTTCTCAAACTGTTTTTCTCTTTTGGTAATGGATGCAGCCCTAGATCTAAAATCCATGAGCAGAAATTATTGTTATTCTGTTACAAATCACTACATATTATCTTCCTAAAATGAGTTTCATTTCATGTCTTTCAGGTGTGTTACAACAAGAAGTGTAAACTTTTTAAAGGTCCTCTAAGCCTGAAAGAACTCGAAAAGAATGTAATGATATTGCTAACATTAATAGTAAATTTTACATAAATATTGATGGAATACCCTTCACCACTGTCAAGATGTGTTACTTTTCACTTCTGAAAATCGTGCTTTTGAAGCTAGCTATCAAGCCACCATTTTGCTCCTCCTGCCCTGAAAAAGAACAGTCCTACTAGTGTTTTTAACAAATGGCACATTAATTACAATGAGTAAAGGGGTAAGCCTTTACTTCCTAGTAATGTCAGTTACATCTGATTAATTCATTGACTGCAGATTTATACAGTTTGTTGTTGCAACTGAAAATAAAAGTGCTGAAGCTATATTAACACCTTCAGCCAGGAGCCTTTTAAGCGCTGATGTTCATACTTATGTTGCAAACTGTACAGAAATTGTTAGCCTTTATGCCACTATTTTAATTACATTTTTACTGTACCTGTCTCATTATTTTCAGAGTTCACCTCAGGATGCCAGTAAGAACAGAAGAACTGTTTGGTAGCTACATGGATAATACAAGAATGCCTTCCCCAAGGATACTGAGATTATGATCCCTGATGGGTGAAGTTCGGGCACACACCCTTGTTAATTGAAGTACCTCTGAAGATCTCACAGCATGTGATCTGTAAGATGATATCTCTTTTGATACTTCAAATACAGGTAGAGTTATGCATCACATCTTATTGGAAACAGTCAGAAAAAGACTGACAATTTTGGGAATCTTGAGAATACCCAAGCAGCACAGGTTTGTTACTGTAAAAGGCACACAGGGCATAGGAACCCTCCTGGCAGCTGACAAAATTCAACATCAGTGTGTATTCTCAGCTTTTCTGCACACAAAAATCTTTCTAAATTCTTTCCATGCTCAAGAAACAAATGCATCCAAGTCTTATCAAACATGAGGGTAAGGATACCAGGCACAGAATTATGTGAGCTTTAGTTAAAATAACAGATTCCTAACACTGAAGCAGAAAACTGGATAAGAACTAGAAAGAAGAAGTAGGGATCTGATGCAAAGATTACTTAGGATGACAGGAATGTTTGGTCTTCATTAGGCTTAATATCAGGCCTGCATGAGCCCATGAATGTGGATTTACACATGTCCCTTGTAGCGAACAGGTCATTTGCTCTTTTAGAGATTTCCAAGACAGGTCTGAGCAAGTTGGTTTCTTTGCACAGCACAGTGCTAAGCAGAGGTACTAACCTGGATCCCCAACGCAGCACACACACACCAGTGCAGCCTTGCACCTGGGCTGTTTCACACTGCCTGTCTGATACAGCTGCGTTACTCAGCCGGACCCAACTCAGCCAGTGTCAGCTGAAGAGTCTCTGCATCCCACTGCTGCACACTGAAAATACACCCTTCTATTCCTTTTACTGAAACACTTTGGTTTCTATAGATGGAGTGGATTATATTTTGGCAATCTCTTATGTAGCTGAATTATAACTAATCCCTCTTTTTCTGCAGCGCCTTACAATAGCAAGCTGATGATGCTAAATGTAATCCATAAATCCATAAGGAAAGATTAATAAATAACCAAAGACATAACTCCAAATAATTTTTGTACAAAAGGCCTAGTTTTCCTCTCACTTTATACTCATGAATTCATGAAAATTGTTAGAGGGAAATTAGATCAATTTTTTGTCTTGTATACAAGGTGCAATAGTTGACCTGAGCAAAAGTGAGAACGCCACAACCTATTTGTCTATCAGAACTATATGTATACAACCACTAGATTTTGCTGAACATTCCATCATCAAATTAACAAAAAAACTTGTTTATTATTCTCAGCATTCAATTCTCAGTGGCATCTCTTTGCATTTGGCTGTACAACTAACGTATGGTGAATAGGCCAGGCTGGATGGAACTTTGAGCAGCTGATCTAGTGCAAGGTGTCCCTGCCCATGGCTGGGGGGTTGGAACTAGATGACCTTTAAGGTCCCTTCCAACCCAGTCCATTATATGGTTCTGTGAAGTGCAGCTGGCACTGTGATATGAGGCTTTCTTCAGAACAAGTGTACACTGGTCAGTGTTGTTTTTCTTCACTTCTGTCCAGTAGACTGTCAAATCCAAAAAACCACAAATATTAGCATAAAGACTTCAGCATTATCGCTGGCATAGACTGACAGTGAATTCTATAAAAGCATGAGAGAGGACTGCCACATAAGGTCCTATGCCATCCTTGCCATGGACTCCAGTTTAAAAGGAACACGGATGTACCAAGAGCTCTGTAGATGTGTCTTAAAGATATTTTGGATAGCTGGTGTGGATACCAGACAAAGCACCGGGAGGGGGACTTTAATCAATTCACCCACAGAATTTAACCCCATGTCATTTTATGCATGAGTGCTTCCGTTTCCTGTGGACCTTCCAGTCATTTATTATATATCCATTACTTAACAACTTGCACCCACTTGTAACCACAGTCTCTGAGAATGCAGAGAGACCATTAGAGCAAAGTAATGCAAAATTAATCAGAAAAAATTAGAAAGTCAGGAAGCTATAAAAATAAATGAACAATCTTCAAGCTCAAAGTTACCATACATGTATGAAGGCTGAAAAAATAAAAGCAGAGCAGAAAACTTCTAAAACTAATATAATACAGATTTAATTCATGCACATGCCAAGATCTATTAAAAGTCTACCATGCCAAAAAACCTGAAATAAATAATTTTACCTTTTAGAGCAACGGGATGCCCATAATCCATTGCAAGAATTCAGAAATACTTATGTTTAGTATAGTATTGCTTTCAGGGGAATTCAAAAGCTAAGGCTGTGTTGGGTGGAATAATTTATATTTTGATTTGAACCCCTCAAATAACTCACTCCCTTAATTACTGTCTTGTCTGACAGGGAATCTTGTGAATACATATTGTTTGCTTTAGTCACAGAACATGTGATGATGTCTTTGACAAATAGAGACACTATTTCATGACATTAAATCTTACTTTCAAACTAAGAGTTTTCTACCTCATTTGTCAATAAAAGCCATTACAGACTCCTGCTATGCTATTGATCCTACTCCTAAACAGGAACTCATATGAAGATTAACCTGAAAATAGCCATAATTTAAAAATGCATCTGACAAATCACAATAGATCCCATTCAGAGTTGCTCATCATTGTCATATAACAGCTACGCACTTGTAGCTGAATCAAAATAGATTTTCTCTACTTGAGAATCTGGTCATTAAACATTCAGCCAAGGAAAAATCTAAGTGGGAAAAAAATGCCCAGCAACTCATGTTAATAGCCACTATCTGCCATGCAGGGTTTGAGGAATGATTCCTCACACAGAGAGAAGCTTTATAGTTTTGCTAGTGTTTTTCAAATTTTGCATAAACCTAGAAATTTCCTGTGGCCTTTAAATGGTCTGATGCAATCACTTTATGCCAAAGGAGCCATATGAACGACTGTCATGTGCTACAGAGATACCTGAAAGAATACTTGAGCTGATAAAGCATCATCTCCTCTAGTAGTTTTCAGTGTATGATCTGTGGCATGCAGCTGAGCAAAACAGATTGAATCATAGAATATCCTGAGCTGGAAGGGACCCACAAGGTTCATCGAGTCCAACCCCTGGCCCTGCACAGGACAATCCCCAAAATCACACCAAGTGCTTGAGAGTGTTGTCCAAATGCTCCTTGAACTCTTCAAGCTTGGTGCTGTGACCATTTCTATGGGGAGCTTGTTCCAGCGTCCAACCACCCTCAGGATGAAGAACATTTTCTTAACATCCAACCTAAACCTCCAACCTTCCTAACATCCAACCTAAACACAGTTTCATGCCATTCTCTCAGGTCCTATCACTGGTCACCACAGAATAGATCCTACCTTTAGGCTGCCAGGTCAATGCTGACTCATATTCAACTTGCCATCAACCAGGACCCCCAGGTCTCTTTCCACAGCCCTGCTTTCCAGCATCGCGTTCCCCAGTCTGTACATAACATCCAGGGTTGCCCCATCCCAGGTGCTAATTCAGCACTTGCCTATGTTAAACTTCATATAGTTGACGATTGCCCACCACTCTAATTTGTTGAGGTCTCTCTGCAGGGCCTCTGCCTTCACAGGAGTCAACAGCTCCTCCCGGTTCAGTGACAATTGTACCAAATAGGATGTAAAAATACATACAGAGATCTCTATATATCCACAATGCCATTTGTCACCGTGGGATTGTGTCAGAGGACTAAAGAGGTTGATAGTGACATTCCTCCAACTTCCATTGTACATGGCTTGTGAGATTTACTTTGGATCACACAAAGCCTGAACTCTTGGGATGAACACCTGCACTATACACATGGAGCACAGCTTTCTGAAGGGAAGAAACTTCAGATGCTTATGAAGTGAGGTGGTCCACATACTGGATGGGAACCTAAAGTGCCCATCCAGAGCTGGAACATATTTGAAGGGTTTTTGACACACAGGTTCTGGCTTAGCTTCCTGTGCGAGGAATTTAGTTCACGTATTAAAATGAATTCTACCATTAATCAGGAGGTAATAAATTAAAACAGTCTGGGGATTCACATCAGAACTGCACCAAAGCCAAGTGTTAGTGAACACATTCATAAATGCTAACCAAATCATTTCTTCTGAAAGGAGAAAGAAGGTCAACAAAGACTTAACACAATAGAATCACTCGTCACGAGCTGACACACAGAGAGCTATCCCTGTCCTGAGCTCAAAACATCCATATTTGATTTTAAAAAGTTCCAAGATATGTATCAGAGCTTTGATTTTAGGACATCAAAAGAAGCAGAATCTTCCACTTCCTTTCCTCTGATAACTAGAGAGGTTTGGTTTACACACCTATTCCTAAATGTATTATTTTTCATTACATAGGTAACTTGAGAATATACATGTACCTTTGACTCCGGATGATAACACACTTCTCCACAGATATTTTCATGCTTTTTACACTCTAATGAGATGCACATTATATTACTTTGGCTGCTCCTTGGAGTCTTTGATGGGGTACACTTCTGCCACGCTTTACGTAAAAGTTCATATCCCAGGATAATGCCATTTGGCTGTCCCGGTGATGCCCAGTTGATTTGAAGAGATCTACAATAAGAAAATCAACATCTGTTAAATTTTTGGAAGTACTTATGCCTCTAGAGCTACTTACATTAAATACAGTAGTTCTATCTTACACTAGTTCACATGGAGTGAAACATTTTCAAGTGTTAAAATGTTCTTCTGGATAATGAATTTCACAGATACTTTAATAACCATAGTTGCAAAAGTTTTTAAAAAGTGTCAATATGTGCTAATACTCCATGAAAAGAAATCACCCACGCAATCAAAATCCTTAAAAGTTGCTATTTAAAAGAAATCGCATTCACACTTCTGGAAACTTATGTGCAACAAACTTTCTAATATTTTACTAATTTCATTTCAGTGGCTGGAGAAAGGATGCAGTGTGCCTTTCCTGGTGCAATAGCAAAGGTGTACATGAACAGGGCTGGTGTGACTCTTCCATTCTCAGAGAGGACCCCGGTAAAGGGTGGGCTGTGGGGAGGGCAAAAGACTCTCCCTTTCCCCTCTGTGCTGTTGCCGCTGCAGCTTACTCACACTGTGCTCAGTCACCATTTAGAATTAGGTTTGTATTCATCTTGTCTTTTCCCTGCTTCCAAATAAAATGTATGTTGTTTTCAGATGTATTCTTTAGCACAGAATTGAGAAAATAACTCATTGCAGCATCAGTAAGCACTACTTTCCTTCTGTATGCAAATATTTTCATTGGCATAAAATTAGGAGTAAAAAATGGAAGTGTTTATCACAACTAAGACTCAAGACTTCTGACTGAGTGCAAAAGCATGACTGCAGCAGCCCAGAAAGACTGTCTGTAAAACAAAATCCTGTTGTTGATTTCAGGTTTGATATCATAACATCATCAGTTTAAGGAAGAAAATACGTTAAGGGATATCATCAAATCATGTTAAACTGTAGCATGCCTATCACTACTAAAAATGTGTACATATTTGCTCCAAAATCTCACTTAGTATTAAAATAAATAACTTTAACAAAAATTAAAAGGGACATTTGAAACAACAATACAAATTTTACATTGATATTTCACATGAACACTTTATTTCTTGTATGATCACCATGAAGTGCTGCATAAGACACAAATTTCTTCCACTGTGACTCTCTTTGGGTGGAAAGAAGGCAATCCCAATGCTACATGTAGATCAATAGGAGGACTGACAACACTGTATAGTAAATACTTAGGTAGCAAGTACCTCTTTTTAATCTCCATGTCCCAATTACACAGCCACTGTCAGGATGCCAGTGACATCAGAAATTAGCATTAATTTAAAGTGAAATGCTTCAGTGAAACAGCAGCTGCTGAGATAAACTTTGACATCTTAACAGAATAAAAATAAATGAACTATTATTTCACTTCCTTAAGGTATAAACAGAGGAATACACACAGCAATAAGCCTTTGCAGAACAGGAATTGATGTCACCTGTGAGGGAATAAATTCACAGGTGACTTGTAGAGTCACCATTATCATTCCAAGGTCTTCATCTGAACCATAGATTTAATTCCATATTCCCTCCATTGCTACTTTGTATTCTCTGCATATTCTACCACATATACATGAACATATAGTCACACAAATACACTCATCCACATTTAAATAATGTTAGAATACCTAACTTAAAAACTTAAAAGCAGGATAAAATGTTGTGCAAACTTCAGAGGAAAAAAAAAGATTAAGAAAAAAAGGAAAAGGAGGGTAGTACTTTAACCTTTATAAATGCCATTGTAACTCTCTCCTGGTCTTTGCACAGAATAGATCACAGGAGCAAAGAAAGTAGACCCAGTCATATTTTTGAATGATTTGCTTTCTGCAAGTTTCATTCAGATCCTCAAGGGTATATTTTCAAAGTATTGTGGCAGGTTTTTGCAGTTTTTCAAGTCATATTTCTCTCTAATGTAATTTCAAATTAGGCCTAATAATTAATGCAATTATTTGAACATTTTGCCTTTTCTGCTGAGCTCAGCATGTATTTCTTTCCTTTAACAAGCAATCCCTTTATTATTATTCAATTGATAGATACACGTCTGGGGTAGAGCTAGCCTGTTATTGTGTAAAACTGCAGCTGAACAAGAAAATTGTGTGGCATGGGAGTTCACTCACCAGTGCCAATGAAAGTATGACCCTCCAATAGCAGACTCCTTCACAGTTTTATGGATGTTTCAGGTATGTCTACACCTTCTGATCTTTGCCACCCACGGCAAATTGTGGCAACACAGCAAGAACAGTGCATAGCTCAGTTTAGAAAAGAACAGCAGGGTTTTCATGGAACTGCAGAGGCTTTTTGACACCCCCCATCTGAAGAAATACCCCAGGCTGAGCTGAAAACCTTCATGAGCAGGCGCAGATTTTACGAGACACAACGGGCGCTTTAGTGTGCAGCCAGCTGTATCATGTATGGCGCACTTGATACAGAAGCTGCAGAAACATGGGGATGAAGCCTGCCCACCTTCTCCTTCTGTCCATCTCCCAGTCACTCCCTGTCAGATGAACTGGAGTTGTGACTATGCCGGGAAGTGCCCACAGCCTGACCTACAGAAGCAGACTCACAAATAGGCATAGACAAATGTACAACACCCCGCACGTGGAGTATAACCCTTGTCTGCCCAGAGAACACTTCACGTGTCTGCCATTTATGATAGTTCTAGTGCTGGATGACTCCCTTCTATCACTGCTGACAGTGTGGTGAAAATAATGAAGCAGACAAGGCAGCCTAACCAGGTTCACAGAAATAATCTGCTTCAGACTACAGGGTCCATGAGGCACTGCAGCAGTTTTAGGAAATAACAATTTCAGACTGATCCACAGGGGTGTATTTGATTTTGGTGAAAGAGAGCAAACTGAAATCATTTGGCTCAAGCACATGAAGTCAATTGTTTTTGACATTTCTAGGTAGAAATTATTTTATTTTCAAATCCATGAAAAACAATATTTTTGAGCTTTGATATCGCATCAGATGCATTTTCGTAAAACAGACTTTGGAAAGAAAATTCTGGGTTTTGCCTGCTTCATGTACCACCACCTTCAAGGGCCCATAAAAGAACTCCTCAACACAGTAATAAAGGTTTAACCATGAAGATTAAAAATATATCAAGGCCTCACTTCTGAATCCTGATAATGAACGTTCTGTTAGTCTCACCACATACAAGGGTTAGGTTTGAAAAATCTAAGATTCAATGGCTTTACTTTTAGGAGCTGGAACAAAAAAAAAATCACAAGATTCACCTGACAGTCTTAAGATAGGGAACACTGCTATTATTAATGACTAGTGGATAAAATACTTCCCTCATCAGGAGATCACACATACTGAGCAACTGCTCCAGCATTATTGCACAGGAGTTAACTACCTGCTGTATCCTGGACTGCAGGGCTGACATAATTAGAGAGGCAGTATGACACAGTACAGACAGTCTGATAAATGGCATCACGCTTCTGTTGTTGCTACAAACTTCTTAGAGAAATCTTTCAGAGCTTTGTTTTTCCCATTACTAAAGCAGGGAGAGTGATCAGGTGTCCTCCATGGAAACACTGTCTTGAACGCTGTAGGGAAAGTGTCATAAAACTAAGCATATGTGAGAAACCTTTGTGTTTGGCTTGTCATATGTCGAGTGGATGTGACTCCACAATAATCTTCTCTAGTGTTTCACATTTAATCACATAGGCTGTCTTTTTTTTACTTTCCTCACATTTTCCCAGTATGGGAAAATCAGATTTACTGGTCTTTAGTTCCCTATATCCCCTTGGAGAAATCTACACTACCTTGCCCCATCTTCCATTTGTCTAGTACCGAGACCAATTTAAGGATATTTAACACAGCACAGAGGTTTGACACTTTCATATTTGATCTCCTTTAGAACTCATAAGCAAATACTCAAATATCCCAATAATTTGTTGCTTGGTTTTTTCTATTTTTTTTCTACAACCCTTCTCACTAACATGTTAATTTGAAATAATTCCTCCAGCTCATTCACCCACGAACAGCAACTGACACAGAAACCTTCTGAAGTCCCATGATACTGAAAACCAAACCAAAGAATCTACCAAGCTTTTCCCCCACAGCCTTATCTTCTTTGAGCTTTCCTTTACTCTCTGACCAAGGTTTCTGGTTCCCCTAAGAGTGCTTGAAGGGGCCTCTCTTCATGAAGCCATGAAGGATTTTCCCTAGATTAGGCCACATGTTGTCTTCTGAGCCATCAACCTTTGAATTAAGCACTGGACAGAATTACTGTATTACATGCATAAAAAGAAGAGAAGTATTTTAAAGGGGAATGAACTATGTTCCCACACACCATAAGAATTTAATCCACTGCACAAACTTTCAGTCAGCATCCACATCCATGCAGTACTCAGAGAACTTTCTAAACTATGCAACAAAATACTTCTCTATAGAGTCAGATCCTGAGGTCCTAATTAAAAAAAAAAATAAAAAAAACCCCAAAACAAAAAGCTTGATTTCAATAGCAGTTGTTTCTACCTAAACGTGGCCAGTGTGATTGCTCTACCTCCCCCCCAGAAAAACCCTAAATGCAGGCAAGGAACATAACAAACCAGAACCTGACTTAGAAGTTCAGGATTGGGTCCCATACTGTTTTCTATTTGAAGTTTGGCATTATAGAATAATTATTTCAGGACTGCGACCTTTTGTGCCAAGTTTCAGCCTGAAGCTGAGTTATTAACTGTAAGGGGTAGAAAAGTAAGGTATTTATAATGGCTCTGGCGGTATAACCTTCATTAGAACAGTGTGGATGGAGCTGCTATCAGAAAGACTTCTAAGTTGGTGGGTGAAATTATAATTTCTGTCATGTAGCACCTTGAGGCAAATTTTAAAACAATTATTTGTGAATGCTACAAAGACATTATCCTACAGCATTCTCATCAATAATACAGCCCCCTAAACTGATTCAGAAGAGGGAAAAACGCCATGATTCCAATTAAAGACAATAAACTGCACAGGCTGTATTACATCTCAGGTATCCCATGAGCCTATACTCCAGAAATGCCTTTTTTCTCGGTCTGATGACAGATATGTATTAAAATGTCCTCTTGTCCACACAAAGTGGGTTTTTTTTGAGCAAGCTTTTTCTTTTATGGAGGATAAATAAGCAAAATTCATATTCACTCCAGCACCTGCCGAAGCTGTCAGCTGTAGTGTTTGTCATATTTCAATCAAAGCTGAATCCAGCCAGTCATTTTTATACTGCACAATCCCTACATACTCGAGGACCAGAATTAATGAATTAGCTATTGATTAAATTCCACTCTAGCAAATCCACCGTGGCAAATAAATGAACTACCCGGGGCACATGTAGGCCACGGCCAGACATGTCCGGGCAATCGATCAGTAGTTAGTATTCTTTTGGGATATAAGAACAGCTGATGATAATATGACATGTAGGAAAAGGCAGTGTAGAAACAGAGTCTGTTTCTGGCTGAGCAGATTATAAAGTAGGAAGGCATTTTTGATCCGTTTGCATTCATGTGTTATGACATATTTAGTCTATATATAATAGCAGAAACATGCATAAGTGTTTGCAGTACAGACAATACAGACAAAGGCACACATAAGTTAAAGCCAAGGGCAAAAGATGAGATCCTGAACTGAGTTCTTATCATCAAACAAGCTTTGACTATGTCTGTATGTGTGACAGAAAAATAGCAAGCTTAATTTCACCCTTATACAGAGATAAATCCTCAATTCAAGCAAAATATAGAAATTATAAACAGCAAACCAAAGTCCTTAAGAGACTGAAGAAGCAAGTGCATTCTGCTGGCCATTTGTGAAGGCTCAGATGTTAGATTTTTGTTATTTTTAAAAGTGGAAAATTACAGGAACAATAACATAAACACAGGAGGTTAACTGCTTTATTGTTGGTGCAACTCTGAAAAACTGTTAGCAAGTTTAATTTTACTTTGTCTTTGGAAGATATTAACTCCCAAAGAATGACTGTATAAGTTACTATTTGGCTGCTTCTAAGGACTGCAAATTTGATGCTCCCTTTTACAATTAAGAAGTTTGCTCATGCCTGTGGATGTAGTGGACAGGCAGATAGCAAACAGTGGTTCAAGGAGACATAGATATGCATGCCTTTTAAGATAGCTTACTAATTCTTACTGCTGTGATAGGTGACTTATTTTTACCCAGAATTATTCTAAGTTTCCATTATCAGCATCGCATTGCTCCCTGAGCATTAATCTTCCTCTTCTTAACTGACAGCAAAATGTGATAATTTTCACTCCGCTACGCTTCTTCTCTTAACTATTTCCACTTATGCCTTATTTATTATCACAGCACAGTGATACCCAAATGGGTATGTACAACCAACCAAGGGTGAGACTTCTTCAATTGCTCTTTTGGCAAAAAAACCCCTTCAAGACCAAAAATAACAACCAGTAAAAATGCTTTCAAAATGTATACTGAATTCTTTTATGCATCTTTTTTCAATTTTGAAAAGACAACTTTTTACAATTTGGTCCCCATTCCAGCTACAAATCTCCTTGATATATGAAAGCCATCTACAGCATAGTACCTTGAGCCAATTACGTGAATAATGGGTGCTGACAGCTGCTTTGGTTCATCTTCCACAGTTGTGATCTGGGTGCCGTTGCTTCTCACGCAGGCATACACCGTGCAGGCTTCAATCTGATGAAGAAGAACATGAGTTTCACATACTCAGCTGCAGAAACTTTTCAGCTCCACTACTTGTTTAGACTTTCTCTTCACCCAAGATATAATTCTTTTCTACTTAGCAGATCCAATAAAGCCAGGAAAATACTGCAGCTTTGAGATAAGTATATCTACCAGAGATATACTGCACTGTATCACATTTTCCCATACCATTTTCAAAAGGAGGGTACATGCAGCCCTCTGGCACTAATTGTTGTTTTCTATTAAATTATCACCAACAGAATTGCAGTGAATTTGTTTTTCTGCATATATATATAGACTCTGGTACACAACACTGAAAAAACTGTACTTTGATTTGGGGCCTTGAGTAAATTTTCTGCTCCTACCATATATTCTGACATAAAAATAAGGATCATTTTTCCTTAATATTTTTCTATTCCTTCATGTCTGTTCTCGAAATTAAAACTGAAAAATGCAAATAGGAATCATAAAATTTGTGAGGGAAAAATGCCACAGAAATATAAACTTATTACTCTAATTCTTGGGATTAAACTAAGCAAAGGCAAGGTGAAATACGTAGTGAAGGATAGTAACACTGTTTCTGTACTGTCAACAGGGAAGTTACTCAAAATAAAAAAACCAAGAAAATGAAAGATAATACAGTAAGTTAACCAGTGAGATGCACATGAATCCAGATAATATTGTTTTCAGAAAAAGAAAGAATCATTAACAAAAAAAAAAAAAGGCATCTCATTTTGGTTTTACCTATCACATTGATGCAAATATAAGTCCAGTATAAATACTAGCAAAGCAGAAGAGAAGAATAATTAACATCTCCAGCAACAGAAGGTGGCCATGGTAAATTAATATAGAGGGTCTATAAGTGAGGCAGTACACTGAATTTGCATTGTTATTGAGAAAAGACAAATGTGTTTCCAAGTGGCATTCAGAAAGTCATATGTGTATTCATGGGTGGAGGTTTGCCGCTTCAGAGGGGCTGGAACATGGAAATCTGTTACGGTATGCCTGCCTGTGATGTTTATTTATGGCATGTAGTAACTGGATGCAAATTTTCAGAATGAAGTATACATGGTACTACTAAGTTCGTCTCATATATAATAATGCAAACCAAACCTTAATTAAATAGAAAGGAATAGTTACACTTAAGAGTCAAACTGCATTTCTTGAACATATTAGTAGAACTTCAGGATAGAAAGATAGTATTTCTTCTTTTTATTATGTTTCTGCACACAGTATTTTGCTTTTCAGTAGATAGATGGCTAGAGAGGCAGAGATAGAGAAAGGGAAAAGCCATCTAAAATTAGCAGCATAAAAAGTACTACGATGATTTCAGAGATCAGCTCTGCTTCCTCCTCAGAAGGATAAAGAAAAAAAATGATAAAAGGATGGCAAATGCAACATCGTTATTTCACTGTACAGATATATTATGCATGCCTGATGTTTCTAAAACAATTGCAATTTTCTTTTAAAGAGTAGGAGTAGAATCTTTGCCTCTTTTGTAATATATTTTGGGGCTTTGCTAATATTGAAGCACAGAACATTTAAGGGAAAGTAAATGGAGTTTTGATGGTTTGAAAAAAAGGATAATGGAAATTTGTATTATGAAAAGTCTACACAGACCAAAA
Organism: Cephalopterus ornatus; assembly: GCA_013396775.1. Taxonomy (NCBI): domain Eukaryota; kingdom Metazoa; phylum Chordata; class Aves; order Passeriformes; family Cotingidae; genus Cephalopterus; species Cephalopterus ornatus. The sequence continues at coordinate 165,774 of VZRE01004977.1, forward strand.
TATGCTGAAAATAAATTTATGCCTTGTCTTCATATGCACACAAAGATCAGTGCAATCATATGTCCATGTATGTAAAGAAATTCATGAAATGATATTCTGCTTGGAAATCCAAATACTTTAAGTAAAATTAAAGTGTATTACACAACCCAGAAAATACATTCTAACCTGTATATCATACACGGTGAACGGGGACAAATCTGCTAAAAGAAAGGATCCCGGCTCGTTCATTCCAGTCTTGTACTGCTTATTATTTACATAGACAGAGTACCCTGTGACAACACCATTCGGGTTTGAAGGCGATGTCCAGATGACACGTACAGCTGTACTGTTGATGATGACAACCTCTGGAGGGAACATGCCCTCAGGCTCTAGAAATAAAGGAAGAAACTGAATAAACTCCAGCTGTCTCTGCAAAAGCACTTGTTTAACCAAATGCAGATTAGTATTTAGGTTTAGCAAAGGGTTCACTGCTTATCTGCTTTCCTCTGATGAAGTTATCACAGTCTGTAGTCTTCTGTAAATTGGCTTATTATACTCTCAGTTAGAAATCATGAGAGCTGATGGTAAAATGCTTTATACCAGCAACATAGTGTCAATCATCAGTAGTATGTGGCCAGTGAGATATGATGATAAATTATTCACCCATCTGCACTGCCAACATGCAAATATTATTTTTATGTCTCCACAATCCCAATTCGTCCAAAAAAAAAAAAACAAAAAAGAAAGAAGAGAATTTTAAATAAAAACCTGAAACCAAAATACCTTATGCCTGGTGAAACATGACATTATCAGCCTTATAGCTGAAGCAATATGAAGCAATATGCAATATTGTCATTATGTAAATGGTTTTGAATGTTGATTACTATAGGTAATGATGAAGTCTAACACTTATTTAAAAAAAAAAGAAAAAAACCAACACCTTCCTTAGCATTAAATTACATAATTATCTAAGCATGTCAGAAATAACCATGCAAAGACCTATTTTTATCATAAGAACCCATCTTTACCAGTTGAAAAATTGCCCTTATGATCAATTCTATTTTATAAACAAAAGGTGCTGACCTTTGGCATGAGAAAGGAAATGGAATCCTCCCTTAAAGTGCTTTGCTAATGACCTGGAACACCTTGCTTCTGAGGTAATGATATTATAATGTTTATAATGAGACTTTATAAAGCAAAAAGATTAGAAAGACCATTCTAAACACATTTCAGATGCACAATTTTTTTATTATTATTTTATCCTCAACCTCTACCCCCAGCCCTGCACTTGCCCACTGGCATAGAAATGACTCAAAGAATTTTCTTAGAGGGTGAACTTATACCTAGAGTTTCTAGTGACTCAGGAAAGGCTCTGCGCATAACTGTCATGTCAAAATCATGTTGCTTCACAGAGCAAATCTTTTATAAAACCCATTAATTGTTTCTAAATTCCACCATTTATTGATATAAACTCAGTTCCAAACTTAGTGCACGCATATAGGAATATGCAGGAGAAGATGAGAACAAACTGGGTTAATATCTGCTATTAGAGCTTTTCCTTCTGTCTCAGTGGGACCATTTATTGATCTACCACATGATGACAACCAGCACTTAAGCATTTTAGCGTTTTAGACCTTTTTCCCTTTATACCGGAACTTTTATAATGGAAGGATGACTGATCTCAACCCTAACAAAAATCAATCAATTTCATTCTCAGATTTTAAGCCAAGCTGCATTCACTGCTAACCAACCTCCATCTGAGGTAGTCACATGCACAACTTCACTGTTGATGCTGTGGACTCCATTAAAAACTTGAGAAAATATCTGATACTCTGTGTTGGGCTGCAAATCACCTATGACTATAGAGTTTATATCAGCCTGGATCCTTAGAGATCTTCTCTCATCAGTAGAATTCAAGAAGAGGGTATAATACACAACATCTCCTTGCAAATCCTGTAGTGCTAGGAAAAAAAAAGAAAAACATAGGGACATCAACTGGGAAACATTCAGTCAGCAAGTTTCTTATCGACAACATCTATTGTGAAGAGTAAAACAAATTTTACGCAGACCCTTTTATTTAAAAAAAAGGAAAGGTTCCATCAAGTGTCTTCAATTTCACTCTTGTAAGCAGTGATGCAAACTGCTCTTCCTAACTGGTCAAAATTGTTAATGGTCCATCATCATTATCCAACACTAGAAAAAGCTTTCTTTCTCTAGACATCCCCATGATGACAATGAAATCTGCAAAGCAAACAAATTAACAGGTGAAACCCAATGCAAGCAGGGGTGTGCAGGCCTTGCAGCTTTGCTATTGCAAAAGGATGCCTTTCACCCAGATCAAAGGAAGAGAGCAAATCAGATTGCTCCATGGAACTCGTGTAAGATGGAAACCTCAAAGATCTTCTCCCTTTTTGCCCCTTCTCTTCAAACTACACTCCCCCACTCCACCCCACTCCTGTGTTAATCCTTGAGCCATAAATAAAGGACCAGTGCTTATGCCTTAAATTCTAGTGATATTCAATTTTACACAGATGGCCTTTTGGCCATAGTGAAAATAAAAAGCTGTGTTATTTTAGAACAAGCGTGATCAGATCATCTACATGTAAAGCTGTAATACGCTCAGAAGCATTATATATACAGGGCAAAAAACCAAATTCTCACATTTCTTCCTAAAATGGGTTTTACCCAGCACTAACTTCCTCAGAGAAAGGAAGAAAAAAACAGTGTAATTTTCTGGCTACACAGGGAAGGACATTAACTGATCTGAGCTGATGGAAAAGCAAGAAATACAAGCAAGTCTTCCTCCATTTTAGCAACTGAGATGTCATCTGTTACCTTATCTGTCCTTCATCAAACAGTTTAAGTTCAGATCTGATCAAATGCAACTGCTTTTCCAGTAAGCATTGAGATGAAAAGAATAATGATGACAAAAACTAAGCACTAACACATATTGCTTTAGATGATACACTGTACCACTGAACAGGACTCAGCTCACTGGGAAACAGCATTGATAAAAGCCAAAAGCATATTTTCATATTCAATAATACATGGTTTTGTCATTGAAATTCTTAATCAAGAATGACATGCTATTTTTAAGTGGTACAGATACAAGTTTTAAATCCTTAGAAGTCAGAAACCTTCAGTAGGGAAAAGAAAGAGAGCAGGGTAACTTATGCTAAGGGGTCCCAACTTCCCAAAGAAAACATAAAATAATTTGAAAACTAATATTATGAAAAAAATGAAACATGGATATACAGATAGTTAATATGCTTATTGCAACGTAAGAAGTCATAAAATATGGTAAGCTTTTCAAATAGTGAATGGCCTTGTCTTGGTGTTAAAATTCTGCATTTACAAACATGTATGGAGGAAATTTCTAAGGTATGAATGAAAATAAAACCAGATTGCATTACCTACATCTAGAAGGTCAGGGGTTTAGATTACTAAGGTAATGAAACTTCAGTGAGGTGCTTCGGATCTATTACATTTGTCAGTTTTTATAAGCATTGCTTACTTCAGGCATGCAATTATAAAATAAAGAGACTACATTTGTTGCAATTCAGCACCCAGTCCTTACAAAATCATCTGCATATAAGTCACGAAGAAATTCCCCACCATTGTATTAGCAAACCAACTAGAGAAATTGGCTAAATTCATTTTAAGAAGCAGAGCAAAAAGAAAGACAAAGGGGATCCTCACATCGTGAAGGAATGTGTATGTAAATTTTTATACAAAGAGATGAAATAGACCACAAAGACTACAGGATTTTTGTGTAGTACTGCTTTATAGATGTCTCATGAGTTTGCATTAACTATTTCCTCACTTTCACTATTCTCATTCCACAGAAAGGGCATATAATAAATATGAACACTACTGCGAAATAGCAAAATGTGCACTTTTTTCTCCCCTATTTCTTTCCTCTCCTTTCAAGGACATTTAGGAATATTATAAATCAAGACAAGGACTGTGTTTCCTATGAGAGCAAGGCAGACCAATGTAAGTAATGGCAGGTTAACATCTAGTTACTGGAATAAATACTAAGCATACTTACTTGGTTTTGACCATTCGACTTCTACAGCAGTATGATTAACAGCACGTGCAACGAGGACACTTCCTTTCTCTGGTAATCCTGCTAATGTAGTAGCTACCACTTCTTCACTTGGTGTATATCCTACCTCATTGTGCACTATGAGCTTGTACTCATATGTTGTGTACCTAAGACATTTTAAAAATAATTAAATGGAATGAAAAATGCAGACATAGAAAATATTTGCTGTAAACATTCTGCCTGTGCCAAAGTTTTGTGGTTAGTTCTCCTCCTGTAACAAAGTTCAGCTGCATGATGTGCACCAATGAAGACTTTACAAGAGGCATCTATTTTTTCCAAATAAGTCAGCACGATTAACACAGTAACAAAAATAAAACACATTATTTCACTTCTTCATAGTTGTAGCTTCTGAGGTGTTGAGAGATTATAGCTCAATTCAATATGTAATTACAGCAGTGGCAACCTGCCAAAATTTGGATCAGAATTTAATCAAATGAGGCTTTTTTCCTCTTTTGGGAAACCCATTGATTTTAACTTGCAGAGCCTCATTTGTAAAAGAGATTCACCACACAATCAGGACTCTTCTACTACAAAAGCATCCAAAAAAAAGCTCATAAGAGTTCAAATTCATTTAATAAAGTAATTTCTTCAGAACTGTGTATATCCCACTTACACAGATTTATGAAATCCTCCATGTGTATTTAGTAAACCAAGTGAGTGACTATCACTTCTTCATTATATCAAAGGCATATTAATGTATTTTAAGTGCGATTTCATAATCTCAAATTTAATTTCCTCATAGAAAGTCTCACACAAAACTGCACAAGAACAGAAACTCAGGATCATCTTCAAATTTTTCCCTGAAGCTGCAACACATCGGGATAAATGTCTACAAATGCAATAAAGGAACATACAGTTAATGCCTAACATTTAGAGGCTTTAGTACAAAAAAGTCACACACTGTGTATTTAATTCATTTTACTTTTTTATATTTACCTTTTTTAGACATTTTACTAAACACCCCAATTTTCAAAAGAGCTGAGTGTTAAAACTCCCACTGAGAAGGAAGCAAATTAATGGGAACTCACTAGCTCCACTTGTAACTATAGGCACTGAGGAACAGTGACAATATACATAACACATCTTATTTCTCTCTTTGCAACTCTCTCTGCAAGTGTGTATTTTCTTGGACACTGTAGCACACACACAATAAAAAATGAAAGGAATCTAATGTTGCCATGTAATGATGAGAATCTGAGATTCATTTTTGGATCTATATTTTCAACAATGAAAATAAAGAAGTTTGTTGTAGCCTACTAGAAATTAAGAAGCCATCTGAAAAAAAAATCAGTAATTCTGAAACATGCTCAAAGTATGACACAAATGAAAACAGATGCTGATATATGACTTTTTTGTCAGTGAAAAATCAGGCTTGATCCTCTCTGCAGCATCTTTTCTCCAGCCACAAACTCATCCTGAGTTGCTGACTGCAAAACTATAGCTGCAGGTTGCAGAACCCTCCCCAGAAGAAGTGTTCGGGTGTGTTCAAGGGCTAGGCACACTTTTCTGGCCATAGCTCATTCAACCCAAAACATCATTGTGACTAATGACTGGTCACTTGGACCCTGTCAGAATGTACTGCCCCCTCTGAACTGGTAACATAACTATTGCACACGCCTACGCCACCGAAATGACCTAAACTAAAACCAAAGGAAACTCTATGTAGAATTTCAAACATGGTTGAAAGAAAGAAATGGACACTTTTGCAGGATTGGTACAAGAACAGCTCCACGATCAGTTATTGCAACAGATGGAAATGAGAAGTGACTTTCAGCCAGTAGGCAATGACAAGCCAGAGGCAGCAGCCCTTGGCTTGGTTCAGTCTATACAACAGGCAGGAGCAGAGGTCACATTCTCCTGGTTCACGTTGTGCTCAGGAGGGACACACACAATTTTTACAGAAGAGGCAAGTTCAGATATTTGAGGACCAAAGACATACAGTTCTCCAAGCATGCCAGCACACGAGTACAGAGAACACTCATCCTGAAACCACCCATGCGGGTCTTCCCAAGACTTCACCTACGAAAAACCCAGTGCATAATTCATGTTTTATCTTCCATTACAATTTCTTGATGTGTTTGTTTGTTTGCCTTTAAGAACAGCAGCCAAGATGCAGAAACTAAGTTTGGCCAAGAGCAAATGTCCTGCTCTACACCACACAGTAAGCACTGCTACGTACTGAGAACAGCACACTCACTCCATTTCTCCACTCTCAACACTCTGCATTTAACTGTGATGAAGTTAACCCAGCAAAACTAGATAAAAAAAGAAACATTGCTGAAACCAAGTTTCAAATGTCTCCCATCTAAGACTTCTCAAACATCCATTCTGCCTGTGCTCTGACTTTGCCAACACACAAATCTAGAGTGTACGTAGACATAAATCTAAATGCATTGATTTGCAAATGGTTTGATTGCATGAGCATATCAATGCTAAAATTTCACAAGATTTTTATTTTCATTTGTTTTTCAGAGCAAAACAATATATGAGTCAAGAATGGCAGACTAATAATAAATCCCTGCATATTAGAATGATTAATACCAAAGATGATGACAAAAAATATTTCATTACATAATTAATATGTTCACTACATAAAGACACTAGAAATACTTTGAACTATTAAACATACACTATACAAAATGCCAGCATTTGTTTTTATAGTTTTTGTAATCTCACCTGCTAAGACCCTTATCTTCATAAAACCACTGAGTTCCTGAGTAAATATTGTGCCACAGATTTAAATCTTCAGGGGGATTTGATGCAAGTGGTTGCTGGATTTTACGTCTCAGGAGCTCATATCTAACACAAAAGACAAGCAGAACACCAGGATTATCTCAACTAATGTTATTACACAAAAAAAAAAAAAACCCAACATTTTTTTTTTTAAAGCAACACATTATTTTGTTTTTACAGCTGTAAACTTTCTGAGATAAACATTCTTTCTAATGTTTCAGTTACTTAAAAGAAAACAAACCCTACTTTGAAAATGGAAAATGAAGCACTTCCATTTGAAAAAAAAGAGTTTATTTAATGATTTTAATCTTTGTGGAAATGTTATGAAGATCAAATCCAATCAGCCCAGTAACAGTATCTTATGCAGACTTTCATGATATTCACAGGTTATTCCAGAATATGAAATGATAAGGTCTCTTTTTTGCAGATATACTGAAACATATAGCATTGCAATTACTATTTTACTAGTAGTAGTAACTTAAGTGTGCCTTTGTATTCAATGTGTTTTTGCAAATAACCAAAGTGTAAATTATAGGTGAAAACAGGCACAGAATGAGTTAACTGTTCGATCCAACTGTAGGTCTTAGCGAGGCACCTTTGTATTTGGGTAGACATTCACGATGTGAGAAAGAACCCTGAAAGACCAAACTATTTCATCCTGGTTTTAATTGCTATCTGAAGCTGTATTCCTGTCTCTGTTCCAAACAGCAGGTCAGCCAAAGCCCATCTTTCATCAGGTCAGCCATAAGACTGCCTGATTTGGAAAACACGCTTTTCACCGAGGCTGCATCACACACTCTTCGTCATCTTTTACATAAAACCTTTATGGCATTTAACAGAAATTAAACCACTTAATGTCTACACAAACTAAAGGGGATAGAAAGTATTATAGTTTGCATTTCCTAATCATTCTAGCAAATTACATAGGAAACTATACTCTAAAGGAAACAAAATTAGATATATTTGTTAAAAATCTTTAAGATTATTATTCTTTATTGCATTTCACAGGACATTTAAATTTTTTTGTTCTATTTGATAGTGGTGTTTTATTTGTACCCTTCCTACCCGTTATAGAACCAGTCTGGATTTGCTTTCAATGATGAGCTGCAGTTTTAATCAAACTATAGTTACAACAGTGTTTCCACTCATGCCCAGCAAATTAGGGTCATATGCATATATTTATTCACTTATATACACAGCTTGATTCTCTAAAGTGCTGAGCTGATGTGCTTCATCCTATCTCTGCCCTCCCATTTTAAAAAGGTGCTACCGTTGAATTCTAGACAAAAGTATGTGGATACTTAGGCAGATCTTAAAGGCTGTCATTTCAAGTGTGTATTTGTGAAAATGCTTCCCTGTTTAAGTATTCTGCAGGACACTTCAGTGTGGGTCAGCACTCTGCTGCAATGATTACGCTGATCAATGGCTTCATGTGTAATTTGACACTTTTTAATGTCAAGATCATCTCCAGTTTGATGAGGAAATGTTGGACAATACCATTCCAGATTTGAGATCCTGAATTAAGAGGCATTTAAGAGGTACTGCATACAGTGATCTTGCATCGCTTCAAAACCAGAAATCAACTGAGATGCTCTTTCACAAGAGCTCTGAGGCTTCCTGTGCTCCATGGCAGGTAGAATGTATGTGCACAACTTCCAACAACTTTCAGCCTTGAGTTTAGGGAATAATTCTCAACAGGTACAAGCAAGCATTGTGCCACTTAGTGATGCCAAACTGAATTACTGCAGAAATTGGGATTATAACTTTAGAAATTAAACAGTAAAAACTAATTAAACTCTGTCAAAAAAAATCAGATGACTTTATAACAAGAACAACTCTCATATGAGTGGTTCATCAGTGTCAACCCAAAGACAGATCATTACAGTTTTACAGGAAACAATCCTGGCATATTCTGTCCAATATATTTCATGGAAGAGTCATGAAAAACATCAAGTCTTTTTGAATGCTGAGTGCCGATCATGTGTAAATCACCCCCACTGGCAGCTGCTGCTGCTACTCTGCTTGCTGCAGACTTCTTGTTCCATCATGCTGCACAGAGCAGCTGCTTCAGTGGTTGTTCTTGTTGAGGGCAGCATGGCACACCATGAAAGAAATGAAATCTGCAGATGTAGGTCGTGCTGATTTACTTCAATAATCTATGGTAAAATGGTCATGTTGTTAACCCCAGAATAACAGGAACTGCTTTTCTGAAACTTCATATTTTACTGTAGAACAATCATCATTTCATTCAGTTGTAGTGTGCTCTAATTAAGCCTGAAGAAAAAGTGAAGTTACTGTGCTGTAATAACATACGCAACTGAAATGACATTACATGATAATTATTGAACCCATCAGTGCACCTAGAAGAGAGCTAGTAACCAGAACATATGGAGAGAGCTATAATTCCATGAACTGTGTTTCATGATACATTAAAGCACTAGAAGAAAAGATTTGACATTTTTTATTGTGTATGTATAAAGATATATTTGTCTTTATAAACCTTTATGCACTCAAATCCATTTTTTTTTAATGTACATCTACACACACGCTCTCAGTAATCAACATTTGAATCAAGATCCCCATTCCAGCATTCCAGAAAAATCTCAGAGGAGATTCCTTTCTTTGGTTCCTGTGATGAAATCCAGCCTGCTATACCCAGTACTTATTGCATTTCTTATTTTGGCTATGCACCCTAAATCCTAGCATTTTAACTTCCATTTTTCTCATGCACTGTCTAATTTATAACTTATTCATCACTTAAGTTTTGAAGATTATTTTATGTCATCACACTTTCAAATGGTCACTTTCTTTTAATGTGGAATAACCCACACAGAGCATTGAGACTATTGGATGTGTTGGTTACTCATATTTACAGAGATCTCATCTTTTTCTCATCATTTTGTCAGTGGAACTTGTTGCCTGAACTTATCACCAAAAAGTGGTTGACACTGCAGCCCGAATCAGTTATGACTTTGCAAATATCCTGTGCTTACTACTTCTGGCTTTACAAACAGCACTGATCTGAAAAAACCAGAGCCTTCCAGCACAGACGACGCACTTGCTCTTAATAATCTTGGCTCTTTACTGAGCCCTAAAGAGAAACTTCGGATGTCAGAAGTGAAGAGATCACAACATAAAGCTTGCATCACTCAGAATTTTCTGAGGTAGATTTAGGTATGGAGAAGACAACTGCTATCTCAGCTTCAGCTTACCTCAGATAAGGACCATTTGGCCTTAGTGGTGGTTGCCAAGAAATGGCTATAAAGGACTCACTGATTGGAGTCACAGACAACGGACCAACACTCTGAGGAATGGTTGAAGGTGTCATCACTCTCGTAGGCAAACTCTCCGTGCAGCCTCCTAGAAAGCCATCACCTCCAGTACAAGCTATTACAGTGACAGAGTAGTTTGTATAGGGTATAAGATTAGTCACCAAATGACTTAACCTTGAGGCAGGGTTCCCGGTAATGACAATTCGTGGATCAGGCATGCGAATCTCATAATTAAGGATTTCTCCATTCTGTATCAGAGGAGGTTTCCATGAGACCTGAAGGAGGAGGAGAAAAAAAAAAAAAAAGAATTAAAATAACAGATTTCAGAAATACAGACACAACATGCTACAGATGGACACAAGTGGGATTTGAAGGTGTTCTTTTCCTTCTTCATCAAAACAGACTTTTATTTTTAAATGTACCATAGTTAGAAATCTAATCTCCATTAATTTTAGTGAGGTTTGTAGTAACAGTTGTAGCCATTGAAAAATCTACTGTTTTACTTCACCAGTAAAATGAGAATGCTCCATGTCACTCAAAACTCCATGATGTCTTCCAATGCATTAGTAAAAGTACATTAATTATTATAGGTATCACTGTCACTTATTTTCTTAGGGTGTATTACCTGGTGTGCTCATCTATTAGTGGCAGAGTAAAACCAAATCTTATTCTGTGTTTGCACAATTTTCAGAAATGTGCAACTGCATTAGCTCCTATAAGAAAACAGATTTTCCTGCACTCTTTAATGAGGAAATATGTAGGTTTTCCCTTTTATTTTTCCTTAACAAATTACACTTGTAATTATCAGACAAAGAACAGCCACAATTTTCCATTTTAAAAACTATAAAATTATACTGAGAAAACTTTATCACAAAGAGTTTGAAAATTGCATACAGAATTCATGGTTTTTTATATATTTATATATATACATACACACACACATATATATACATACACATACTGCTACTCTTACTGTGGTTTTACTTTTACTAACTGAGGTTAGGTGGGTTTTTTTTAAGTTTTTCTTTTTTTTTTTTTAAAGCACATTGTTATATATATTTATTCTTACCAGCTCCCCTGAGGAATCACTCAAATCATTGCACTATAAAGCGCAAGATTGTTCCAAATTCTTTTTTAAGGCTTTCTGCCATGGTACCACAACAGAGGGGACTTCAGACTTACACAATAATGGCATGTAATTGTATTAAGAATCTCAAACTTTCACAAAGGTAGTGTAAAAGCATCTATCCATCCTTCTTTCCCTAGAAGTCCCAGTGCAGGAACCATACCAGCTTTGCTTTGCTCTGGGGCTGTTTTCCTTGCCGTTTACCCACTAAACTATAACAATCGCTGTCTCTCTTCCTCCCAGGCATGGGATAATTAAGGACTGAATCCAACATAGCAAAGAACACAGAAATGGAGAAAACCTAGATATGCACAGATATGCACAAAACCTAGGTTTGCATAGAACAAAGTGAAGAAAGACAATATTGAAGTGTTACATAGTAATACCAAGATACTTTAGTATCTGTTAATTTGAATTTTTTCCATAATTCTCTCCAGTATCCAAAATAAGTATCTTTTAAAATGTATATGCACAATTAGACACAGCCATGGAAACAGAGAAGCTTGACTTATGAAATGATTTTTCAAAAACCCTTGGGGATTACAAAATGTTATATCTTGGGTACAGAAGGACCTCTTGGGCCACCAGACTTGTAAGAAACCTGGCAGCAAAGTGCTGGAGAAAGCTGAAGGATTTTGATAACAGAATCTGGAATACTATTAAACAGAGAATTATAAACAGGGTGATCTTGAGTAAAGACAGGAAAATCAAGATTATTGGTGCCCACATAGGAAAGGCTTAGCTCTGGCTAATTATCAAATGCTCTATTCAGATTTCTGTTACTTCTGGCCCCAAATCATGATCAAACAAATAAAGAACATACTATTGATAAAGCAGTGCAAAATTTCACAGAAGGGAGGAAATGATTCTGTACCATTTTGATAGAAATTGAGCAAAACTCTCATTTTGAAGTAGTTCATGTGATCTAGTCATAAGCCTAGGAAATGGAGAAGAATGGATGATTAGCACAGACAACAGAAAAGGTTTTCAAGTACACCTATGTACTGGGTTTGGCTGGGAAGAGCTACCTTCACAGTAGCTACTATGAGGCTGTTTTGGCTTTGTGCTGAAAACAGTGTTGATAACAAAGGGATGTTTTTGTTATTGCTAAGCAGTGCTTACAAAGCATCAAGGCCTCTTCTGTCTCTCACCCCAGTAATGGAGCAAGAGGCAAAGGACATAAGTAGAAGAAACAAGGGAAGTGAATGCAAAGAAAAGTAAGAGATACATAATCAGAAATTGCAACAGGGTGCACACACAGGCTGTACAATCCTTGGACATGCAAGGATAGAGAATTTGATATAAAAACTCAACTGGACACTGCCCTGAGCTGCCTGCTGGGAGTGCGTGAAGAGTTGAGAGCGGACACACCTGGAACAGCTCACCCCAGATGATGAAAGGGATCTCCCATACTACATGGTATCATGCTCAGTATATAAAGCTGGGGGGAGAAGAGAGAAGGGGGTATGTTCAGAGCGATGGCATTGGTCTTCCTAAGTAACCATGACATGTGATGGAGCCCTGCTTTCTTGGAGAGGGCTGAATACCTGCCTGCCTGTAGGAAGTCATGAATGATTTCCTTGTTTTGCTTTGCTTGTGCATGTAGCTTTTGCTTTACCTGTTAAGCTGGTTTTATCTCAGCTCACAAGTTTTCTCACCTTTACTCTTCCAATTCTCTTCCCAATCCCATTGTAGAGGGAGTGAGCAAGTGCCTGTGTGAGGGTTGGTTGCTGGATGGGTTTAAACCGTGACAAGGTAGAAAGCGTTTAGGTCAATAAACTTCAGGTGAGATTTTTTCCAACCCCTGTGCTTTTTGTTGCCACCATACTGCACATATTGAATGCATTGTCTATGTCACAGAAAGAGGGAAAGAGCATGATTCACTTTTAGTTTCAGGGACATCTCTTTGAAGTTGCTGGAAGAAGCACAGATGATTTTAAGGTCTGACACATCACAGCAAAACACCCACATCTACAACCATGATTATGTTAATGTTGTTTGAGGTGTAGCACCTATCCTAAAATTCTGCCTCAGTGAAGATAATATATTTGCAGTCTTTTTTAGGAATATAATAAAGAAAATCTGTCAATATTGGTGAAAAAAGCCTTCTTACTTGTAGCTTAATGCAAGATGGCTTCTAATAAAAGAACTGTATGCCAAATACTTTGGAAAATTCCTAGTAATACTCTCTCAGAAGAGAAAATGGTCTAAAAATGTTAACCTTGTACCAAATCTGTTGTGGTTTAACCCCAGCTGGCACCCGAGTACCATGCAGCCACTCACTCACTCTCCCACCAGCAGGATCAGGGAGAGAATAGGAAGGGTAGAAGCTAGAAAACTCATGGGTGGAGATAAAGACAGTAATATGAAAGCAAAAGCCATGCAAAAAAGCAAAGCAAAACAAAGAATTAATTCACTGCTTCCCATGGGCAGGCAGGTGTTCAGCCATCTCCAGGAAAGCAGGGCCACATCACACATAACAGTGATTTGGGAAGACAGACGCCATCAGTCCAAGCCTTTCCCCCGTTCCTTCTTCCCCCCAGCTTTATATACAGAGCATGAGGTCATATGGTCGGGAATATTTCTTTGATCAGATAAGGTCAGCTGTCACAGCTGTGTCTCCTCCCAACTTGCCAGGCACTCCCAGTCTCCTCACCAGCATGGCAGCACAAAAGCCAGAAAAGGCCTTGGCTCTGTGCAAGTCCTGCTCAGCAATAACAAAAACATCTCTACATTATCAACCCTGTGTTCAGCACAAATCCAAAACACAGCCCCAAAACTACCCACTGTGAAGAAAATTAACTCTACCCCAGCTGAAACCAGTACACAAATCTTATTTCCTGGAAGAGAGGATGAGTTATTTTTAAATCATATTTCATTTTAGATGCCTAACTTTTATGTCTAAAACCAAAATATTACTCTAATAGGACTTGTGATAGATTTACCACAGACTTTAACACCTTCACATAAAGGAACAGATTAATAACATGGCAGGAGAACAGATGCTGCTCCAGAACCTCAGCTCCTGAGTTTTATAGTGTATGTATGAGCTAGTAGATTTGAAAAGATATCTCATACTGAAAGTAACATAAATGCTTCATGGGGCTTCCACTGGGAAATGTCCTATTTTTTTTTTTCCTAAGAGAAATGAAAACCATTATGAACAAGGGAATATTCAGCCAGTAGCACACACAGTGCAACTTAGTTTTGTCTGGGCATGGATATCTCATACAAAGATACGTAGATCAGTTGTCACTTTGGTTGGTATATTTTGAACTAGATCATGGGATGACCAAGGGTACTTCCAGACACTGCTGTGTCACTTGACCTGCTTAGAATTATCTATGTCACCTGGGAATGACAGGACATGCAATCCCTCACAAACATCTCTTGCCAAGAGGCCTGACCCACAGAGTGTAAATGAAGATGATGGAGCCAGCCTGGCTAACACAAGCGGCACTACTGGACCTCTTCTCCACTTTGATGTGCCAAGGTTTGAGGTAAGAGCTTGGCAATGCATGAAAGGGGAAAAGCTCACTAGACAAGCTGTGTTGGAAGCAGTAACAGTTTGTTCATTGATTTGAAGCTCAGCACTGAGACCATGAAAGAGGATGCCCATGAGGAAGAGAGAATAAGGTAACTACTGGGAGAGATTAACTGATTCAATGTAATGACTCTGGAAGCTTTCATTTAAAGATCAAAGGACCTTATTTTCTCCACCACAAAATTTAAAGAGACAGAAATTAGTCATTTTCTCCCCATTAAACAGTTATAACCTTGGAATTTTTTTTCTTTTTTGACAGCAGTTGGAACCCTGCAACTTTCTGAGCTATGTGAAGAGAGGCATTGGCACATGTGTAGCTATTTTACTGCTCAGGCCTGGCTTCAACAGTTTGCTTTTAAATCAGCGTGTTTGGCTTCATTTTATTCTCATTTCTCCTAGCTGTTGCTTGTAACATCTACAAACAGAATGTAATAAATACACTACTGAGAGCTTTTCACTATTGGTCTCAAAGCACATTGTAAGTCTCAAATTGCAAGTATCATTATTCCAGTTTTAGAGATGTAAAGACTAAATCTGAGAATAAGTCATGTATCAGAAAGAAGCAAAACTCCAAACAAACCTGCTACCCTAATTCTGCATTCCAGCCAACGGACTAGAGTCCTCTGACAACCCCTCAGCCCCCCAAAAGTAGTTGGGAGATGAACTTCTTCCTAAGTTCTTATCTGTCTTAACAGAAATTATAGTGGGATTCAACCAGGAGCCAGGATCATACCAGAAATGCAAATTCTGACAGAAGTCCCTGATTATTAGGCTCATACACTTTAGCACATGAGTTACATCCAACTTCAGCAAGGACTACCACAGAAGAATAGCACAACCAAGTTTGCAGTAAAGGATTGCTACTACAAAAACTTCTGGAAGAACTTACCTTGAGTAGTGAGAAAACTGAAAGAACATTTTTTATGATTCTAAACACCTACACTAGAGTGTTTCAGCTGTATCAAAGGCAGAGGGATGATGCTGACGAAACCCTGATTAGTTCACGCCACTGTATAATCTGTACCAAATGTGCAAGCTGTGCAAGAAATCACAGTCCTAACATGTGGGAAACCTCTAGTGTGCAAGTAAAGGTTGTTCCTATGGGTGTTGGAATATCCTAAGTCACTCAAGCAGCACTTATGTGTCAAATGAACCAAGGTCTCACTGACCTTAGCAGCATCACATGGCAATCTTCACACAAGGATTGATCGCTCCTAAACAATTCTCCCCGATGCACCAGGCATACCTGCATAAAACTGGAAGTGTGATGAACAAAGTACAACCTGGGTTTTTTTTTTCCTTCCCAGCATGAAGCTGTTACTGCACCTCCCTTTAGCATACAAAGCCTAGGTATTAGGGTTGTTCGTATTCTCAAAATTATGTTCCTGACTAACTGCAGACTGAAGTATTTGGAGAATGAAATGGCAACAGAGAGCTTTAACCCCGAAGAGAGGAAGGGTCATCACTGCCTCATTCTCGGCCACACAGTAACCTGCAGAGGAGAAACACTGAAGGATCATCTCACTGTTAGTCAACGACTTCAGTGACCATGGAGAGATTACCATTCTGTAATCACAAGCAACTGAATGGAGCAGCAAACATTAACGAGTGAGATAAAAAAAGCAGCTCCAGAACATGTGCCTATAACTAATTCTGTAGGAAGAAAACGGATAAAGAAAACACCTTCTTTATCAAACTCTAACTACAGGGTATATTGCCTTAAATGTGTCAGCTGAAATCTATCTCCTGTGGATTTTAGACCCAGCCTGTTTACAGAACAGCAGGTATTTAGCAATCCACTATCCAGCTTCTGGGGTGATGAAGAACAGAAGATAACTATAAAAATAGTGCCTTGTTTATTCCTGTTTGCTCACTTGCATACTCAGTTTAGTAGTCAATTTGAGACATAGCTACTAGAAAAGTTTATTGCTCTCTAGCAATAAATGATAATCTATTGCACTGAAAGAGTACAGATCAACTCTTGAAGGTCCTGTGGACAGCAAATTAATGACATTGTTCAATCTGTAGGGTGGAATATCAGCCTTCTTTGCTTCAGCTTCTTCTATACAAAGAAAAGAATGGTAGGTGAACTGTAAAGTAAGAGACTGTCATCTCTTTGTGACAACAAACGTGAATGACAATGGAATTAAAAAGCCTATAACTCTTCCTCAGTCAGAGAAGACATGAGGAATTACTTAGGGAAAATAAATAATCCATGGAAAATCAATGACATGATATTGAATCAATATGGAAAACAAACAAAAAAAAAGAAATTAGAAAGAAGAATGACAGTTCAGTGCTACAGTATCACCATGGTCCTTTATTTTTCGCAGGCAACATCTATAACACATACAAAGAGAGAAGTCAATGAAATTATAATAATTTTTTATTTTTCTCATTTTTTATCTAATCAAATTACAGGAAGTTTCTGTAAATGATGTTATCGTGAAAGACTATCATAGCACAAGAGGTATATGTCAGTGAGGTATTTATTCCATCCAACTAGGATGAAATCATTCTCTGATAACCTCTTTAAGCACCAAAAAGGAAAAAATTCATTCCGTTTGAGAGAAACATCGGAAGTACATACAGCTCATACCAACTTCTATCTGGAGAAAAAATTTACATGAAGAATGACAGGAAATGGCTGCAGCTTTTTTCTATCAGTGGTCCAGCTGGTGGCACTGGTCAGCGAGGGAGAACAATATAGGCCAATGTGAGTCAGCACATCTCTGCTTAAGCCAGTAATCAAGACTACAGCTGCCTTGCCCAGGTCAAAGTCCTCAAGAAAGAACCCCAGCAGTGAAAGGGAATTGCTCCTATCAAAAGTTATAAGGCCAAAGTTGGACAATTAGCACACTACAGTTAATTCAGTTCAGTGTACCCAGCCACATAGAGCTTTTCCTACACAAAGAACTCCATTACATAACTATTCACTGTGTAAACCAGCCTCTTTCCCAAGCCACTCAACCTGGGTACATTCTTGAATGTCATATCAGTGTGAAGTGTGAGATTGAAGCAGCACAGCAATTGCAACCCTCACAAGAAAAGGAAACAATTTCTTTTCTACTTCTGTACATTAGGGTACAGCAAATCTTGTGTAACAGGAATAATGTTCATGGCATTGGCATATACTAAATAAACGGCTTTTGCAGTTGCTGAATACCTCCACTTCACTTTGGCATTTAATCAACCACAAAAGCAGTTTATTGCGCATTACACTCCGCTACCATGAACATTATCAATTCAGCAAATATTAAAAAATATCATGCAGGTGTCACTGAAATGGGTATTTTAAAAATTATCGACAGCTTTACACTTTCTGTTGCACAAAAGAAAGCAAGTTAAATGTTATGGAGAGATATCGGTCCATTCTGATTAAAATTAAATGTTAGAGGAGCACATACACATCAGATGTGTTTATGATGAGAGTGACCTGCTGTGCTGATATTTTCCTCCTTGCAGAGTGAAAGCTTTGGTCTATGAAAATAAGCTGTATACTCAAGTGAATACTATCCTGGAGCACTTTGAATTCTTCACATCCTCAAATCATTTATATTGATTCTATGACTAAATAAAGGGATGGAAATATGTTTCTCTTTTTTGTAAATTCTCTCTGTTTTCAGTAGAAGTAAATATTTGCGCTCATGGTTTAGGGATTGGTTGCACTGACAGCTGAAAGCCTCTATTGATTTGTGACCGTGGCTTGGTAAAGGAGCCTCTTGCTAATCTTTCCCACAGTGCCCTTCCAATACCTCCTGCTCTAACCTGGGAGGACAGCTCTTTCTAGGGCAAGAAGTAATTAAAATCTCCTTCCCAAAGAGATGTCTTGTTTTCCGCCCTCTGCTTAAGAGTTGCTGTCGTTGACACCGAGTAAGATAAGAGCACTGTACAGCACAAAGGATTCCACAAATTTGATTTGAACACTGCACAGATGATATATGCACTGCAGGTGTGGTGGGCTTGGTCTACTCAGCAGGGAAAGTATGCCTTTCTAGGATTTTCACTAGAGCTTAAAGGCATCAATGTAAAGCAGTTCCAAACCAAATCCATCCTATTTCCACACAGCAAACCTTGCACAATACTGCACAGTTGTTCTGCCTGTGTGTGACTAGCATATTTCTAGGGCGAAGGGACACAGTGGGTTTGCAGAGCAGCTATTCAGATCTACACCCTAGTTGAAGAGAGCAGGGCAAAAAAACCCAAATGTTTTGCCAACAGGTGCTACCTTGTTCTTCTTGTATTCTCCCAGTACACAGCATACACGCAAGACAGCTCCAGAGGCAGGCACAGCCCACTGGATGGTCTCAGAGTCTTACTACTTTTGACATGAATTTGCCATAAAAGTGCAGAGAAGGAAACAACACCACCACTAACAAGCTAATCCATTTGACAGATCTGTAAGAAGACCAACAAGTAAGATGAAATCCCAGTGGCTTCCTCTGGTGCTCCCATCTGCAAACAAGCAGAAGGTGAGAAAACCACTGGATGCAGCAAGCCTTGTCTATTATCTCTTCAGTGATGAAGTGCAATGAACCCTTCTGCAACTTGGGCTTTATTTCAATATTTTAAGAGATAATATAGAATAACAAAATAGAAAAATAAATGCTAAATAAATAAATAAATATCTTGCTGACCTGGACAAGTAAGACAAATGTTAAGATTTTTAAGAAGTCTTGGAATCTTGGAAATCAGAAGTGATGTCCCAGCCATGGGATACCCTCTGCATAGGAACTGTACCAAGTATTCCCAACTTTCCCTCAATTATGGTGACTATTAAATGGAACAACATTATGCAAAATAAAATACTTGCTAAATACAAGAATTTATGTCTGTATGAGCAAAGAATACCGATGCTCTGTACACTGAGAGAGAATTCAGCAGGAGAAGAGATACTCAGAAAAGAGTAATTTAGAAAGGCATATACGTAAGTCACTTTTCTCAATTCAATCTTGCCACCTGTAACTATTTTGAACATTTTAACTTTAATTTTTACTGTTAATTTTTATTAATTTTAAATATTTATCATGGAAATTACATCATCCGGGCTTCAGCATCTTTGATGGAAATTAGTCTTAATAGAACAAAAAAGTATTTGTCTCCAGGTGGGAAAAAGCAAGCCTGAAATTACGAGAGAAGCAGTAACACAAAATAGGACCACTACTCATACAGGAGTTCGTAGAATATAGACACTAAAGGGATTTGAATGTAAATGACAGACTGGGGAAGAACAAGGAAAAGAAGCATTTGAAGTCTTTGGTAAGAAAGGAAAACAAATTTTAAAAGAAATCTTATATTGAAGTTAAATTATTATAGAGTGTTGCCCGACTTCAGATTTCAGAAGAAATAAATGACCAAACTGACTTTTAGTATTGCTACATTACTTAATCTTGGAGCTGAGCAAAATACAATAAAACTACAACTGAATCTCTGATCTCAGGAAAAGACATCCAGTAAAGAATGACACAACTTCTGATAATTCACAGGCTTTTAAAATTAGGATTAAGTGTTGACTGCACTTGGAGAAATAAAAATAGGGGTAAGATATAAAATTATTATGCTCCTATTACATTAACTGAAGCTTTAAAAGTTGCAGTGACTTATTCTTTGTGCTCAGAGTTGAAGCCGGTGTGCTCAGGCAGTAAAACGTGGACATGTGTGTAAACATGCTACTGAACTAAAGCTACTATTTATACATCATTGCAGCTTTGGGTAAATCCGTGAAAAATGCTTTACTATAAAATTTGGTAGATATTAAGATATATCTACAGAAGCACAGAGGGCAGAGTCCTGGAAAAAGATCACCAAAACCTTCAATAAGCAGTCTGGCAATTCATCATAATTACTAGTGGTCGATAATTATTAATTCTTACAGTAATCATTGTACTCATATTGAACTCATTTGCTATTAACACAGAGGTAACATACAATTCCTTAGACATTAAAACATAATTTTAAAAGCTCAGGATTTTTTTGTCTAATGGTGAATAGGTTTTTTTCATAGCTTAAAATTATGTGTGAACAAAGCAAAAAAATCAGTGTTGGTTTACTGCTGAAATTCATACCCTCAAACTATTCAGACTGTATTGGTAACACCACTCTGTTTACCTTTTGAAAATACAATGTATACCAAAAATAATAAATCTAACAGATGAACTCCAATCTTATGCAAATGTCCTTTGTTTTGTGCTCTGGTGAGCAAGCTACTGTACCAATACTTTTGGCATTAGTACAAGACTGAATCCATGGAAGCATGTGTGTATTTACACAAAAGAGGCTTCTAAGCTACAAAAATCCCTCTTGTTTGGTTACACTAATTTCCCTTGAATGAAGTTTGTATGCAAGCCAAAACAATGGTAGTTATCCTGTCCTCTAGAGTTCATTCCCAACAGAACGATGTGAATAATTGAAAACTTCCTAGGTAGTCCTGTAAGACTGTTCTTTCGTAAATCAGGAGAACAAAAATGCAATTTTTTTCTTCATTAGCCATTAAAAAGATCTGATAATTACAGAAGATTTAATTACATTAAAAAAAATCTTTTTTACTTCTTAGCATTTTAATGAAGTCTTGAAATTTTGGAGAAGGTAGTAGGTCATTTTCTGATCTGATTAGGGAGTTAAAAGTAATCATTCAAGTTTAATATTGAAAATACATCAGGTGTGTAAGGAAGAAAATGAGCTGGAATATAATGCCAGAGGCTCATGTAAAGGAAAAAAAATTGAAAGGAATCTAACGCTTTTGAGCCGAAGGACAGACACTAATTATTCAACTACCCCTGCAGCAATGAAGTCTGTTGGCTCAGCCAGTAGATGTCTCTCTTAAATACACAGTTGCTACAAGGAAAACACGTCAAAGCCAATGAGAATTATTCCTACCTGAACTGAATACGGTCCCAATGCTTCTACATCAGGTGGCTGAACACCAGCAGGTCTTGATGGTCTAGTGGTAACTTCTGACCAGTCACTGCTGTTCGTGCCTCCGTCAAGAGTGCTCATCAGCACTCTGTATTCAAATTTCTGCCAAGGGCTCAGAGCACTGCTCTGGTCAATGTAGCTCGTGGACTGACTGAGAGGGAGGGACACCACAGTTGATATTTGTTCTGTTCCTTTCACCCTCCTTTCTATTGTAACATTTTCCACCACACCATTTGGGCGAGCAGGTGGTTGCCAGGATATGACCACAGAAGTTGGAGTATCAGAATAGAGCTCTGGAGCAGGAATATCCTCAGGTGCATCTGGAAGAGTCTGTATTTCTGGGGTCGCAGGTGAAAGAGAGCATCCTTTAGAAGTGCATCCTTCTACCTGAAACACATAGAGAGTGTAAGGATGCAAGTCTTCTACAGTGCAGTTAGAGCTAGTTCCTAGCACTGTAGCGTGCAGTTGGCCATTTTGGTAAATATTATAATGAGTGATAATGCCATTTGGCTTTAAAGGATGCTGCCAGGTGATGCTTGCTGCCCTTGCTGTAACATTCAGCAGAAGTGGTGGATCTAAAGGTCCAGGTTCTGCAACAGAAAAAAAGGGGAAAAAAAAGGAAAGAAAAATTACTAATAGTCTGTGATTTGTAAAATCAGCATCAGCGAGAAGTACTCATCAAATGAGGCTCAAAATGATGAAGTTCAGATCTACTAAACAGCCTATTTCTTTGAAAAATGTAGGCCCAGATATTCACAGGATGAATATAGCTCTCTTCTCAAAGGCAAGCTGCTCACCTTCCCTCCTCCCAACCTTCCTCCCTCCTCCTCTACGTCCTTTTTCCTCCCGTGTCTCAAAAGTGCCCTGTCAATGCTGTTAGCACGTGGAGGAAAAGTACAGCTTGGTATCAATATACACTTGCAGTTCTAGCTTTTGTTGATGTTTTTCTAGAGCGCTAGATACTAATTGCAACCAACAGCACAGGCATAACAAAGCTGCGTATTTTACAGCTCAGTAAGACCCTACTGCATCTCTCATTATATA
>VZRE01004977.1:190994-228494 GCA_013396775.1 Cephalopterus ornatus
TGTCAATGTGGTTGTCACTGGAGGGAAGACTGCAAAGTATGACAGCTACACAGCTCAGCCTGTCAATGATGAAAATAAAATCATAAAGCTTTTTACATGGACATAATTTGTTTATAAAAGTAACTACTAAACATGGGAACAGTGGGCATCTTTTTCCTTAAGATTCTTAGTTCATATTTCAAACCATTTCATTACAGTATTAATACTAGAAGGTAGTTTCATTTTGGCAAATGAAATTATCTTTTATGGCAGGCTATTCTGGTCATCTTCTTCAAAAGTTCAGACTCAACTTCAAATGAAGGCACAAACCTGTCACTACTCTTTTTTAATTCCATGACTAGAACTACACATTTGTTTACTTGCTGTGAGTTTTGGGAAGAAAGGAGCTACACTCTCACGGATGTGTTTCAGGGGAATATATATTTACATTTAATAAGATGTGTACTAAGACATGTACTTGGACTACTGCCCTTTATAGCTAATGAGAAATACCCGATTTGCTGGCAAACTCTCTCACTAAGCAGAATCAAAATTCTACTCCTTTTACTCTTGAATCATTTACTCTTTTCAGGAACATGGACAACGAAATTATACATATTAACAAACTGTGCTGTCTTTTATATACTACCGACTATACCCAGCAGAAAATCCAAATTGTGTAGCTCTCGGCACAAGGGACCACAGAAATCTTTTATCACATCAGATCACAGAACTCAAAAGTCATTAAGCTGCTCATGCAATGACATGCAGTCCATATGAACCCCTTCAAATATGTATTAAGAGCCGTCTTCAGAGTATTCAGACTTTTTGCCCTCTACTGCTCCAAATGTTCCATTGGCTCCAGAACTTCAGTTCTACCAGTTAAGAAACTTCTAATTCCTAATGTGTAGGCATGTATGGGCAGTCAGTACTATTTATTATACAATCATCTTATCATACATGCCACACTACTACATCAGCTTAATTTGTTCTGTCCTTTCGCTATTCACCCTGTCAGGTATTTCACATGAGTTTCTCTTCCCTTTATCACCTCATCAGGTTTTGTCTTCTCTTGCTTCAGTTTCCATTTATTTTTCTTGAGCACAGGTGACCACATTCAGATCAACTATTTATGGATTAGTTTATATGCCTAAACTATTTGGTCCTAACTTACATAGCTAAAATAGGAGACTTGTCTTCTCAGACAACAAATATCATCAACAGAAAAGCAAGTGCTTCCAAAGGTTGTGAACTACATCATTTACCCTCTTCTTCTGCATTGGCTATCTCTATTTTCTACCTCAGGAACCTTCAGGAGAGTAGGGCTCTTCATCATGGAACCAAAGCTTTGTGGTAAGCATGCCAGAGGAGTACACCATAGCACTCTATGTGACAGGAACAATGCTTCCCAGATTTGATAAGAAATAGCTCAGCTGATACATTCAGCTGATACATTGCAGGAGCTCTTTCTTTTTTTTTTTTTTCTCAATTGTTATTTTTTTCTCTAGCAACTTCAAAATGCAACGATTTCCAGTGACTAGTGTGTACTTTTGACATTACTTACTGTGAATAAACACTGGTATTCTTTACGTATAAAAGAGACAGACTTGCATTCACTTATGTAAGAAATAAAAAATAAAAAATTAGACTGCCTGCTAGGCAACTCGCAAAATCTTCAGTTTCAGCTAGTGCAAGCCAGGAGCATTTAAAAAGACTTTTTTAAGAGCTCTCCATACTGGAGTTTTACAACGACCCAGGGAACTGAAATGTAGCCAATATAGAAAACACGCTGGTGACTGAGATGTCCTGCTCTAGAGAACTCATTGGGCTGCGGACAGATTCTGGGACATTCAAAAGCAAATTAAGTAACAGGCAGCTTTTCTTTAAAGCAGAGATTTTGCTAGCTCAAAACTTGTCCAAATCCATATGGATTTTCTCAGGCACTATAAAAAACACCTCTCTCATTTGGGAGCTACCCCTCTGATCAAAAATTACATCATGTGGATTGCTCCCAGGCAAGATAATTTTGTGAGTCTTAAATCTACACTGTAAGAACACAGCAGCTGCCATTGGGCCAGCTTTAGGTAACTATAGCCAACCTCTTTGCAACTGCCCTCTGAGATAGTTCAAAGACTTGCCATATCTAAAGGGAAAACCTAACTGGTATCTTCTTTTTGATATCTAGAAGATTTCATTTTATTTCTGAATGCAATGGGAGAAATTCTACTCTCAGTTCAATGGTACATACTGACCTCTCAGTTCAGTGGTCATCACATTGATTGCAAGAGAGCTATCTCAAATTTACACTCAAGTTACCGAAAGCAATCTCTAATCCAGAAACTTCATCAACTGTTTCTATTTGTAGATACTCTCTCAGTAAATAGTCTTATGCTATACTGACCAAGATCACTGGAACAAACATCTTTTATTAACACATGTTTAGCAGGTTTTAAAATATTCAGAGGTATGTATATTATTGTTATCTGGCATGGGCAGGTTTAGACTTTAAAAAATGCATGGAATCAGTTACTAATGTCACAATCATATAAATGGCAGTATTTTAAAATTATTTACAACATTTTTTTCTTGCATTAAAAAATACCCCAAACCTACTAATCTGAATATTAAGACATTTCATTGTCAGAAACAACAGATTTTTATGGTAGTATGTGGTAATTTTTCCTTCATCATTCCTAATATCCTCCTATTTTACTAGGTATTTATGATAAATATAATATACAGATATATTGTGAAATCATCATCTTGTATTACTAGAACTCTACTGACTTTAAAAGTGGGTGTGTTGATTTACATCTATTGCTGTCAGGTGTACGTGCACATAGACACACACATGTGTTTGGCTTACATTTTATTCCTATAGATATTTTATGCTTTGGTGAAACTAAAAAGGCATATATTCACTGAATAAAACTCAGTAAGAACATGTGTACACACATATATTTCAACAGGGTAAGAAATGTGGGAAATTTCTACTGTTAAATTGTACTTTAAACAGTCAAAGTCTATTGGTGAGCAGGGCCAGGTATTGTGTACTTCTGCAACAAACTCTTTAGAAGAAATCAATCACAAGAAACATGTTGAAACCTTGAAAAAGTACTCCTTAGACCCCATGATGATCATTCAGTCTTAAGCAATTGAGTTGAATATCCTTTCACAGATGGAAGCCCTCAACAACGACACCAAAAAAAGAGTCCTCTGTCACCACTGAAAGTTGGGTGGTTTGGGTTTTTTTAAATTACAAGGGTTGTTGAATACTGGGGATACATCAGTATATATTCTTTGGCAGCACTGATGCAAATGGAGGAGGACATTTTAAGGAAAATAATTTTCCCCTTGGAGGCATGGAGTTTATAACTGAACTACAGGCATTTGTTTTATGCTCAGGAACCAGATGAAGCCTCATAGCAGAAAAGGTGAGTTGTTTGTCAGTCTCAAAATATTTCAGTTGCATAAAGACTGGCAAAATCATTGTATTTTCATTTTCTTGTTCTTAAGTTTCCTTTGGCAATATCTACCTTCCATACTAACTTAAGGCATATTTGCAGCCAGGTTTTGCAAAGGGTAGCATTTCGTGCTCGTGCACAAAGAGCATCCAAGTTCTATACAGCAAGTGACCTACACGTTCAAACAGACTACATAGGAATGCATCTCCTGTGGAGGTTTTCTGCCCTATCTCAGACTCCTCAAAAGACAATTTTAAAATTCTAAACCTACTACTTTGCACAAAAATAATTTTTATATTACTAACAAGTGATGCCTTATAAATGTACTTCTGTGCTCCTTCTGTCTGAGGAGAAACAACACTGTGAACCATCAGACCAGAGCTAAACAATCATGGCAATTTGACCAAAATAGTCATAGGAGACTGGTTGCATTTAGACTATGAATGTAGATAAGTTCAATAATATTCTATCCACTTTTGTTAAGAAACAATTATAATGAAATAACTAAATCTCAACAAAGATTTCTACACGTAGGTAACACAGCTCCAGTCTAAAGACCAAGTTCAGAACTTATGTTTCTTAGGTAATTAGTTATAGGTAGTGTGTTCATTGAAGTATTTATATCTTTGGAGCTTAAATGAATTTATCAGATAAATTTATGTTGTGAATCATTTGTTCGGCTTCAAAGAAAAAATGTTTTACAACTGTGGGAACACACATTTTCTCTTCAGGGTGTTTTCTCAAGATAGACAGCTGTCTGTTTAGAGAAGGGACTAAAATGGACTCACCAGCACTGAATATTTGCTACAACAATTGCATATGAGCATCAGGCTGAATTTACAGTCTGAAATGCAGATCTCATATCAGTATTAAGTACTGTAAGTCCACAAGGTGTGGCGTGAAGGCTGAGAAGGCAATGAAACACTCCGCACCCTCCCTTCCTTTTCCTGTTCAGAATTACTTAATTTCTTATTTAACAAGATATAACAGGAAAAATTGCTTTAGAAAATACTTAATTTCTCTAAAAATTGGTATAATGGTGTCATCCATTACTAATTGGGAAAAAAAAAAAAGCTATTAATATATTTGAAACCAATAAATTTTTCCCAAAAGCGTGCTATTAAATATCCTACTACCTTGTGGGAGAAAACTAATGGCTCAGTTTCTTTTAAAAAGCTGGAAAGTATGTGTTTTCTATATGTATTATAAACAACAACTCAAAATTTGTCATATGTTTCTGCTTAAATATTGAATCAGGTACAAAATCCCACCCAGTCAACTAACAGGTTGTACCTATACACTGATACCTGTTTGTTAAGTCAAGGGACTGTTGAACAAATTATGTGGAGTGAGTTTGCAATATGTAGAACTATTAACAAGGAAAGTGATGGGATTAAGAGTGACAAACCCAGTTTGTCCAGTAGATCACCACTTTGAATTAAAAAAGATCACTGGGAATGAAAAGTTCTGTTCAGCTGTGGCACAGCTTAAGTATTCTCAACACAGAGATAAGGCAACTGTCATATCCTATTAACTTCAACTTATTTTCTCTGATATGACTGAAATCAGAATCAAGTCCCTGAATATAAAGGAATACCACTTATAAAGCTGTACTTACCAGTGTATCTTAACCTAACTGTATAAGAACTACATATGGATAGAGGGATACCATATACAGAAATAAGATACTGCTTCACAAAATATACATATTTTTAATGAAAATGTAAGATAAGAGAAACTTGATCCCTTAGGAGTTATTTCTGCAAGGAAATACATAATTGCTATTTAACCGAGAAAGCTAGATAACTTAAAGAAATTATGTACAATGGCACCTGAACTGTTATTTATATTTTCTGCTAAAGGGAGTTAAATAAGATCCTTACTGTCCTCTGCTGTAGTCATTGAAGTCCAGTTGCTATAAGCCTTGCCATAACCATTGGAGGCAACCACTCTCATCTCATACTCAGTGTACGGCTGAAGGTCTCCAACCCTGTGCTGTACAGAAGCAGTAGGGCTGGGAAGCAAACTGCAAAGAAAAATAGCACGAGTTACATCATAAAATATCCCAGCACCTAAAGAAAGACTAAAACATCACATCTTGTAACAAAACCAGCCACCCTGAAGGTGAGCCACATTCAAGATAACGGGACTTTTCTTGCTCAGCACTTGACGGTGGTCTCGCTATGGTCTGCGTACTCTAAAATGTCACCAGCAGAATTCCTCCGCCGCATCTGGAGTTGGTAGCTGGGCCTGCCTGGGGCGTTGTTGCGAACTGGTGTAGACCAGACAACCTGAAGACTGGTCGGAGTGGCAGATGAAAGCCTTGGAGGCATCACGCCATCTGGAGCTGTTGAAAAACATGGATGAATTAGAGCAGAGAAAACCATGGAGAACATATGCCGCGTGGAAACAAAATGCTCCATATACTGGAAAAACTGTTCCTCGGGATCAAAAGTAATGTTAACACGGTCCATTTAGTTTAACATTTTCACTACTGAACAATGGTATTTCTTAATTTTCTTCTTTCCAACATAGTTATGTGAGTACCATTTTGCTAAAAGCAAACCTCCAAACACCAAAAGTAATTCAGAAGCAACATATTTTCTACCACCTGTTCAAATATTATCTACTTCTTGTGCCCAGCTCTGCCACCCCGAGAAGCTAAGGAAATTGCCCACAGAAATGTTACTGAGGAAGAGTAAAATTGATCAGAATTTTTATCATTCAGATACCTTCTTACCCTTATAAATTAATAATAATTTAAATGAAAACAGAAGAAATTTAAAGCAAAGAATGTCTTTGGGTAGAAATCAAAATGGATTCACTGAAATCTCAGACTCTAGTCCACTGTTTTGTTAAGGAAATTAATTTTTATGAAGTCTAAGGAACTGCATATCAAAACGTGTCAGTAATGATACCACCAACGACCTTTAACTGCATGCAGTAAAAAGAACTATGCCAATTTGCACCTGTGAGTTTATGGCTTTTTTTTTTTCTTTAGAAGAAATCAATCTGTTGAAAAAACTTTCTACATATAAACACATCTGGAACTTTTATATATAATGTAAAGCTGTAGTCATAGCTCTGTAGCTCTTTTCCAGAGATTTAAAATACTAGAAAGTTACTGCCTTTGTAATTTAAACTCTTGTATAACAGTTTTGCTTTTCATGGTCCAGTAGTTACTATTTGCTTTTTTCCCTTTGGTCTTTCAAACAGAAATGTTTTTAGTTGCTGTTATTTTCTTCTTCTCTCTATTGGAAAAAAACAGTCTCACAGATCTGTAACTTAAAGTGTAGTTGTAAGCCTCAGGGCGTAAGTTGGAAGTTTTAAGATAAGCAACAGTAAACTTACAATAAGTTTTATGATTTTCATTTACCACCTGTATATGAGCTGGTTACTAGGAGGAAACAAAGAGACTTTGTGATACACGGTCTGAATCATTCTCTTCCTGAAACAGGTGAAAGGATGCATTGACTCCAAAAAAGAAATTAATCAGTCTATTATAATAATTTTTTATTTATAGTGATACATACATACAGAGATATGTGAACTAGGATCTGACATTTTTACTCTGATTATGCATACTTACACATAAGTAAAATTTTTCAGCTCCATCTCCACATTGTATTATGTAGAAAGGCACAAGACATGCCCCGCTCCAGTCTAGATATTTATTCCCTTTACTTTAAGTTCAAAGTCTGGTAGTTCTCATACAAAATTTTTACTAAAGACTGGAGTACCGGTACTATTACAAGGTATTTCACTTCTGAGAATTTGCCCCTAGCCCTGCAGCCCTCCTGTGTTTTTTCAGGACATGATGAAGTGGAACAGAATCTCCAGCTTCTATCACTCCCTTATGCTCCTCTCTGTCACTGTGAAAAAGAAAATATATAATCTGGGGACTTGAGTCAGCCTGGATGCCTTTGAATGTTCCCCCCTGCCGCTGTTACTAGATCTAGGCAATAAGGCTCCAGTAAATCCCAAGTAAACCTGAAAATCCTCCTGTTTCCAAATCCAGAGGATCTCTGAGACTAAGGTAATTCATGGTCTGCAAATCCATTGCTAACACCTTCAAGGCCAATCAAAAGCCTGTGAGCACCTCAATTCAGAGGGAAGAAGATGGCTGATTTAACTTTAACAGCCCCCAATATTGCTCCAGCTGAGCCATCAAAAACAAACATCTGCACACCAAATGTGTCTATATGCGAAGTTCACTCTCACAGTAAAATGGAGAACATACATTTACCTCACTTAACATTGCTCTGTTTGGCAGCAACCTAAGTGATGTTGGATTTAAGTTGTACAATAAGAGTTTTTAAAACTTATGGATGTAAAGTACAGTACTCACAGGTAATCATGAATTATTTTGGCATCCTTTATAAAGTGATTCCTGAAGTTGTAAGCAGGCAAATGGAGCCAGCACGACAAAGATGACACAATTAATGTAAAAACTTGTAGTAGAGGGTTTTTAAGTATTTTTATAAGCTGACACCAATGGGAAAACTCAATATCCCTTCAAAGCAGGGTACTACCTTATTTAGAACTAAACTGCCTGCGGCTTAAAATGCACCAGAAATCCTACACCGTAAAAAAAGCTACATCTAAAAAGGAATCTAATTATCTGACCTGTAATTTGGCCAAGAAGCCAAAGTTCACATTGCTACTGAGCAGACAGTGCGAGCAACTCACTGAGGAGGCAAAAGCGTTAAATTTATTTCCAGTTCTGTCAGGACACATCACTTCACCTTTGTCTTTCATTTACCAATCTGTTAAATGGAGATAATAATACTTATCCTTCTTTGTAAAGCTCTCTGAGATCTACAAAGTAAAAGCTCTGATTAAGCTTTATGTATGTAGAGAGGTGGCTATTATAGCGATACAGGAATGTTCATCAAAAAACAAAGATGTAGCTGTCTAAATGTCAATAACAATTCCACAGTGTGAATGTTATTTTAATGGCGTTGGTAATCTCAGCTAAATGTACAAATCTCTTCTACCAACAAAAGCACAGCATAGGGAAGAGCAGAAAATTTGGACAAATCTCTACTGTGAAAGTCGACTGACCTGTAGAACAAGCCAAGCCCACTACTTTCAAACCAACACGTTAGGAATATACAGCAAATTTATTTATTTGAAAGACTTCCTCTAGCCCACAGGTAATGTCCTCAGCTATGCACCATCAAGTGTTCTCAGCTCAGTGCTTCCAAAGGAATGGGGTAGGGGGGCAGGAGGGTACAGCAAATAAATTGTCAAGTCTCTGCTGAGTCATAATGAGAACGGCACTCTATTAAACTAATCACGATTTGCTCATTAAAACTGCAGAGCACTTACCCCCCAAAATGGTAATTCTAATTTGCACACAAAACATCCTCTGACTGTTTCAAACACTCCTCATCACCAAGGTCTTCAGTGTAACATTTCCCTCAGCTTAACCCTTTTTATCCAATCCATATTCCCAAGAGACTCCTTACTACCCAAGTAATAACTGGCAACAAGCAATAACTCTACTGTGAATTTCTCAACAGAAGAGCTATGTATCTATCAGCTTGATATATCATCTTTAAGATGCAGTGTTGCTCAAAAAACTCCCCTTGAGCTTTAATATGACCCTCAAGGGGCAAGCACTCCACTTGCAACCTACTGAATCAACATCTAGCCCAGTAAATCTTCACTTAGCAGGGCAGAAAGTCATGCTTTGTATACGAAGAGACTACAAAGGCAGAATAAAATATTTAATCAGATGTCAATTCTAATCAAAGAATTAATAAACAGTTCCACAAACCAATAAAAACTGAAAACTGTTTCAAGATAACAATAATACATTATTTTCCAGATACTCAGGTACATGCAAACGGGTCAAGAAAGATCCCATCCCTACTCAGCCAGTAATGTGCTATGCAGCCTTTGAAAAGTGTCTCAACTTCTTGCCTCAATTTCCTTATCTTAAACAACATATGCAGTAGTAGCTTAAGTATTTGTTTATTTTAGGACATCAAGCATTGTGTGAAATGACTGCGCTTAAATGTTTATTCCATGTTGAAAGCTTATTTTTTTCGGAGAGGTATTCATTATATTTATCATGAGGATTTATCTGAAATGCAAATTTTCTGAAAGTAGATGACTGAGTAGGACTATAAAAAGGTGAACAACCACCAGGACGATACTAGATTATTTAGTCATAAAAATATCTGCATTATTAATCTTTCATAAGATGAAGAAAAGCCAGTAGAGCTCGATTACATATCTATCAAATTGGTGCAAACTCACACCAATTTCAAAGTGAAGTGTCACTACTTTTAACAGTGATCAGATATATTTGCCCCATTGTATCCATAATATCTCCAGACAGGCAGCTAGAAGAATTTGGAACTATATAAATGTAACTCTACAATTTGACAGATCTGCATATATAAAATATTTGGCACAGAGGATACCTTTGTACCTTATAAAATATATTTCATACACATGGATGCAAATGATAACTGCAGGTATCTAACTACAGAGGAGGAAAATAGGCTTTCCACAGTTTGTGCCATAACAGCAAGGAAAAGTTTCTGTCAGACTGCCTTTAGATGAATGTCTCGCTCTGTCATGACTACTCTTCCTCTTTTCCAGGTTCAATTCGCTAACCCCATTTCTTTATCTCATTGTAGTGCTTGTTCAGATACTCCTGATTTATTTTCTATTTTAGGTGCCCATACTGAGATCATCTCATTATGGCACTTTTTATGGCAATATGTTCTGCACGTTGACATTTGTTTCTTCTGATTTTCCCAGGTATGCCTGTTATCTAGTTGTTTGCTCAGTCCAAATAATTCCAGTCATTGCATTCCCCATAATTCTCAACATGGGCATGTGTTTTTGTTTCATTTCAGCGAAAGACAGGCCACGATGCTGGGCCATATGTCATCACGAGAACGGCATGCTAGTTATAAACCTTTATCTCTTGGCAAAGCAGAAGATTGCTTTTTTTGCTTCTTATCTTCCCAGGTTCATTGAAGTTTACTCCAGTTTGGTTTTTAACCCTCTTTTCCCAGTTATTTTTCCTTCTCAACATATCATGAATATAAGGAGTTGGTTTTGATTTTTCGTTTCATATATATGTTCAACCATGCTGTTTTTCACACTCTCAACGACTAGAGAGTGCACAGAATATTCTTTTATCTTCTTTCTAATTTTATATTTTCACTGATGGATGTTTTCAGTTACAGCTATATCTCCATCTAATAACACATATACCAGGGAAAACACACCCTTATTCGACATGCAACTGTGCACTTGGAAACATAAAATGTGAAAGGTTCATGGTGGCCTTCTTGCTTTCCCTTCTCTGGCACATCTGGCTTGGGAAGTAAGGAAGCTACGTTTGGGGGAAAAGCAATTAGAGAGACATAAAAGAGTAGCCTAGAGCCTTCATAAACTTCAGAATAAATCCAATCTTTAATGTTACTTGTACTTGGAAGGCACAATATCATTGAGAAAAATAAAATGTTTGAAAAAAAATCTAAAATTTATCTGTATCTGAATTGAGTGTGTAAGCTCTAACCACAGATTTTCCTCCACTTGTACTATTTGGTATTCCAAGTTGCAGAGCACGATTTTAGTAAGGCCCTAAAAATCAACTTGGGCTTTACTCTGTGACCTGAAAACCAGAAGTTTATGACAATTGTCTTTTGAAATCCCAAAGCAGGCTTACTTATTCCTCATTAATACTGTTCTAGCTAAAAAAAAAAACACCAAAAAACAAAATCAGACTTCTCCTCTCCCTTTAATGAACTTTCCTTCATGTACAACCTCAACACCTGCAATCTGGGCCTGGGTCTCAAGTAAAAATATGGGTAAGAGATGCTCAGTTCCTAAGTGCGATATTTTACTAAGGTCAACGCTATTAAAATGTCTTATAGATTTGTCACCTTACCTCTCCATAAGAAGTAAACTGCCTTCCTTCCTTCCTCATGCTAGGTAGAAGTTTGTCCATCTTACTCAGCAAGAACTTTACTAAACTCTAAAAGCTACAAAAGAATGCCAATAAGCAATTAGCTGAATGATTAATGATTTTAATACCTGTAATAAAGACATTGGCTAGAATTTATAACTGCCCAGTAAAACTAATTATTCATCAGACTGTTTAAAAGGATGGCTAGCCAATAACTGTCATATAACAAAATTAATTTTTTTTAAAATACTATGAGGAAAAAACATAAGGAATGGTATTACAAAATCAGGCAGAAACCACAATTAAACAAACAGCTCCTGCTGGTTAATTGTGACTCTGGTTACCAGAAAATTAAATATCTCTGTGAAATAGCTTTGAGAAACTACAAAATCTGTCTCTTTTTATTTACAGAGACAGATTGGCAAGAGCAGAGGGAACAAGATCCTGTCTATCTTCATGCAACAGCTTCAGCTTCCTGCATGAAGCAGCTTTAGAGATTAATTTCAGGAGGATTTTGGGGTTTGGTTTTTTTAATTATTATTATTGATGGGATTTTTTGTAGCTGGTAATTTGGGGTTTGGCTTTTTTGGGTTTTTGTTTGTTTCTTTCTTTTTTGTTTTTTTAAAGGAAGGTGGTGAAATTTGACAGCACCTTCAAAATCTTACAGCTTCCCTAACATCTGGCATCAGGGAGTTATGACCAGAGGTAGGTATGGTAGCTTCTACACTGATGGAAACATCTCTGCCGAGAGTCTTGTAGATTAATAGTGAGGAGACCCTTGGCTAAATTAGAATTTCTTTCTAAATGTTGGTATAATTTCAGAGAACTGCAGGCTGGCTTTTAAACCTTTTACTTCTTGTTTGAAACTAAAGAGGTCTTAGATAGTTCTGGAAATCCAGAGGCTTCCCAAAAGTAACCAAAAAATTTTATTATTCATGGTTGGGAAAAGATCAGGGAAGAAAGTTTAAACCTAACTTAAAGAACAACAGCTTCAAGAACAATAGAAGAGCACAGAGATAGGCATATAGGAATCTTCAGCTTCACAGAAGTTTTGCAACGACAAAGAGGATCCTGGGAAACAACAATTACAGCAGTGGGATTAAATTTTGACAACAAAGTTTTCAAATCTACATCAGACTAAACACTTGTTTAACAGAAATGAGATAGCTTATGATTTTAAGGAAAGAAGATGCACAAGCTGATTTTCCAATTAACTCTTTTTCAGCCTAATAATTCAATGGAGGGGACTCTAACATCATAGAAGATGAAGAAAGATAAAAGAAAAAAGAAAATGTACAGAGGTGGTGATGTTACAAGAAGCATATGTATCAGTCTGAGCATAATTTGTTGAAAATTAATTTTTAATATTGATTTGTTTTATGAATGAAAGCTAAAGGTTAATGTGATACTCAAAACCATAAAGCACCATTCTACTTGAACAAGTGGACATGGTCTCTGCAAATATTGTTTGCTACATAAGGTTGTCAAGAACTGGAACAGGCTGCCCAGGGGAGCGGTGAAGTCACTGTCCCCAGAGGTATCTAAAAGATGTACAGAAGTGGTGCACAGGGACACGGATTAGTGGTGGACTTGGTAGTGTTAGGTTAAGGGTTGGTCTTGATGATCTTAAAGGTCTTTTCCAACCCAAATGATTCTATATCTCCACCCAGTGTGGCAAAAGAAACTAAGAAAATACAGCAACCTTAACTGAATGATCAAGAAAGTGAGATACTTAGAAAAGATGTGAATGTTTTCATTAAATAAGAAGTCTCCTGGTTCAAGTAATAGCATTATGTGCACTCCTGCAGTATGAATGTGCCAGCAGACTGTTAAAAAAAGTCTACTCTGGTGGTAGAAAACTGAAGCGTTACCAGTTGATTTGCATTTCGACAGAAGCATCAGTTTATATATTTCTATGCGTACAGACTGGAGATAAATACAGGCTTGCAAATAAATTAGATCTGCAAAAAGATTACCTATAGTTATTTTTAATCCATAAATTTCTCAGAGCACCCAATGGGTGGTGTGAAATACTACCATTTCTGATGGAAACCAAGCTTGAGATGCCCATAAATAGAAAATGGACCCGACAAGATGATAGATTAGCTGGTGTTAGGATGCCACTATGCACGGTGGGTAGTGCAGTCTTATTATATCTTGAATATCCTACAGGTATCTGTGAGATCCAGGTCACTGAAATACCTTTTGGCCTTCAAAGAACTGTGGCCGTAACAGACTTTCCCCCCTTCAAATTCTTTCCTTACTCGCAGAAAGAGGAAGAAAAGAGGTTCCCTCAAAGTTTCTGCTCCTAGTAATCAAGGCAACACAGAGTTGGCTTTTCTTCACAGCTACTAATTAAATTCTTTATGCCATACATGATAATCAGAAAAATAACTTAGTCTCCATGTCAATGTCTTTTTTATGGGGAAAGCAGGAGGTGTTAAGAAAGAAGTTACTCTTCCCACCTACAGTTGTTGTCCCCATCCCTCTCATCTCCTCCACAGACAGTGTGACACTGAGGCATGTCCAAAGGGATCAGCTCTTTGTCGTAGCTCTGCCAAACCACTGCATCCCTTCAAGCTGCCACCTCTTCCCCTTCCCTTTCTGTTACAAAAAAAATGTGCATCTACACACCACATTTCCAATGGCACTTACATGCTATTTTGAAATGAAGTCTCTGAAAGTTTTTTGTTTATTCTAACTTACCTAATCTTCTGAAATATATTGTTATGAAATGTATGTACATGACATATGAGAAAAGCAACTAGTTCTTGGATGTTTTGTTCATATCTACCAAAAGGCACTGTAAGAGTGCACTAGGGAATATGTTGTCAAAGAAACCATGGAATTTTATCTTCTCATTTCCCATTTTCTCTAAGGTATACGTGCTTATCACAACAATATGAAAGTGTCTTCTATATCAATGCACTGATATAAATATATTCCCCCTGAAAGTCATGAAGAAAATTCAGAAATTTGTAATGTACAAAATCTCATAAATGTTATGAACTCTAACTTTACAGACTAGGAGTCTCATCTTTGCTTGCAAGAAATGTTCACCTAAAGACAGCAGAAGTCATGCCCTTAAAACATTGAGTATATAATTCTTTGAGAATTTTCTTCTTAAAATTCAATCAAAGTCTTCTAAAATTTTTCTCCCTGGGAGTCTTTTTTCAGTAGCAACCATATTCTCACAAATGGAAGTTTAAAAAAAAAAAAAAAAGGAAAAAATCATATACTACTTTGCTCCAATCTTCAAGCTATTAAAAAGCATATTATCTTTTCCTGTTCACCTGAGTTAGACAAGGCTGAAAACAGAAATATCAAAGCAACAATACTTATTAAGTAGAAACTCTGGTTTGTGTGTCATCTTAACCTGCTTCTCAATTCACTCTGAGGCATTCAAAGCATACAGAATTTGAAGTAGCCTATACTCTCTAGTTTTCTTCTGCAAAGAACAGCATATGTCAGGTTCAGACAAAATACCAAAAATGACTGTATATTTTATTAAAAGCTTATTTTTTCCTCTCTCTCTCTCTTTAACAAAAGTCTAATTTAGTTGTTGTTCCCTTAGGTACAAAGTACACAGTTCATAATTCATTTGATATAAAATGTCAGTTTAGATTTTTGCACTTCTTTGATAAATGAGAAAAAACATGTACCTTTCAATTTCCTTCTATGACGCTTCACTAGCAGAAGCCCCCCTCCCATTGTGCTGCTCAAAGACCTTTGCGTTAAATTAAACATCAAGATTCAGAAACGGTAGGGAATGATATTTCCAAGACATACAGTACAAATACATGAGACTGGGAAAAAAGGTAATGATTTTTCCTACCAGCAAAGTGATGTCTCCCAAAGAGCATCTTTGATCCTTGAATTAGTTCTCAGTTATAATTTAATATATCAAAACTGTCAGCAGCTTTCCTTACATTTAAACATAAAGTGATATAGTCAGCTCCACAAAGAGCAAAATACAACATTCAGGGGCTTTGTCCCCCCCACCCCAACATGTGCTTGTGACTCTAAAGTCCATCAATATTAATGGGGAAAATCTGTGTGCACCAAAGGAGATGGCAGAGCATTAATTTAATTATATCTGTCATCATTACAAGTATGGAGAGTTTTTTCTACATAACCAAATCCTGCCATTGATCAACATGCAAAATTCTCTGGGTGGATAATCTGCATAATGGAAAAGAGAAGAATCAAAAATTTAGTTCTGGAAATAAAACTGTTAGAATTAGGAAAAAAATAACAGCAAAACACTGTGTATTATTCTGTTATGTAACACATGAGGCCGAGGCAAACAAATCTGAACTACCACATTTACAGAGTAAACAAGAATTCTTATCACTTCTCAAAATTGCCAACTGCAATGCTATGGCTGTCACTTCATGTTACAGTCTAGTTCAACAGCTGCAGTATCAATAAATTAAGCTGTATTAGAAAATAGCAATAGGATCACATTCTGATGCTCATGCTGACTACATCCAGACCCAAGAATGTCCAGAACTCAGCACCTGCTCCTCTTGCCCTCTTTGCTGCTGACATGTACACTGCCTCACTCCAACCTGGGAAGTGTCGTTAGCCCTGGATTACAATAGTACCTGCTCTGTCTTTTTTCCCAATAAATAAGACTTCTCCCTGCACACACACATACACGCAGTAGCAGAGTTCCAACAGGATAGATGGACAGTATTCTGTATTTCTTGCTTATGAACCGAGATATTAGTACACTGGCCAGCAACTGTTACTCACTTCAGGATGAATAATCCATATCTCCTTTTTTTTCAATCAGTGCTCTAACACTGAGATAAGCTATGAAAGAATATGAAAGGCGACACCTCATTCCACCTAACTGTGGCAAAAATCCCTAACTGTTTTTATGAATTGGTCCCCCAACAAATATAGCATTGCAATTGACAGAAATATGATCCAGTGTTATATGCTGAAGCAAAATATTTAATATTTAAGGTGAATAAAAAGCAACTGAGACAAGATTATTCCCATCTGGAAATAATCCGTGCAAAATATATAGTTCACTTTGATGAATAGGGTAAAAAGATTACAACCTTTTATAGCTGAGCTATCCACATAGCAATGTTCATACAGCATTATTAAGTAGCTACTCATCAGTTAGTGTCCTGTTCTAGATACTCTTAACAAATAAACCCTTTATATGAATTAACTGTGGGCTTCACTTCCTCAGATAATGCTGAGGAACACACAAATCCACTGGAATCGGTGGAAGTGGGTCAATATAAACAGTGAATGATCTGTTCCCAAGTATTTTTACTGAAAAGACCTTGGCTACGGTGGTACTGTTGAAAATCAGGTAGCCCAATAGATTAAAAGTCTTAGTAACACCGTCACATTTTATTCAAACCCAAACAAGGCTGACTGTGTTTTGCCTTATGTGCCACAAGACATGTCAGAGCAGTTATCCTAATCCACACATACTATCCACCATCGCTTGAGGTAACTACCTTGGCAATACCTATTCTCTAAAATACAGATTTTCTTCAATATTTTGAAAAAAAGTAAAGGGCCAGGCAAAACTTCCTCTCCTTTGTTGGTTTTTAAAACATAGACTGAAAGGGCTAAATCTTCATCACAGAAAATCTGCAGCTGATTCATCCAGATTACAACCATCAATTGAATATTTTGGAGAGCAGTATCACTTTCTTACAAATAACCCTCTCAAATAGGCTTCTTAGTATGTAAGAGCACTCACAACTTCAATGGAATGAAAAGTAGAGGAAAATATATTCTTTCTTTATATAATGCCACCTCTTCACTTATTCAACTTCTTTTCTTTATATATGTTCTATTAGAGATTTGTAGATAGTCTAAAATCAGTCAACTTGAATTCATGAATTTTCTCTGTACACACTGGCTGCATTCAACTATGGAGACACCTTCCACTGAGAAGCAATCCCCCAGCCTAAGCTAAGGGACAAGGAGAAAGGCTGACAAACCTTGTGACATGTATATTATACTTTTCAGCATGAGAAGGAATATAACATTTCCTTTTACCTTCTGTTGCTAACACATGCCTCTCTTTATCTGTAAAATGGGAATAACAATCTTCAATCACTTCAGAAGCCTACTGGAAATCTGAATTAGAAAATATTTGTAAAAATCAGAACACCACATAAGTCAGGATACAAATAGAAAAGATTAATATAATTCAATACTGGACGAATCCCAATGTAACATGAAATACATTAATTCCCTTTCTCATTTTACTCACCTGGAATTAATCTAAGAGTACAGTCTTTCTTTGTCAGAGGAATAAATATGATCTCCACAGAGATTCAAAGATTAAAAAAAAGACAGAAAAAGATCATGTATACATGAACGTGAATATACTAATATATAATATATCTATTTGTGTGTGTGCATCTGCAGATGTGTGCAGACACAAAAAAATGTTCAGAAAAAAAAGAACAATTAGGACAAAGCTGTCAAATGTCAAGAATCACTAAGGCCTATAGACTCTAATAGTTGCTTTTGTCATAAGAAAGAGGGTAGAATACAACACTGCATTATAGGGACACCAGAGGAGAAGTGGTGACCCTAATGACCGATTCTCACTCAACTTCCATTTTCTCTCCCTTTCTGTCTTTGCAAAGAAACTAATTTCTCCTTAGGTATTCCGTCAACTAGCCTAAAGATAACTGCATGAATGTAACAGAATGAGAAATGCTATACTAACAAAAAGTAGGGAAAAGTAAAACTTAAAACACTACCAGAACAAATAATTAACTATATGAAGGAAAAATATTTTAATTCTGCAAAGGGTTTCAAGGATTCAGATATAAAATTTCAGACTTTTAAAAATTCAATTTCAGATCTTTTTTGAAACTACAGACAAAAATCCCACAGAGTAATTTTTAACTGTAAATAGAACCAGCAAAAAAAGCAAAAGCACTTTTATGCCTATGACGTTTAAGAAAGACCATCTCTGGTTTTGTCCCCAGCTAAAGACGGGAAAAAAGCAGTGCTTTGATTCTGCCTACATTTCAGCCTCAGCAAGGTCTTAAAAGAATCTTCATTTCCCCCACTTCAGCTTTTTTTTTTTTCCTAATATGGTAAGGTGACGAAAATGTAACAGGGTGACAGAACTTTGCTGGAGGCATACAGAGTTCATTGCAAGCAGAGGAACTTCAAAGCTTCCTCAACTCTGCAAAGTGGCTCAAACCTTCAAACCTTGTCATTTTACTCAAGTGCTTTACGATGACCAGGCTAACTTCCATAATCTAGATGCTTCAAGTGCAGAAAATACAGAATGACATGACAAAAAAACCCCCAACCAACAAACAAACAACTCACAGACATCTGCCTTCGCTGACAGTTAATGAAAATGCCATTTTATTCTGAAAACTGTAGGGGCAGGAGTTGTCAAAAATAAAAAATATTAAAAAGTGAGCTTTTTAGAAAAGCAGTGCAAATCACAGTAGTAAAGTAACATAAAAATTGATCCAATTCCTAGTACTTACATATATCTGGAAAACGGTTCTAAAGATAAAATTCATAGTGCGATTTTTCAAATGTCTTCCGTAGGTTTTCACCAGGAATTTCAATGTCATTTTATTGTAGAATTCCTTCAACAGAAGAACCTAACT
Source organism: Cephalopterus ornatus (assembly GCA_013396775.1). Lineage (NCBI taxonomy): Eukaryota > Metazoa > Chordata > Aves > Passeriformes > Cotingidae > Cephalopterus > Cephalopterus ornatus. The sequence continues at coordinate 210,002 of VZRE01004977.1, forward strand.
TGTCACACAAATGATGTTGACTCTAATTACAGTACTGAAAAGTCTAGTTCAGATTTACACAGAATGAAAAGAAAAACCAAAACAAAAGAACCCCCAAGCATGAATACCCTCGAGATTATATAAAAATTGCATACTTCACCTAATTTGTGTCCTTTTTTGTGTAAAATTGAAATTGGTCTAAAATAGGTTAATTTTAAATAATAATCTACAGCTAGATTTCACATGATCCATTTTCCCCATTTTTATATATTCTTCATTTTTATAGAAGTATAAGTAAGCTGTAGTTTTGCAGCAGGAAATCTCCTCTACCACAGATTTCTTCCAAGAGATCTTAAGTACAGCCTGGATCTCATGCTAAGGCTAAGGTTTTGGAAAGACCTATAGTGAGACCTATACAATGAGGTTAATTGCCTGCTTATAGATGATCGATTCGCTCTTTCAAGCTGTTGTGCAGTTTTCCCTTTCTCACCTGCCTCTCCCTAAGCAAGCAAAAACATCCACGGTCTTCTAGTCAACTAAAATTGCTGTTTCGATCTTCGTGTCCCAACTGTGTCATGCAGCTCCAGAAGACAGAAAGCAACCTAAAAATTGATAAATACAGGTGCCATATGTCTGCAGGATGGAAACAGCATAGCTGTAGCTATGGGAGATCTGCCCAGCCCCAAAAGCACAGGCAAAGAGAAGTAGACAATCAGAAGAGGAGGACATAGTTGGAGTGTCATTGCCTGCTGGAAAAACTCTGCAGTTTTATGAGCAGGGACTTACATTAAGCCTCAATTTAAAGCAACCTTGAGGTGGTCCTTTATGATGTGTGGGGTTAGGCTGAGCCCCAGCTGGCTGCAATTTAGGAAAGTGAGCAGTAAAGAGGGCACCTCTGTGCCTCCCACCGCCAGAGTCTGAAGATACAACTGTTCAGGAATGAGATTTACTTCTCTCATCTCTTGCCATCCAGAACACCCACCCAAAACCAAGAATAGACACAGTATGAGCTCACTGAAAGATGTGCTGAACAGCCTGGGAGAAGGGAATAAAAGAAGAAAGTAGCACTAATGAAAATGACAATCAGCTCAATACTGCAGAGGTTAGAGAAGAATTATTGTTTCATTAGAACAACTCCCAATTTTCCACACAAGCACTTTCGCAATCCTACTCTTATATCCCCATGAAATCATCTTTCTGGACAAAAGGAACTGGAATGGACAATACACAGCTTGCCACTGACACTATTTAATTAGCTAGGTCATTGATGAGAGATGTAGTAGAGCTCCCTCCTCCTCCCTGCTCTATCCTGCTTTCTCCTTAAACTGCCTCTAGAAAAGAAATGGTCGCCATGTTTCATTTAAGAACTTTGTTTAAAACATTTCCTGCTTTTCATCAAAATCAGAGATTATATTATTCTGAAGTTAGATAGATATCCTGCAAATGTTTGAGAATTTGGAATATTTTTTAAAAACTACTTTTAATTTTTCTTTTCATTTTTAAATTCACATGAAGTGACATAAGAGAATGCAAGAGAAGAAAAATAAAAAAAGAAACAGAAGACATGGAACAAAAAGCATCCTGTTGGAAAAGAATCCTGGTGGAAAGATGCAAAGAAGTAAGGAGGAGAAAAAGAAGAGAGAGATGAGAGAGGAAAGAGAGAGAGAAAGAAAGGAGAGAAAGAAGAGAAAGAAAAGAGAGAGAGAGAACGAAGGAGGATAAGGAGAAGAGAGAATAACTGATGTATCCAAAGGACTGAAATTTGACATAAAGGAAATTCTTTCAAAGAAAGTTTTATGATGTGACTTTCAATGCAATACTAAGCAAAATGGAAAACCAAATCTGTCTCACAGGGAAAAATCTAGTATATCCAGGTTTGATCTTTTTTCCTAAGTAATTCTGACCTAACATCAGCTTGCTTTGTTTACTAAATATTCATTCCTCTAAGGAGGCCTGTTGGCTTCAGTGAGCCACTTGCATGAACAAATTCTTTCACATGCAAATATAAGTTATATGATGTAATTCCTACTTGTTTGCATAATTAAATCAGGGATCCTATGATGAGGTTCAGCATCCAGTCCACAGGTGTTGCTACCTAAACTAACAGTGGCTGAAATCACCTGGCTGCAGGACACCATGTCCTGTAGATCTTGAACAAACATCAGCAACTACAGGTACGTAGGCTCAATTTTGGCTGCTGAGAACAAGCCCCAAGCTCATAGGCAGAGGCATGCAGTATTCCATATGGAAACAAGAAGCCAGAAAAGGGCAGGTGCTTAAGAGTCCAAAGCAAAATCTAATATCTTTCACTGCTAAACATTCCTATGTTGTGCAAATCACAGACAGCACATGAGAGCTTAAAGAAGCACTTCACTGCTTAGGCTTTTTTTTTTTTTTTCAGAGTATCTTCCCTTTTATGTTTTACATAGGAAATATAAACCAATTCTTTGAGGCTCTGGTCTGTAGATGTGTCAGCACCAAGTTAATGGCTTGTAATCCCCAATACAAGAACCCACACAGAGACAACTCTGCAATGCGATACAGAATTTGCATCCATGAAATTCTTCATATCCCTTATCATGACTTAGGAATACAGTCTTTTTCTGTTATTTAGGGGATGATTGAACCTCACCTTCCTGCTTCCCTTCTGACCAGCAGCCTGTCTTTCTCTACTCTCTCTCTTTGCCCCTATTTTTTCAACATAATCACAGAGGACCTCTCATTCCCCTCCATACTAGGGCTTTGATGGTCAGAGGAGGGGAACAAATGGGTTTAACTAGAGTATTATCAGCAGTTATTGCAAATTTATTTTCTGCTAGCTTACCATTCCTTATTACAAAGCAATCCTAAAATAATGGAGTCTTCCATCTGCTACTTCATCAGAAACAGCACTCATTGAGAAGGAAAATGTGTAGCCAAGAATACCATGCAGAAGATTTTTCTCCCAGAATTTTGCAGTTTTACATCCTCTGCATCACTTCAATTCATTTACCTAATTAAATTAATTCTAAAGAAATTTGTTTTCCAGATTTTTTACTACTTGGCAACTTCAAATTAATGTGAAGCACTGAGTAGTATACTATTTTTTTTACAACTTCCACTAAAGCAGTTTAGGACAAGATAAATAGAGCAAATTTATTCCTTTTCGAAAAAACGTAAAACTCAAAAAAATTTACTTCTACCTTTGCGGTATGAAATTTGTCACTAATCATTTTAAACTATGCCCTTTTATGCTTCTTCTATCTCTTTTAGCTTTCCATGCAGTTCTTTGATGTAACAAAGACAGTTTCAGACAAGATTTCAGTTCATCTGGAAAAAAAAGCTTTAAGTCTTGAGGCAAAAAGCAGTGTATTTAAAATTTATATACTCCATAATGCCTTTGTTCTGAACTTGAACATCCTGAAAAACTTCTCTGCTTTCTTTTGCCTTCCGACTCTGAAGATCATTTGTTCTCATGGTTTCAGCTTCTTATTATGCAACAGTGACTTTAACTGGTAGTTCCAGCATTTAAGTACATGCACAGTCATGGCTGACCCTTTCTGATCAATTGCCAATCCATACAGGTTTGACTGATAAAAGAGCCAATTAGATTTAAGCAAATTAAGGGACATCACCAATGTCAACCACTTATTAAACTGAATGCTGAATTCCATGCATACCAAACACTAATGCACCCAGTCCCATTAAGAGTTGAAATCCTAACCCCATTAGTAACTCCAGACCACTACAGGGTAAGGGTCAAAAGAAAGTTTCATATTTATGGATTAACATTTGGATTCAGTTTTTATTTTTTTTTTAATCTTTCCAAGAACTCTTGAACCTGCACTGCAATTTTAGACAAGAGCTTAGATAAAATAAATTCCTTATTTCTAATAGGTTTTTTCCCAAGTGTTGACTTAAAGCATGGCAAATAAGATTGATAAGAAATTAAGGTACATTCAGTCAGGTAACACTAAGGATTTGGTGTGCTTTACATTATATGCAATATGTCTTAAATTTAAAAAAAAAGAAACAAAAGAAATGCATGTTGGAAAAAAAAATTGTATCATAATTGTAAAACAGTGATCAGCAGTAACTTCAAAATGGAATACTCCTTTGTCCTCTTTCACTCTCGCTTTTATACAGTCTTCCATCAAGCTCCATGAAGTACTCCCCACAACGCAAATTTCTGAAACAGCATTTTTTTCTTATCCTTGAAAAGAGAATGCTACATGTTCACGCTCATTAAAAGGCTATGATTTTGTACCTAATGAGACCTTTCTTACTCTTTGATCAAACAAAACTTCTGCCTAAGTGAAGTCTTGGCCGCTGAAGTAAAAAATAAAATTTCTTCTTATTTTAGTGGTACCTAGATTTCACTTAATGATTTACAAAGTGTGAAGGCACTGAATACAGCCCAGTGTAAAATTACCATTATACTCATAATTTACCATGCAATGGAAAATTGTATAGCATTTATACAGTCATTGTAATAAACATCATAGTAAAGCAAACATACGTTGTCCTAGATGTACACACACGTGTGTCTGTCTGTGTGTGCACATACAGCAAGAACATAGTGTGTGTGAGAGAGTACTTCTCTCATATGCCCTCCTTCATTTATTATTCATTTCACTACAGATCACAGTCCACTGGACAATAGTATGGAAGATTTCTTTAATAACTCTCACTGCTAATTTAATTCTACTTAAACACACATATCCTAGTGAATGCCACATGCTTTTCAGCATGATTTTATGTGTAAATCAGGATAATATGTTTTCAGATCATTAACTAAAAGGAAGCATGAACTAAAACCTATTTAACCAATGAGGTATTGCCTTTAAACTACCACAAGGTCATAAAAAAGATAATTTCAAAGCTATAAGTTTTCTAATTGTAATCAACAACAATCTAATGATGAAAGAAAGTCTATCTTAATGGCTGTCATAAACCTGTGCACATCCTTGCTTATCTTTAAAGATCCTTTACTTCGTCATTTGGTAAAATTTTCACTACCAAATTCTGCTATGCAAAGTTAAAATGTGGCACTGGAATTAGAAATAACAATGTCTTACTGCTCAGTCTTAAATAAGCAGTGCAACTCAGATGCAGTTTTATTATTATATAACAAAGTATATTTGTTAATATTAGGTGTAACTTGACAATAAAATTGGAAAAGTATAAAATGTGCTGGAAATTGACCTTTTCCTTATTTCTCAGTAATCTGTCATACAAACTCTGTATCGTATTTACTCACTTTTCTGAAGTCTTTTTGCTGGTTTAGATCCAAACCAAATCCATCTGTTTGCAAGCAAACTGTTTCAAGTTTAACTGTATTTTTGAGCTGTAAGGTTTATGGGATTTCTTTTTCCTTTGTTTTTGTTTTACTTTAAAATGGTATGAATGTCACTCTACGCTATTCTTACTCAACAGCTACACCTACAAATCTCTCAAGATCAAGATTTGTTGGGCTCTCACATTAGAATTCAAACCTGTCTTAAATTAATTGTTTCCATTGGCATTTATTCAACAGAAGCAAAATATCAGGGATAACCATGAAAAGAGAATGCAAAAGGGACACACCTACAACACCTATAAATGTAAGCTTTCTTGACAACAAAAAAAAAACCCAGCAAACAACCAACCAAAACAAAATCACAGACCAAAACACTCATAGTGTTTAGGGCATATTTGCTCAATTCTCTTATTTCAAATTGTTATGAAGATAACATCCAGAGTGGTTTAGAGCCTCATTCACTGTAAATCAGCACATCGTAACTGACTTTCTTAAACTAAACTACTTTGTGGATTCTGGCTCAATATATTGCCAGTGGTTTATATTACTATTATGAAACAAATTCTCTAAGTCTATCCAGTAAGTGCTCCTTGTCAGCACTTTCAACTTCTATTCTAAAACAAGTTACAAATCGCAGGTGAGTCTCTCGATATTCTTGGACTAGATTAGCTGTCCATGATAGAATACACCACCATTCACAGAAAAAAAATGAAGTATATAATACACCTCTCACCTTCATAATATGTTAACTATACAACTGTTTTCATTCTCTAGTTCTTAAAGTTAACAATGTGACAAATTAGAAGCAAAAAGAACAATTTTTTTAGTAAGAACTACTAATGCAAACATACTCTTCTGAACTTCCAGTCCTCAGCTGAGATAATAAATAATGTTTTGCTCAACAGAGTGTTTGTGTAATTGTTACATGCACAGAAAAAGCACTTTTTCATACTTACCTCCTGGAGGCATGACAATTGTTACAGCATCACTCATCAAGCTGCCCTGGCTGTTGGATGCATTCACTTGTACTGTGTAGTTAGAAAATGGAATCAGGCCTTTAATGGGTACCCATACATTGAATTTCTTGCTGCTGCAGAACATCCGAGTATCATTTACAACAGAATAATTAGCGTTATCTGTTATGAAAAACAAGACGGGGGGGGAGAAGAACAAATGTTAGACTTTGCATCTGCTACAATTCACTGTCTTTGTGAACTGCCTTATTGCTACTCAAAAGAAGAGTTGCTATTTATACCAATAACACACGCGCACACACACACATAATTTTGGTTATTGGGGAGGAAAAATATTATTCATCATTTCTCCTGCTTTTGGCAACAGTTTATGGTACTTGTAAATCTTGGAAAACAAACAAACCAATACATGAAGCAACCATGCCGTTGCAAAGCTGACTGCTATATGCTGCAAACAGAATCCAGCTTTCAGAAATTACTTATGTTCTAGAACAGTTGTGTGATAACTGCAAATTCCAAATGTTAGTGTCAATTCTTATGCCTATGATACAACGGTAAAAATTTTTGAATTTACTAGAAAAATTAGGAGTTTATAAGCTAACTCCATTGCAGACATAGGAAATAGTCAGCTGCAGTAACACACGCTTTCCAGCATGGCCTGCAGTCCGCTCAAAGACAAAAGGATTTGAAGTATTCAGTTTATCAGCTGAAATCATCAGAGCACACCACAGCAACCTACATGTCCTTTGCAAACCTTTTAAGATCTCAAACTTAAGATAAGACAATATTCAGGCCTACAAAAATAAAGAAACCCTTTCCAAAATACCTAGTAACACTAGAAAATATGAAAAAATTGTATGTCAAGTAACAATTTTTTTCAAATCAATGAAGAGTTCACTTATATATCTGAGAGCAAAGCTGAGCTCCTTTAAAAATTACCCTATATTCTGAACACATAAAGCGCTATATAAATGATTAATATTATTACTACTATTCATCATTCCATGGAGAGCTCTCACAGTGAAGTCAGTGGAAATTCCCTATTACAAACAACAGCAGAATCACACAAGTCTAAGATCACAGGTATGAGAATGAGATTAAACAGTATATAACTATTAAAAATATTGTAAGTTAAGTAAGGCATTGTAACTGGCTGAATATCCAAATCTGAGTCAAACCTAAATAAGATGGAATTACAAAAACCCTAGAAAATCAACGTTTTAATTAATTTTATAAGGGAAACTCCTTTGATTTACACATTTTTATTGAAGTTTTAAATGAACTGTTAAAACTGAAATGTTACTAAATCTGAAACCGGTTTTCAAATACCCCCTATTTCTGTGACGTGCACTAACACGTGTGTAAGCAGTACATTTCAGTCACGCTCCTGTGACATTTTACCACAGATGAGTGATCTGGATTTTCCTCTAATTTTGGATTCCTATAAACAATCTCTGAATCACTTATGGTACAAGTCCAAGCAATTCCTTTATTTTGGTGTTCACAGAGCGGCACAAAGGGTATTTTCAGTTACTCTGCTGGTAAGATATGACAAACTTATTTTCTGAGGTTTGGGGGGAGGGAGGGGCAGTCTTGTAAAACTCTTTATAAACCTGCCTTGTAGCCTAGTTCCTTATTGCTCAAATTGTACCTGGATGACACCAGGCCATAGCACGAGACCACCCAGACAGACTACAGTAGTGTGAAAGTAGAATGGTTTCATGAAGCCTGATGGATTTATTTTGGATTTCACTGAAGTTTACATAACCCTGAGACGCTGTTTTATATACAGCAATGAAGGTAAAACTTATCATGCAAAAACAACAACCACGTTTTACACATTCCACATACAGAATCCTGCAGAAGCAAAGTTATTTTGTCTGACATTACTCTTACGTACTCTGACTACTCAACCAGCACTAGAAAAATGCATCTACATTACTTGAACTCAGCTCTTAAGTTGTATATCAAACCCTCCTCCTGCACCTTTGTGAAACTGTCCCTGTGTAGATTTGGGAGTAGATACAATCCAACAAAGCACATTTTTCCTATCATCTATCACAGTTTTTCCAGTGTCTGCGACTGATTATTTGTGAGGATCACACAACAACATGTGACTGTTATACGCACCTATTGTTTTATTAACAATAAAGTCATTAGAAATGGCCAACTGTATATATGACATATACATTCTTAAGATTCTAGTGACATGAAACACTTAAGGACTCAGCTGGTTGTGGAAAAAAAGATGCTTTTTTTAAACATTTCACCTCCAATGTGTAGGAAAGTTTAAAAATTGGTGTTGACAGATTGGCACATAGGATAGATTCAAACTTTAAGCATAAAAACTGGGTTGCCTAGTAGCAATTTATATGCCAAATTCATGAGAAAATTAAACTTTTTCTATCTACAGTACAGTTTTAACATGTTAATATTTTTATTTTCATCCACCTGAACCTGGAAGGAAAACATGTGTTTCCTCTGCTGATATTTTCATTCCATTATTAATCTTTCTTCCAATGGCTAACTATATTATATTTTAAAAATACAGTTTTGAGTACCAGAATATGAATTAAAAGGATAACACTCTATTCCAAGTTGCCTGGATAACAACATTAATATACAGTAATTATACAATTAGTTGTAACATTAAATTCTAGTTATAGCAGAGTGATTACTCGGCAATTATAAGAAGTATATAATTACTCAATAATTAGGAGAAGTATGTAATTACATAACCATTTTATTCAGCTCAAAATTGAACTTGCAAATTTACAATGAGATAGACAACACAGCAGCTCAAATTTTTTCATTGCTTCTAATAAAAAGCCAAGGAGCACTTGCAAGTTTCCTAACCCGAATTTTACACAGACAAAAGGCGTTTTTATTCCTCCTACCAGCCAAACAACTTATTGCTGCTGGCAAGTAAAATGTTAGAAAAACATTTTTAAAATGCAGGTCTTGCTGGGGCTGACTTGCAATATGCAGCTTTGCCACTTCTCACTGCTTAAACTTTGCTTTCAGTGGGCTGGAAAATGCAGACACATAGGTTCAGCCTGACAGAAAGTGATACAGTGATAACCCTGTCATATCATTCCATGCCATTCCTGCCCAGCCTGCCTCAGTGTGGACCCAATTTGTGAGTATAAGTGGATGAGACCTCTCTTTTTCCATTTTTCATGTGTGTTTTTCTCTCCATCCTGATCACAGGTCCTACAGCAGCCTACCAGCCAGTCTGCCCCAGATCTAAACAGCAGGTGCCTCAGATACTGGTAATGTCATAAAAGACTCTGTTTTACTTCAGACAAGTGGTTTCTACCAGAATACCTCCTTGTTCCTGCGCTCTGCCTTGTAATACCTGCCATGAGCATACACCAGCACTCCAACAAGCAAGGTCCCTTCACAACACATGAACAACCTAAAGAGGCAGAAAGCAAACTCCTAGATCTGGTTCACCATGTGCTTCAGCACTTAAGACATTGCAAACAACTGTACCAAAAGCTGAATTTGAATGGGAGGAGGCTCAGAGCCATCATCTCCTACAAGCTATTAAAAAAAGACTAAATCCTTTGCAGATGTGAAGGGCTTCCCCAAGCTCCTTAATCTTTCCATGTTTTTGCATAGTGATGGTTTTGTTCTTTTACTAGCCTTCCTGTCAGCTCTCCCTATCTCCCCCAAAATACCTGAGGTCCTTCTTTCCCTAAGCCTGCTATTTGAGAAAAACCTCTACTGTTCCCAGTTTATTTGTAGTTTATACCAGATCAAAGTATCTCAGTTTTTCAGGAAAGGATCCATATGAAGAAATTAGGGCTAAAGACCATTCATATACATACTTAAAAATTATGTATACTTGAAACAAAGTCAAGAAATAAAACATGCTTACATTAAAAAGACACACAAGTACATATTCCATTCAAAATCACTGTTTAAAAGTCCTAAGCTTCAAACAGCACTCTAGCTGGTAAGTAGCTTTGTTTGAAGGTTCACTATGTTTTTGGGTGGACACTTTGCAGGGGGGTCCCAAGCAGATGTGCATTCCTATTACTAAGCACCCCTGTAAACAGGTGAATTAAGCTCCTGTGGGCCAGTGGTGCGTAAATTACTGCTGTCCTGGGTCTGTCATCCTATGGGGTTCACTAGATTGAAATAACATAAATGGGTATCCTTTTCCATTCTTGTTATAATCATTGTCACAAGAATTTTAATGCCTCATATATTCCATAATTTTTTTCTGTGTGCTGTACTGCTCTGACCTTTTCAATATTCTGTAATTTGACTGGCTGGCGATTTCAAGTTCTCTCCTTTTTACAGCCTTATTAACTTGTGGGGAAGAGGTGAAACAGACAGCCAATCAGAATACATAATATTGCAAAGGTCACAGTAGTACAGTATAGTATCAGCAGACACAGAATACTGTATATTAGTCATTAGCATTCTGATATCTTATTCATGTGACAAAGGTTGTAAGGAGTGCAGGAAACGATACAACATGAAACAATTCTCATGACAATGGAAATAGAAGAAATAATAAAAACTAAATCCATTCATCTAACGTACCCATCATTATACAGAAGGTAGTGCTCAAAAAACAGCTTCCTTCTATTTTTTTGTTTGATTCTTATGGGACTTCAAGAACCAAGACACTTTCATAAAAGAGATTTCTATCCTATTTGCAGTGTCCTAGAAATTGGCCATCTTATCCCCAGACTTGCCTGAACTTAAGTGGTATCACAGGACCACAGCTTGTGAAGTGCAAAGAAATTTCCACCTAAAAGGTACTTAACCCCTTAACACTTCAGTGTTATAATCACAAATGTTTAATGAGCCATTATTTTCTTCCAATATCATTATTTCGAGACAACACAAAGATTCAATCACAAAAGTACACTACATATTGTGTAGTACCACATGGTGAAAAGTGTTTTTCGAGTGACTAAGGCTTTGTGTCATGTGCTGAAATATTACTACCAATCCATACTGCTTCCATCTTAGGCCACAGAAAAAGTTAATGTCAGAATACCAAAATAAAAATGAAACAAGAACTCACTTTTTCATCCCTTTTTCCCATAACTTATCCTCATTGTGTACCAGTTTCTGCCCCTGTGGTATTTTCTGTCTCTCTGGCACCAGATCTTTTGGAGGTAAGTTCTATGAATATGCACACTTCCTTGTCTCTAAGCTCATTCGTTTGTCCATTAGTTTTGCCTATTCTTCAGCCTCATTTACTTCCACACAAGCTACTCCTTTCCTCCCAGCTAAGATTTTTCTTCTCTCCTTCTTTCCTTTTCCACTCTTTCTAGTGCAGTATTCAGAATCACTTTACATTAGCTTGATTATCTCAATAGAAAACTAGCTAAAAATATTTCCTTGACATTATTGGTGACTCTCTTTTCCTGAGGACTATAATAATGAACTGTTCTCAAATTTTAATCTCAATTGTTATACTGACTCATGAAGTACTTTCTGTGCTTTGATGTCATACCCCTCTTTTCAACAAACTCTTGGCGTTTTTTTTTTTTTCTGATTTGCGATGAGGGTTTTTTTAAATGTTTTGGGGGATTGTTTCGGAAGGTTTTTGGTGGGGATTTCTTTTTGGTTGGTTGGTTTTGTTTTTTCTTTCTTTTTTCAGATGGGTAAACTTCTGATTTTGTGCCTCAATCTCATGAAACACTATTTGTTTCTCTGCTCTTGAGCTGACACATGTATTGTTCCTATGGACATATTATGGTTGCAGTCCACCAAACTGAGCCCAAAACTTAAAGGCTCTCTTAACACACAAAATCTTTATTCTCATGGGTTAGGAGGAGTTGGTGGAGGAGGCAAAATGGGTAATTTAAAAGCACTGAGACAAACTGGAAAAAAACTATGAACCCAAAAAATTAATTTTCCCGTAAATAACAGAGTTCACATTATCTGCATTGAAAAAACTTATCTTTTTCCTTTCTCACTGCCAATTAAGGAAGCCTATAGTTTTAAAACTGAAAAATAGAAAGTATTTAAAGAACAGAAGTCCCTGTTGGCACATACAGAAGAAATCTGAAAACTCAAAGACTCAGATGTAGTTTCTGACTGTAGTACTCAAGTTGTTGCTTTGACAGCTCAGTTTCCCTCAAAGAGGCAAAAGCACCTTCTGTGACTTCTCAAAGGCCGAAATTTGGTACAGTTACCTTAGACTGTGTTAAGATGTACAGAATGTGTATGCTGTCTGTCACTCTGACACTGGAAAGCTGCTTTTCTGCCTTACAAAAGACAAGAAGGTCCTGGTGGACAAGTTGAACGTGAGCCAGCAATGAGTGCTTGCGACAAAGGAGGCCAAAAGCCTTGTGGGCTGTATTAGAAGCATTGGCAGCAGGTCAAGGAAAGGGATCTCTCCTCTCTATTTATCCTGGTGAGAGGCATCTGGAGTGCTCATCCTGTTCTGGGACCCCCAGTACAAGACAGATATGGACTTACTGGAGTGGAGTTCATGAAAAGATGATTAAGGGCTTAAAGAATCTGTCACATACAGAAAGTTTAAGAGAACTGAGATTGTTTAGCCTCAAGAAGAGGTAGCCTGGAGGGTAGAATATCTTATCAATGTGCATAAATATCTGACATGAGGGCATAAAGAAGCCAAACTCTTCTCAGCACTATATAGGAGCAGAGCAAAAGACAATGGATACATACAGAAAATGCAAGAAATTCTGTTTAAACCTAAGAAAAAAACTTTACTTTGAGGTTGGTCGAACACTGGAACAAGGTGCCCAGAGAGGCTGTGGAGCCTCCATCCTTGGTGATAGCCAAAACACAGTTGGACATTGTCCTGGGCAATGTGCTCCAACTAACGCTGCTTGGAGAGGAGAGGCTTTCTGACCTCAGCTGTTCCATGATTCTACGAAAATTTGCCAAACAGTTCAAGAACCCTAAGGCAAAGCAGGAGTAATCATTATGATGAAAGCATGTTCCTGTCAGTAGAAATAAGTGATTATTAGTGTTACAAACACTAAGTAATGTGTATTTATATCCTCATTAATTCTATGAACTGAAATATGAATAAAGCCCACAGCTTGATGTGAAAGCTCATACAAGAAAGTTAGCACAGCCCCCAAGGATGGTTAATGACTGCATCTGAGATTAGGCTTTGTCATGATGGCAGGCAGAGAAGTATGTTTGGTGTGTGGTCTCATCCACCCTTCCGAGCTTTCAGTTCAGTGTCATGAGGCTTTCAACTAAAAAAAGAACTCCGTTGATGCAAATGCCAAGAAGACAGCTTTTTGATTTGAATTACTGTTTTAGCTTTTCTCATTACTCTTTCATAAACATTGAAACATCTAATGAGTTTTGCAGTTGAGTCCAGATTTTGAGTTCCACTTAAAACAGCATATTCAGTATAGTGTTAAACCTCTGATGTAAGAATATTCATCTCTATTGTATTTCAATTTTTCTGCAACAGCACCAAGGGGCATCAATCCTGGACCCCCCCCACTGCACACTGTATCAAGTGTCTTAGGGACACACAGTAAGAACTCAGTCCATGACCTAAATCCAAATCTGGAAAGCATTCTCTGAGCAGAAACAACTTATCTGGATTTCACAAAGGCTTCCACTGTCCAAGTGCTCTTATCCCAATATTAACAGAGAAAGTGTCCAAGAACACTTTAGTACCGCAAGTGACAAAACATCACATCGTCTATAAATGACCAGAAGGCGTAAAATGGCAAAAGATTTTGCTGCACTTGCAATGTTAAGCTGATAAAAGAGCATATAGCTACTGATTTCATCCATTTTGTTTGAGGGGTTTTATAGACAAATGATGAGACTTTATAAAGTATATTTAATGAGGGATTTTATACACCAAAAAAAAAATTCAGAAGCAGTTAGCTTTAAAATCTTTAAGTTTGTTTCTCCATGGATAGAACATTCTTTCTCTAACTGCAGCAGTACATAAATGGAGATTATCACAGTATCTGGTTTCTGAATCTATGCCCATAATTCATGGATGCCAATAGGAATTTTCCATTCTCCAGGGACACTATCAGAATGAGACTAGCTAAACACACAGAGCAGAACTTGGAGTCTCAAATCCATAATCAAATATCTAGATTGATTGTGTCACTTGCACTTCTATTGATTTCAATTGGAGCAGCTGACCCAAGGGAATAATAAAAATGTGGAATAAAACTGATTTATGAGAACAAAATAAATCCTTTTGTGAGTGGTAATGAATTGGTACTATTTAACCCTTTCAATCACAAAGGGAGAACACTATTTATTTTTTCAGAATGCTGAGTTAGCCAAAAGAAGTCATATAAAAAAAGTCAATACTGTCAAATGCCATTACACTTAGTTGTAATACTTTGGAAGGAAGGAAGCTCTAAACTTGATCTAGGATTTCTGTTTGACATAAGACATTCTTTTGGCTTTTACAGTCACCTTTCACGAGGCGTCATAACTGATGCACTTGCAGATTGAAAGAACCACAGAATCACTCTGGCAGAGTGTTTGTTGTGCTCACTTATAAAGCACATCCCTCTAGATTTTTCAGGGCAAAACCTTGTAGATTAACATAAACAGCCATATCAACTGCACACAATCATCCAAAAGGATGGACTATCACAGTATCTTGAGCTTTCTGGTACACTTTATAAAGTGCAAAGAAAAACCATATCAAAAGCTTATCCAATCCCAGTTTTCATCATGCTTTCCTTGCCTGAGAAACCAGACGAGTTTTACATTAGTCTCTAAAATGAAATGTATTTGTTTCAAACCAACACATACAAGTATTCAAACCCAACTTCTTTATCTGTGGAAGCTCTAGGCAGCCTACACATATATCTTGTTTCGGCCACGTCACTGGCACCAGTCATTTTGCATCTAATGGCATAAATTGTTTTTTTGCATTTAGTACTTACCCTAGATACCTACACACTGTCAATGCAGCCTCCTTAGCCTTCATGTGGATTAAAAACTCTGGAAGACATTCATTAACTAAAAGACTGTCTTCATAGGAGAAGTGATTGGCAAATTCCCTTTTACTCAATACTGTTTACCAGACCCATCTCCAGAAGGTTGCTATTATTCCCTAGACTATTACAAGGGAGTAGGGACAGTCTCGGAGACTATACTGCTATTGGCAGTCAGTAGGAATTTCAGTCTTTTAAGAACTGATGACACATTTCTCACAGAAATGGGATTCAGCCCTATGTGTCTGCTTTATCATACAAAACCAAATAAATTGCACAGTACAGGACGGAAACAAACCAGCGTACACATGACAAAAATAAAACTATATGAAAAGAGTGATGCAGAAGATCAATTAAAACACCATCTGTGGTTTGATGCTTGAGTCTTCACCAAAGAAATGGTCAGATGTAGAAATTAGAGAGCGACTGCTTTCATTTTGCTTTCCCCTGAGACACCTGTACCAAGGAAAAGAAAAACCAAGTGTATCTGGTCCTGAAGGGAATTATGCTAGAACATGGTGTATTGTGAGGTTATTCAAAATCTAATGAAGCACGACTAACCATACCCCATAATCAACCTAAGGTGCAAGTGAGGCTATGAGTTTTCTATCCATGCAAATCAAAATTGAAATGCCACATCTGTCAGTGGCAAAATACCCCTAAGTCCTACTCTGTTTTTATTAAATATGGATATTTGAAAATGGATCATGCATCCCCTTTTTTTTCTCCCCTCAAACATCTTTAGGACTAGTGAGTTTTAATACTGAGGCCTGTAGCTAAAACTGAGATAGACAACATGAGGGAGGAAGGGGATGAAATATAAAAAATCTCCCTAATGGTTGGCTTGGAAAAGCAGCTAAGGGCTCCCACAAACGTATCCCACATTCAGAGTGGTGAGGTTATTTCTCTGGTGCAGCCGGTGTCGATGATGAATATGCCAATGCTGCTGTTGCCAATGCTGGTGGAGATGACTTTTGCTATGCTGTCCCTCTGCCACTGTATGCTTTCCACTGAGAGCTGCTTGAACTCCCTCTTGGTAGTTCCCATTTATGATGCTATTTGGGCTGCATGGAGTATGTTAACATGGTGCAAATGTTTTACACCGGTTGGTCACTAAACATCTGCGTACATATATTAATGGTTAACACTTATCAAGCATTTAAATTATTATTCTAGACTTTGTTGTCCACTAGGTTTTAGGAGGTAAAGATTTGCTAGGGAAAGGCAATTCTCACAGCATCATAGCTGTTCCCACGAACTTCTTCTGCAATCACACTACTGGGTTTGCAGGTGCAAGACCATGAAAAAAATTTTCCAAGAACAAGAGCATGAGACCTATAACAGAAAATACTTCTCATGAGGCTCTGGAAAACAATGCCGCAGCAGCTTCAGAGTCCTTAGTATTAGTCACATTAAGGCACTAAGGCACCTTAGACACCGAGTAATATCACAGCAGTACAAAGGGATTAAATATTTCTTTATATATTAAAATTTAATTGGTAAATTACCAATATGATTAATATTGCCACAGTTTCTCAAATTAACCAATTTTTTTTAAATTTTACCCTTCTTTTTAAGTCAAGTATCTCTACACACCTCAGGCCAGCTTCTTGAAGAACAGATGATTTTTCTTAACAGTAATGCCAAATTTAGTGTGCCTACCATATTAAAAAAAATAATCAAGGATTACTACTAGGGAATTCACATTGCAGAATGTATGGAGTAACTGCACAATCCTAAAATACTGCAGTAATGTTGGAACTACTTTTCCTGCTCTTATTAAATAATGGTCTGTCCCTGGCCCAGGAACACATGATATTATAAACATCTCGGGTAAGTGATTAAATGCAGAAAGCACGCAGACCTGATACCTACCTACTACGGAAAAAATTTTCAGATTTCTTTGGTAAGAGCTTCTTGAATACTCAGCTACGTGGGAGAAAAGACTTAAAAACTAGTCAACAATAGAAAAAAACCCAAGTTTTTGAAGAAATTGCTTGTCTTGAAAATACGACATATGCTTTGATTTTATATATATATAGGATTACTATCTTTGTAAAATAGTTTTTCTTGCAAATATTAAGGTGCATCAAACTTGTCTCTTTCGTCAGTTATTGCAAAATTATTTGCAGCAACTGTGAATGCAAATCTGTACTATTTTATATTTTGAGGTAATTATGCAAAAAAATGTCTAAAAGATATTCAGTATGAAAATTTTCCTAACAAGTCTCTCAGAAATGTTTTAGTCATTTCTGAATCATGTTTAATTCTCGGAAATTGTTGTGGTTTTATTAAATTTTCAGATCTAAATGCAAAATGCTTACCACCTCCTCCATCTTTGAAATAGAATCCCACAGAATTTTCATTCCCCATTCTCAAGCCTTCAACGCAAGCCAGGCTAGGAACTTTAAGGGGCTTCAGCATTCCTCTCCCCACTTCTGCTGGCATCTGCAGGTGGTGTGTCTTCCTATAAGCAGCCACTGCTTTTATACAGTAGGTTGATTCTTAACACTCCCTTTCTGAATTCTGATTGGAAAGAGTACTGAAAGCACTGTGCCCAACCAAGATTATAAGAGGAACCTTCTAATAGAAGTCAAGTGAATATATGGTGTAAGTTTTCCTCTATTTATTCATATAGAGTATATATTAAACTAAAAAGATTAGACGAACAACATTCTAATGCACATATGCAAAAGTCAACTATTTTATGCTATATTCAGCTGTTAGAATTCTCCATTTCATCAAGAGAATGAGGAGGCTGCAAGGAAGCTTTCTGGTACAGTATCTCCAAATAGGCACAGTAACCAGATTATTCACTTTCTCTTTACAAAAATACCAGATGAACTACATTGCTGAAAAGTAAGAACCTTGGATGATATGTCAACAACAGAAGTTACAAAAAATATTTAAAAAATTCCAAGAAATTGAAAAATAGAAACCCAAACTGAAAATACCACATATAGATTTCTACATTCATGAGCAACAAAGAGTTCCAAGTATAAACCTGCAATTTTGTGTTGTGAAACAACCTGAGGACACATAGTTAATTAAGGATTCTCTTTATGTCAACCTTGCATTCAAATGCATCACATCATCTTGGGGACTACAGGTTTGGATTAATTTTGTGTTAATGCAGTCATCTGACACAGGTAGGAAGATAAGAATTTCCTCCAATTCTCTCCTCTGGAAGTGTTAATACCTGATCCTTCCTGTGCTAGAACCTAATTTCAGACACTCAGATGCAATTAAAAATGACCCTGTACTCAATCTAAACCAACCTGAGGATAAATAGGGCTGAATGAGGAAACTACTTGAGGAAA
>VZRE01004977.1:233494-371524 GCA_013396775.1 Cephalopterus ornatus
TAGGTCAGTTCTCCATTAGGTTTATTTGGGGCAAGCCATTTTAACTGAACTTCTTTGGACCCATCAACAGTAGTAAATACATCAACCATTCCCTCAGGGGAAGCTTCCATAGTCCGAGCTTCTACCTGTAAGTTCAACCATGAGACTGCAGTTTGGTGCCATAGTTCACAGAGAAGGAATGAGAGATGTAAAATTTTAAGAAAAGGTATTCCTTTCTAAAAAAAAAAGTAACTAACACTTCCAGTGTCCTAATTTTTAAGCAAGTTACTTTCCTTTCATCTACATTTGTTTGAAGCTGTCCAGCAACTAACCTACTTTAAATAGACCACTGTAAGGAACAGGAAATAAATACTGGAAAAGAATGAAATATCAATTTCTTGAAAACACTACTGCACCTCATGTGGATGAATTAGCTTAGCCTAAGGAGAGAAAGCAGCAGTAGAAGACCACAGAACTTTCTGTTTCTGCATTTAAAAAGATAGCATACATTTAAACACTGTAGTAAATTACTATAGATATTTGATAGAGAAAAAATATCATTTATGGATATTGCATTTGGTTGCTCCACTGAATTAACTTCTAACTTCATCTAATAAATATAAGTTGCAATAAGAAGTAAATCTTTAAGAGACAATAAAATACTATAGAACAGCTGAATAATGTACTGAATATAAAAGATTTTACTATAAATAAATAAACACTTATTCAATATCCTAGAAATTTAGTATTTGAATTTCATAACTTGTAGTAAACATTCAGTGCTATGGGACAAAATAATTTGATAGTACGTTATTTATGGCAACAAGTTTGTTTCTCATACATTATTTATTTGGTGTTTTCTAAGGTATAAGATGGTTTCACACCTTTCTAAGTGCCTCTCAGCTGCAGGTTCACGGGAGTGCTAATAAATGCTATTTTTAATCTGCACACATGCTCCGTCATCAAAATAACCAAACATACTTTCTCTGTCCTTGAAACATGAATGTTTTACTTTTCAGCATGTAAAATTTGGAAAGCTTATTGTTTACAAGTGCCAGGTTATATCTTCGATGTGCATCAATATCAATATATGTGCTTCTATATTCGTACATTCTATTATATTTAAAATAGGTGATAAGTTGCAGGAAAGTCAACAGGATAAAGTACATGGTTAAAGACAAACCAATACTCCACAGATTTATTGGATCAGTGCCAATTGATTATTTAGATATTTCAGTCAAAAACATGGAAGAATTTGACTAAACTGTGCTTTTTAAACTAAAATTGTTTCCTGTAAAGTGCTGCTAAATGCAGGTACTTCAATCAGAAACATCAGACACATGAAGAAATGAACAACAACTGTTTTTTTCTACTGAAAAGATTCAAGAAAATCTTAAGACAATATGAATTTGTAGCAATCTGTATCACATCCTAAACAGCCACAACAGCTGTATTATGTCTTCAGTTTTTTCTTTATGACCTGCCATACAAACATATGGCACAGAAAACCTGTTTCATATTTATTTTTCTAAACATTAATTTATACTAAATTCTGTGATATTTTCAGATGTGTGTATTAATAACTTAATAAACAAAGACTGTGCTACCATACAAGTGACACTAAACCACAGGATAGGAATATAGGGCAAATACTGTCATCCATCTAAGATTTTTTAAAAAGTACTAGAACAGGCATAAGATGAAAACCTCTAAGTTTAATTGCGGTGGGTTGAGATGTGAAATATTCAGTGTGGATCATTTCCATTTATTTACAAGTGATTTAAGAGCTAACACATTTCAAAACCAGCAGAATTTCACTTCTCCTGAATTTCTCTGAAGTATCTATTAGAGGTTATACTATTTCTTTATAATCCAGATTATTTTTCTTTTCAGGCAAAAACCCCCGACTAGAACAGACACAAAAGAAATATTGTGGCTTTAGTAGAAAGAGGTTAAAATTTAGCTTTTCTTAATTTATATGTTAACAATTTGCATCTCACTTGAAAATAAACCATATTCATAGGAAAAAAAAAGTTAAACAAAACCTATCTAACCCAAACAAAAAAAGTTATTGAAACAGAATAACAGCTAATGTTATTAATCTCATAACTGATTAAGATCTTCAGAGCCATCTTCAGAAATATAAACTGGAGAAATCCCATATTTAGCATAGTCACATAACGTTCATTGATCGATTAGGGCACATTAAAGCACCAGATCAGCAGCAAAAATAGCTGGAAGCCTATCAGTTTACTGCTGGGAGATGTTTCCCATACTATTTAGAGCACAGGCAAAACATTAGGTTTCTCTTTTTTTTTTTTTTCTCCCTTTTTTGTTTAAGTGTTGGATTTACTCTGTAACTGATATGAAAATCTTTTAAAAAAAATCAAATGAAGACCCAGCAGCACTTAAGCAGCCTTAGCTTACTTAGGTGAGCCTAAATAAAGATGTTGCACTTCAATTCCTGTGATTAGAGATGGATCACTGGCTTTGGAAAACAGTTTGCGTACTGCTCATGGGATGCAGATGAGTATCAGCTACGGCAACCCCTACTTTGAACTGTTTCAAAAGTCAAATTAGGAGTGTGTAGTTCAATGGAGATGTGAAAAAAGGCCAGTAAAAATATTCTTTAAAACCCCAACTACTGTTATTCTATTCTGCCTTTTTGATGTCTATTTGATAGGACAGTAGTACTGAAAACATACATACTTCATCTGTATGCAAAGTTTGGTAACTTGTCTTAAACATCACTACTAACACAATGGATTAGGTTATTGCACATCAAATACCCTAAAACAAGGTTTGCTTTTGGGGTATATGTGAAGTTGTAAAAAATGTACAAGAAAAACTGGCAAAAAGCCATTCAAGCTTTTAAGAGTAAATACCCTTCGAAGTAGAGCAAGCTATAAAATGTTTAATGGTTATAAAGTCTAGTTTTCTACAGATAGAAAATGTTACCAGCATTTGAAAGAAAGTAATCTTGGAAATAATATTGAAAATGTGACTAACAAATTGTATCATAAAAATAAAACCTAGAAATTTTTTACAGATACAACATAGTGATACTATAAACTGTGATGGAAAGAAATGAAAACGAAATCACAAAAAACACCCAAATCCTCCTCTTTTTTTTCTTCCTTTTTTTTTAATCAAATTTTAAAGTGCACAAATAAAGCTTAATTAAACAAATTGTTATCTCAGAATAAACATGGGCTTTTTTCTCAGTTGTTCTTGAAAACAAAACGAAGCAGAGTAGATACTATTCCCATTATTCATCAGCTACAGTACTATGAAATCATACCAGACTCATCAGTTCAGCTGCATGTCTAAAAACCTTTCATAAAATAAAAAAGCCTCAGAAGGCCTGTTTTTCACATGTCAAATTTAATATTCCTGTATTCTCAAATCCTGAAAAAATGTGGTGGTGTACAAGACTGTTAAAATATGCCCAGTATAATATTTTGATCGCATACTTGCATTCAAGAGATTTATGAATGACCATATTTTCCTTGCTCCTGTTGCCACTTCTGGCTTCTGTGATTCTCAAATTAACTTTAGCCCTTTCAGTCAGGCAGCTAGAAATTTGCTCATTACTGGAACAGTAACTCTTTCTTTATATACATCCTTATAAATCTGGTTAAAGCACATCTGCACCTTTCAAACATATTAACTCTATTTAATTCCAATAATGTGTGTTTCAGCCTCAGTTTTTGTCTTTCTTCACAGTACCTATGTTCTACTTTGGAATGGTGCCTAACAATGACCTATTGAATCTTTAGCAGCACTTAAACAGGATTTTTTTTAAATGTCACATTTTGCCAGATGGGTTAGTACTGCCCAGAGTGAATCATCACCATTTATTCTGATATTCACTGTCATCTGACATTTATTACACTCCCAGAATGTAAATTAAGGTACTCACCAATGGACCCAAAGCACAACCTTTTGCAGTACATGCCTGGACTCTGAAGGAATGCAGGCTCCAAGGAGCAAGTCCATAAGCATAACAACTTAGCTGTGATGAATTTTGCAGCACAACACCATCCATATACAATCCATAGCTAGTAATAATACCTATAAAACAATGTGATAGCATTCAATATCTAAAAAGCTACAGAATTTAGAAGAAAACCAATGCTATAGACATTAAGGTGGTAGTAGTAGCAGCATTTTGAACTGTTTACAGTTGAGCAGATAATGTTTTTATCATGACTCTGCACACAAAACTCAGAAGAAACACACTTCTATCTTTAACTGTTAAAAACCTCACAAATGGATTGCATCTTTTAAAACAATTACACTGTTCCAAAGATAAACCCTTAACAAACTTGTTTCTGAAAAGCAGCCAAATCACCTCAGAATCAGGAAAACTGAGGCAATTCTGGTTCACAGCCTCTGCATATGGCTATTGAAACTTCTTCATATGCATATGGCTATTGAAACAAGAAAGACAAACAAAACTATCCCACATCTTAACAGCTTTAGACTTAGAAAAAAATTTACAATATAACTGAAATGTGGAAGGACAACTCAGGGCAGTACTATAAGTACAATAAATCAAAACACCTTACTGGTGCTCATTCTTGATGATAATTATTTCAGAAAATGTATCTGCAAACTCAAAACAAACATTAGCAAGACTTTTAGGCAGAGGAAAGAATGGTCCTTCCTGTATAACTGGCTAATACCAATTCAAAAACTGAAGGTGATTGTTTATCTAATTTAAAAGGAATTCTAAAATTCTGTCCTTCCAAAGGTGCATGACAGGACAGATAGCATAAATCCTGTACAGACCATACATACAGTGTTTTGAATTTAATGAACTAAAGACTGCATTTTACAGATTTAGACTTTGGAAGTTGAGCTTGCAAAGCTCAAAAAGTACCTTTTTCTCAGAGCTATTCTTCCATCTTTCTCATTTATGAATCTTCTCCCTTTTTAAAAGCTATTTCAATGTGAAATCTTAAAGTGAATAAATGCAAAGTTATAGGATTCATTTGAAGGGAGTTTAGTTCAGAGTTCTAAAGTTCTAATCTTTCCGTTATAAAAAACAATTTTGTATTGTAAAAATATAGCTCAGTTCACCATTAAAACTTCCCTTAAAACTGAATTTTTTTGAAACTACACTGAGGAAGATTTGATTTGTAATTGAGAAAAGATTTTCCCCTCTACTAAATTAAGAAATGCTTCATAAATAAAAGTGTACACACAACTGTTTCAGCTGAGCTTTGAAGAGTTCTACTTCAAAAGATTTATATGCTAAACCAATGCAGAGCTGAGTACAGTGAAGTGATTCACAGACTTCTCAATTCTTTTCTCTTCTGGAAAAGCAAGAGGCTAAACAGACAGCAGAGATGTGTGTGGGAGGAAGTCCTGGTAAATCTCACACTATCAATCCTACCACATTTGACAGGCTTCCTAAAGGACAAATCCGCTGTGGTTCTATTTCTAGTTGCTTGTAAAGCAACAACATTAATGGTTGATAAATGCCCTACTTTAAATAAACTAATTATATATATACACACACTTAAAAATATTTTATTTATCTCAGAGTAAACATGTGAATGCTGGCATTAATGATGTCTTTTACACGGGAAAAACCCCAAACATTGAGATACTCTAAGCACCTATACCAGTAGAACTAACCCTTTCAAAGTATCATAGAATCATAGAATAGAACCATAGAATATACTAAGTTAGAAGGGGCCCACAAGGACCATCAAAGTCCAACCCCTGGCCCTGCACAGGACAACCTCAAAAATCATTCTAAGTGCGTGAGAGCATTATCCAAACACTTCCTGAACCTGTCCTAGGGACCCTGTGTCAGGGCCCAACCATCCTCTGGGTGAGGAACCTTCTTCTAATATCCAACCTAAACCTCCCTTAAACTTCACGCCATTCCCTCAGGTCCTATCACTGGTCATCAGATGCTATAGATCAGTGCCTGACAAATCATTATAACCATTATTAATTCCTTTGATACTTATGGTAACAGCATGAATCATAATGAGATCATTTGGTATTAATGTAGGTGTCATATGTGCCTCTATGGTATCCCCACTGTAACTCAGTATTGATTCAAAGCTTGACTCCCCTCTTTGTGCCATCTTTATGAAGACATTTAATCCTATTTGCTACCTTTGTCCTCAAAGCATACTAATTCTCCTTAAGTTTTTCTAAATCATGGCAAGCAGCTGGACTCCACATACATCACGAGAGCCTAGTAACGTCTGTGCTGTCCCAGCCCCAGTCAGCCTACACACCCATCTGAAGCTGATCAGCTTTCTCAGCCCATGGATATAAACAGTAACATCTGTCATGCAGTGGCAGAAGAAAGGAAGGGAGAGAGAAAGGAATGGCCCCAGAGATCTAGAGCTTCTGACTGTAAGAATGCACCAGTAGAAGGCTGAAGTAAGAAAATTTAAGGGAAAGTGCCTTCTGCTGGTCTTTCTCATATTTCAGTCTTCTCAACTACGATATTTTTCAGACTCTTACATAGTTTTAAAACACTGACACAGAGAGCGATTATAAATTATGTGACCAGCAGCTCAAAAGATGTGCTGAGAATGAACAAAACAAAGTCACAGAACAGTGCAAGTTTTCCTGATCAAGTATTTGCTCAGTGAAAAGTTTTAGAGCTTGCTTATTGTTGGCAGGATTTTAATTCTTTTTATAAAACGAGGAAAAGGATGGAAATAGAAAACTGGAGAATGGGAACATGTACTAATACATATATCATAGAGCCATAGAATCACTTAGGCTGGAAAGGTCTTAAAATCATGGAGTCCCATCTAGCACTGCCAAGCCCTCCACTAAACCATGTCCCGAAGTGCCACATCTATACATCTTCCAAATACCTTCAGGGACAGTGCCTCAACTACTGCCCTGGGCAGTCTGTTCCAATGCTTGACAACCTTTTCTGTTAAGATATTTTTCCTAATATCCAACCTAAACCTCCCTGGTACAACTTGAGGCCATTCCCTCTTGTCCTATCACTTGTTATTTGGGAGAAGAGACCAACCCCCACCTCGCTCCAACCTCCTTTCAGGCAGTTGTAGAGAGCAATAACGTCCCCCTGAGCGTTCTTTTCTCCAGGCTAAACATCCCCAGCTTCCTTAGCTGCTCATCATAAGGCCTGCGCTTCAGCCCCCTCTCTAGCTCTGCTGCTCTTCTCTGGACACGTTCCAGCACCTCAATTTCTTTCTTGTAATGAGGGGCCCAGAACTGGACACAGGATTTGAGGTGCAGCCTCACCAGAGCCAAGTACAGGAGGATAATCCCTTCCCTAGGCCTGTTAGCCACATTATTTCTGATATAGGCCACAATGCCACTTGCCTTCTTGGCCACCTGGAAACACAGCTGGCTCATGTTCAGCTGTCAACCAGGTCCTTTTTCTCTGGGCAGCTTTCCAGCAGCGTTGCCCCAAACCTGTAGCGCTGCATGGGGTTGTTGTGACCCAAATGCAGGACCAGGCACTTGGCCCTGCAGAACCTCATACCAACTGGCCTCGGCCCATCAATCCAGCCTGCCCAGATCCCTCTGCAGGGCCTTCCTACCCTTCAGCAGACCAAGACTCCTGCCTAACTTGGTGAGGTCTGCGAACTTGCTGAGGGTGCACTAACACCCTCAGTTGTTTCCAAACAAGCTCTTTATTGCATTTAAAAGGAGAGCCAAGCTGTACATAGTAAATGCTGTATTGACAAGATACAACACCCAAATTTAGTCATGGATCCCAACTTTCAGTTGTTTTAAAGGAAGTTGGTGGAAATTTATTTATTAAACTATAGGTCTTTATCCTCTGCTGTTGATATGCATATATATACATATATATTTATACTTATTTGATTAGTTAAACCACTATCTAAACTACTTGGATTTTTTTTCCACAGTGCAAAGATAACAGGATCAGTTCCCGAGACGAACTATAAAAAAATGCCTATTTTAGCAAAAATTATTTAGACTTTAGCCACTAAGCCACATACATGACCTTCCTACCCTATTTCCTCCCTCCCCATCCCTTACCCCTCCCCTTTCTCTTGCCTCCTTTCCTTTGTCGCATGTGCTGATGGGATTTCAGAAACAGGGTTAGGGAGCTTCTAAGGGGCTAGGAGGCAAAATCTTCCACAACAACTTCCAATAAAAGAACCATAAATTATCAAATACTTTATTTAACACATTACATCCTCTTATTTCTTTCTAAAATTAAGGTAAGAGCTCACAGAATATTACGTATGTTTAGCTTTACAATCACAAATTTTGTGGAATCATTTAAAGTGTGTTTAGGGAAGTTTTACAAGTAGGATGTGCTCTAGCAGAATTGAAAGCAGGAAATAACTTGCAGGACAAAAATGAAATTCATGTAAAATCACTGGGAGAAACAATGATATATATCAGTATGATAAGCCAATGAATACTTATACTTTAAATTTAGTGATTTCTACATAGCATCCTCTGAAGTGATTTAAACTGTTACATGCATGATAATAAAATCAGAGTGAATTCCAAGGTGAATGATACTGTGCAGTCTCATTAGAAATGTAAAATTTTCCCAGAAGTTTTACAGATGTATATTTCACAATGGAAAACATTTCTAAACAAAAGAAAGTATATTGTTTAACTTTCACAGCCATGGAAATGATGACCAAACAGAACACAAATCTAATTATTATTACATATCTATTAACATAAAAGAAATTAATCAATTAATGTAAAAGAAATTAATGTTTTATTGGAGGGTGAAATTAACATCCTAGACTGATATTCTCCAGGAATGCCTATTCTTCAGCTCAGTTGTCCTGGAAAACATTAAACAATGAGATGCAGTACACAAGAACTATCAAAAGGGAGCACTTTTGAGCCACTGAAACAGTACGATAGGCTGAAAACCACAATCTCCCAGCTGCAGACAATGATACTATCTCAGGTATTTTATGTGCTAAAATGATCATTAAAAATTAAGCACCACATATAAGCTGCCATTTAGAATATTAATTTACCTTTACTAATCATCTTTTTAACTTGAGGCTAAAAGAGTTCACTTACCATTCGGATACTCAGGCTTAGTCCATGAGATGTTAAAGGAGTCAGATGAATATGACTGGGCTTTTGGAGCAGGAACACCTTCTGGTGTACTCTCATCTGTTATAGCTGTGCTAGCTTCGCTTATGGAACATCCACCTCCAGTGCAAGCCTTAAAATATTAATCAAAACAAATAAACATACTTCAATGTAGTACCAATAATTTTAGCAATTTTTTTTGGCTAAAGTTTTAATATTCTTACATATCTAAACTTAGTAAGTCTGTCATTTTCATTAAAGATACTTTTCTTAGCATAGATTTGTTTACTTCTTTTAAATAACATGATGATGTAAGAAAACTCATGATAGTTAGGTTTTAGGTATAATATAGCCAAAATATTGTACTGTTTGACTTGCAGCATTTTCCATTTAAATGTGACTCATAATCAATCAGATTTCCACTGCTTTTGCAGCCACAGTTAAAGATAATTATAGTACAATATATATTATTTACAGTACAAAACTCTCCAGTAAATGACTGAAAATCTCCCACAAGTTCCAGACACAGAATATACTGATCAACTTGCAAGGCACTTAAAAAATTATCTCAAGGAATAGTCATTGAGAAAAAAATGCCATTTGGACAGTGCTACACTTCACAATAGCAGATGCAGATTAAAATAGTGAAAAAACACTCTATTATAAGCCAGTATGTACCAGTTATTATTATATGTTTATGGAAAATAAAGTAAAATAATTGTATTTCAGTTCCCAGAGAACAAAATATTAACCATGCTATTTTTTGTATTTCACTCGATTATGAAATAATACAATATGCAAGGAAATGTGCATATCACTTCATAAAGCTTTTAAAGTTTTACATGCACACAGCTATGGTCTTTACATGTGCTGGTTTGCCAATTACTTGCACTAGCAATGACAAGAGACAAGAGTTCTTAGAGAAGTTAAAAAAAAATACAAAAATATATACTCTGTACTAGATTTAAAGATTTTTGTGTTGGATTATTGTTTATTTTGGGTTTATTATTTAACAATAAAATAAATCAAAACTTGAATTCAACAAAGATTCAGATTCAGACATACAGTTAAATAAAATTTATGGGACCACCCGCGTTTTCCAGAGTTGCCCATGTGCTGAAGTGGACAAGTAGCCTGCTGTGGATCATCAGCACACAAAGGAAAAATAACCTTGCTGACCAGATCTCCAGAAACAAAATGTTTCTCTTAATCTAGTATATTCTATTTGAAAGGATTGCCTTTGACTTCCCGTTTCCCACTGTGTTTCAAATCAGAGAGCAGTCAACATATTTCCTACCCCTTCCAAAAGTTTATACTGACACCATGGGTAAAAATAAGTACTGTTTGTAAATGAGGAAATATTTTATACACAAAGATTATTTTCATTTCACTGGAAATTACACTCGCAACACAACTAAGGAATGACTCCCTGTGTTCAATGTGAACTACCAAATAAAGACGAAAGAAGGAAACCTCTGCTTTGGGAACATCAAAAAGTGGCCTTTACTTAAAAGAAGATAATGTTTAAAAAAAAAAAAAAACAAAAAAACCACAAAACTAGAGTCAGCTTAGACGGATGCTGAGGTAACTACTAACGTTTTGCTCAGGAAAATATTTAATAAAATTATCCTTCCAATAAAGGCAGATTAATCTTTGAATTATTTCCCTTCCACCGGCTTAATAAAGAAGCCAAAAAGATCAGTTCTGGAAGGCCTCTTCCTTGTACATTCCTTACTGCCTTGCTAAGTAATTTCCACCAGGCCTACTTCAGCAGTGGAGGGCTTTTTCCTTTAAGGGCTTGGTAACAGCAGCCTTCCCATTCATTTATTCCTTGAGTGTCCTGCAGCTCAATTTTCATATCTTGAAATTTGCTGGGACGTGAAGTTTCTGGTTCTTCTGCTTTGTAAACAGGTGGATTTTGGACATCACTGGGACTCTGGCACTCACATTCAGTGATGCTCAAAGCCATGAAATCCTACACCTAGATCAAGTCTCATTGTGTCATTCCGAACCTCACCAAGAAACAGATTTCAGGTAAAATTTGCAAAAATACCAAAGCAACTAGACAGCCAAAGGACAAACAAACCACCTAAAATGACATCACATAGCAGTGCTCCACCTGGCATCTGAGCTAGCTTACCCACATGACACAGTCCTGAGGAGATAGCAGCTTAACAGGTAAATCACTAAAGCACTCAAGTCACACAAATGAGTGTGACACTTTGGCCACTAAAGGCAGCCTGTCAGCTTTCCATTTGCTTTCAGGCTGGCCTGGCTCACATCCATCCAGCTTAGGGCATGAACAGAACAAAACCAAGTTCCTTTGCACTAGCCCATGGAGACGTGACCTTAAGTCTTCTTGGCTGACTTTTGGAAAGAAGCGTTAGATTTGCTTACAAAAGCTGTTGCGCTCATTTATGAATACAACTGCTAAACAATAAATGGCAGTAATCAATTCTGAAAATTGGTAACAGCATACAAAGATAAACATTTTGCTAACTTTATTTAATGTACTTATATTAACCTGCCATACAAAAGTTAAAGCCAGCAGCCTGTGAGGTGCTGATGAGGCTCCTGATTCCTGTGTTCAATATGCAACTTTTGATAATTCAATTTCCCACATAAACCAAAACCAATTTTTGAACGGATGCAAAACAAAACTAATATTACCTGTGGAACAAGGAAAGGATTCTAGCTGATAGAAATATTTTGTTCTAACAAAAAAAACAGGAATCATTTAGTTAAGAAGCCATTGTTGCCTGTTGCTTTTTTTTTCTTTTTTACTTTAAAATTTTTTTGAATTTCAGTTAAGTTATATATGAAACACTGACTATTTCAAATTTTTTTTCAAGTATGTATGTTTGATTTGGATTTTGGGGGGTTGGTTTTTGATGGTGTTTTTTTGCTTGTTTTCTTTTTCCTTTCATAAAGTATACAAGTAACATTTGGCCATGTTTAAGCTTTATAACTTGCAAAACTGTAATATTACATTTTTCTCAAACTAGTCTAACAAGTTCTAGGTACAATGGATCCAAATGTTTTAAGAAAGCTATCACATCTCAAAGATATTGGGCCTTTCATGCACTTTTAGACTTGTTATTTTCAAAGCTGCAGGGACATATAGATCTTCTAACCCACCTATCAGAGATCACTGCATTTTATCCAGGTAAATGTGGTTATCTTTGTCACTAGAAGAAATTATCTTTTCTTACTTTCTGGTTACAACTGATTAAATGCAAATACTAAGAGAAAAAAAAAAAAGAAGAAATGAGAAATGAAATATAGAAATCAAAGGTTCCTAAAAATTTATTCAGTAACTTCTAGGAGAGCTATGCACATTGATGAAGCAAAACCAACATCCACACAACACTTCCTCCCATATCCCAAGGCAGAGCCGTCAAAAGAAGCAGTTCCATTTGCTCTCCAGATCATAGCTGTTAATTCTTCCATGATCCTCTCTCCTTGTGCCCCCATGCACAGAAGCTGGGCAGGAGCAGAGAAGAGCTGTGGCACAGTGAAGGACACCTCAAATTCTTTTGATAATTCTGCTTGTTTATAAAGGCATAAAATGCTTGTTGACATACTGCCTTAGTTTTGGACATGGTGCTATTTTATATGCTATACAATTTGCTCTGCTGAAATATCTAGGCACAAATGAATTAATTTCAGCCTGAATCTAAGCTTTAATTAGACTGAATATTCTTGTTTTTTCAGGTTCAAGTCAGATCCTTATCATTACCTGAACCTGAAGGTAGTTTATTTTTTGTGGTATATTATTTAGAACATTCAAGAGCATGTTAAGAAAAAAATGAATGCATACCCAGTCTACATAAATGTAAATTTATTCATAATCAAGAGCAGAATATTTTTCTATGGCATTTATCAAAGCAAATATCCTTATATAGGTATTGTTATAAAATGAACAGTGTGCTTAAAACAAGAGACAATCCCCTGCTTTTATTCACGTATTTTCAGGCTTGCTATTGAGCTGAAGCTGTTCTATTTTGTCACAAAATAAAACCAATGATAAAGAAACGCAATGAAGACACTAATGTCTCTTAAAATGTTGTGAATAAAAAAAAGGCTACTTCACAGTGAACTCCTCTGCTATTTCCTTCTACATACAGATTGTACGAAGAAAGAACAAAAGAACACCGTACAAAATATGAAAGGTTAACATTTTTAAATACATTCAATGTTTTCTTGTAAGTTGGGTCCAGGAAACATTTTTAAAGAATTTTATATATTTCTGGTCAATTCTTTATTTGTTATCATCCAACTTATCCTTGAAGAAAACCTGTATTTAAATTACATACAAATTTTTGAGGGCCTGTTTTGAAACAAAAAACCTACTTGTGTTCAGGATGGCTCACCTCAGCTTCAGAAAGAAGAGGTTAAACAAAGTGGACACATGAACCATTAAATATTAAGATGCTAACAAAATCACAATCATTTTCACCATTTTATACCTCTACTACACATCTTTAAAACTTACAGCTAGTTTTATGAGGTATTCAGTACCCGGGGAAAGCTGCGGAATAGTAAAATCCAGAAAAGGTTCTGTGCTGTTATAGATTACATTCCACTTTGTAAAATTCTGCTCATTGTTGGCAATATAAATTATATAGCGATCTAGGATTCCGTTTACTTCTACTGGTTCTTTCCATCTGCAAATAAAAGAAAAATGTGATTAAGACCAGATCAAATAAAGATTCAGACCATGCTGAAAAATGTAAGGCTTTGCTTAGGTGACTTGGAGGGATTTGTTTTGAGAATTTAAAAACACGGCCATGCAACCATAAAAATAAATCTAAGCCATACCTCTAATGCTGTATTTGCACTCAATAGATAAATGATTACAGTAACACACAAAGCAGGGGCTACAACCGGGCATATCACCAGAACACTTCCTGCACTGAAGTTTGCAGAGGCTATGCCCATATGTAGGTTATACTGATTGCGTAAAGACAAAATGGAAATTAAGTTGGCAAGTGATAATCAGAAGGTTCACAGAACCACTAAACTAATCACTTCTATGCATTTAATCATAATAAATTTAATTTTATGTCACAAACCCTTCCCCTGATTGAACTCACTGGAATTCTTGAATAAACTGATGCACTATTGTGTTGTCAGGAAAGAAGAAATCCTTACTTACTGTACATATATCGTTCTAGAATCCAAAACCGTCAGGACCGGGGCATCTACGTGAGATGGTGGCAGCTGTGCTGTAAACAAGGTGACCTGGGAACTGTTTGTACAGCCAGCAAGCGTGCAGGCAGTGAGCAGAAACTGGTGTGGCGTAAAAACTGCTAAATCTAGGACAAAAAAATAATATGAATTTACTTTGTATATTAATTTTACCTTGTTTTTCTTTAGCTTTCCGACAGTAGCAAATTCAGAAAATCAAGAGGAAGCGGAACCTGTATCTCTTAAATGTTTCAGGTTTGTCCCAGAGGAGTGAATAGGTACTGGTTCTTTAATAGCAAATAAATGCAAATTTTGACTACTAATAGATCTGCTGGGTGTGCTTTGGTTGAGATGACTCCATTGCACTCCACTTACACCAGAAAGTATACCACCCAAACAAAAAAACCCCCAAACATGTTAGCTTCTTAGGTGCTACATACTGCATCAATTCGCTACAGTGGCAAATGTACACCTTAGAGCTGACTAAATCAAACCAAATTAATGGGAAAAACAAGTACAGATTCATTAACACAGCTGGATTATTTTTTTTTTTTAAAATGTGCCGTATGATACATGAATGTCAAGCATCGATACATACAATGATTCATGCCATACAAATTTCATTGTAAGCACGAACACAAAGGAAGCTCCTTGTTGCCACCACTCATACTGGTCTGTTCTCTCTTTGCCTATTTGTCTTCAGCTGCACAAACACCAAACAATTGTAAAATATATTTCAGTAAAGACAACCTGTCTAATGCTATAGCAAAAGAACTGTTCAATGGTTATTTATTATGAAGTTATCCTGAGTTTCAAATATTGCAGAAAATGGTGAATAAAATACAGCACTTTTGCTACTCTAAAAGATCTTTAGCATCATATACTCTTCCCTATACTAATAAAGGAACATTTGACAGAAAAATTATTATATGAAAGTAATACAGACCTAATTTCCTAATATTTTTAATTTTTTTTATCAAAATACAAATCACAGATTTAATAAGAAAATCTTTTAAGACAGAATTTACAATTGAGGTTTTGGCAACAGTATAAGGTATACAAGTAAAATGCTTATGCTACAGACATTTTTCAGTACGCCAGGAAAATTCTACGTTTTTGCAAAACATAACAAATGGTAGTGTTTTCAGAGCCACATAGTAGCAAACTATAATTTTGTACAAAAATATTTGTGAGCACGAATTCAAAAACTGGAATTGGATGACAAACACATCACCAAAGCAGAGATGTTGTAGATCCAACTTCTGTCCCATTATTTTCCCCCTCATACAATGACTCCAGTCCCTGCTGGAATGGAATTTCTTCTGATTTGCTCCACTCTGTGTGAGGAGAGAATGAACTTGTGCATTTTCACTGAAAATACTGTATCACTCAGTGGTATTGTGCTATGGAGCACATGGCAAAGTGTGAGTTAAAAAAAAAATGCTGTAGCTAAAAAAATCATCAAGTGAATGCCTGTAACACAGTGACATGTTTAATCAACATAATGGGACTGATTCTACCAGGGTTAAGCAGTGCTTATGTCCGTGAGAGGGGGAACGCACACTCCAGAGCAGGTGCTCAAGCTGGCTCAGCAAGCAGGGCAAGTAAACTCCACATACTGCACTGATTGTGTTGCCTTCGTTAGCGTACACCTTCCTGGATCCCTTTCTCCTTGCAGCTACCATCAGAGAAGCCAGAAAAAGTACAGATGGAGCTGAAAGTCCGTGACACAAGTATCAGATACTTCATGTTGTGGGTGTGCAAACAAGTGACCAGAAGGATTTTACTTTTAGCAATCCTAAAGCAAACAGCTGAAATCAATTCCTGGCACCTATTTAATCGCTAACCTTGTAAACTGTGAATACGCATTCTTCTCTCTAAGCTGAAACTATATTGTGGGGCTTCACTTAGCAGAGTGAACACAAGGCAAAGAGAAAAAGTGGACATCTCCTTTTCCACTTCTTTGTGGTGGATCACTCTTTTCCTTGTTGGTGAGGGTTATTTTCCTCTCCTTTAAGGAAAATTCCACATCTAGAACTACTATTTTTTAAAAAAGGTAGCTTGATGCACACTGTAGTTAATGGAACTACTTGAAGACATAAGAGCTTCTAAACACCTAGTGTATTTTGAAGAGGGGAGAACTTCATCAAGGATTAAGAAAATAAAAGGTGAAAACATTTTTTATTTCCCTCCCTGAAAAAAACAGTTGATTATAAGTTACTATGTGTATCTCTCAGTCCCTAGAATGGAAAAAGCAAAAAAGACAAGACAGGCAAACATGTAAAGTTTAAAAAAACCCAGAATAACAAGAAATGGAAACACAGCACATATTAGCAGCAAGATCCTTTTGAATCAACTGATAAACTTACTGAGAGGGAAGGGAAAGACAGGAGACTAAAAAAGAGTCAAAATATAAAATATGGGAAAAAAAGCAACATGTAAACAAGATAAATAAAAATCTTCATTCCTCATCTTGATTTAATAACATTGAAGAACTTTGTCTACTAAATGCCAAATAGGACATTTCAATGGAATCTCAAAGATTAGGTGGGAAAAGAAACAGGAGTAGAAAACAAAGAAATTAGAGTCTCAGCAATGTCACTCAAAGCATGAGCTTTGCCACCCATTGAAATCCCTCCAAATGCTTCACTAAGGTTTGGAGGAGCCAATAAATAAGTGAAGGCAGTATTTCTAAAAGGTTAAAACCAGAAACTGACAAAGTGAACAATAAAATCATATTACATTGTAATCAATGCAATTATTTGCCACAATCTGATTTGGCAGATATTTTCCTATTTAAAGTTCAGTGTGTTTCATAACGGATCACTGGATTCAAACAACTACAGATACAAACATGAATATGAAGGAGGAGGGAGGAGGTTCTTAAAACTACAAAGCCACTGTTTGTCAAGGTCCTCTAGCAATAATGCCTTGCTTTCCATTTGCTTGATTGCATGATTTGCATAAGATCAAATGTAGGCAATTGTGGACATGAAAAGCAGATCGCTCTCAAACACATTAGAAATGGATCCACAAGCATTATGTGGGAATGTGTTACAAGAAAATGCACCCCAGTGCATGGAAAACTCAGTGATTAATGTCAAACAAACTATAATTTACAATATAGAGCATGAATTATATGTTATTTTACAATTGATTCCATGCTGTTGGTTGGAAGGATTTCATTGATCTTAATTTACAAAATGAGCCAAATAAAGACATAATTATTTCTTTTAAACTTACAGCAAAAACTGAAATATTTTTTCTTACAAATTTTCTTGATCAGGCTATATTCCAATCTATTTCACAATTACAGTTCCCTCAGTTATTTAAAAGAAGATCAAATGTTTCTTATTTCAGTATTCCAATAACTACTCTCTGAAACCATTTATTTCTTACCAAAACAAAGCTAAACCCAAAAATTATACAAGTTCACTGAGGAAAAAAAAATAACAATTCAGGATTTGGTCTTGTTTTCATTTCTAGACTCAGAAGGGCAAAGAGCACCAAAGGACAAAGAAAAAAGACACTTTCTTGGGAGTAAAGGTTCCCTCAAATCATCCTATTAACGTAGTAGGTAGACAGAAAAATAATTCTGCATTTTTGTGTCAAAAACAGAACAAAGGAAAAGAACTAAAATAAAATCCTGTTTTCCCCAAAGAAAAAGGTGGCGCAGAGGGAGAGGATGGATCAACCTGCCTTTTCATCTCTTTGACCTCAGGGGCAATACATACAAACTAAATTATTTTCTAACTCACACGTTAGCAGGAGAACTGTTAACTACAGCTATCATGGAAATCAATATTTGCATACCACTACATTTATTACATATGTGGTCTATGTGGAACTTCCCACACTAACCAACTATAGTAGTTGGTATCTACCCAGTTGCTAACAACCACCAGCATAGGTCCTGGTAGAACAATCAGTGCATGCGACAGAAAGAATAAAGAATGACCCTCTTTGCATAGTCAATAAGAACATTTACTTTGCTTTCATCAAATTTAATGAGTAGTCATTGAAAGATAAGATGCAACACTACAGTGCCACTTTTAGCATGGAATTTGAGAGATGTTACTAAGACAGAGAGAAAAACATAGTACAGTAAAAAAAAAATAAAAACAACACCTGAAATTTCAGATTTAACAAAACATGAGCTTAACCATCAGGTCATCAGAGCACATCATCATTCAAAAATAACTGTAATAATATCTACAATGTTTTAATTTATATGTAACATATTTGATATTCAGGTTTACTGCAATTCCTCCCCTCTTTCACCCTGTTTCCACTCTCCCTGACTTCAGGCAACTATTTTAAGGGCCAGAAATGGCAACATCCTGTCTTACTGAGTGCTCACATGACTTGCATAAGGAACCCCACACAGTCTCTCTCAGGAAAATAATTGAGACAATAGCTATCCCATTGTTATATTCAAAAGAAAATAATACAGTAGCATTGTAGCAAGAGATTGTTAGCAGCACAACAAAGAAAACCCGCTGAGAGAGTATGAAAATGAAAAACTTCCAAAGAATTCCAATCACCACGTAGTTTATGTAGGTAGACTGTACGAACACTTCAGCTGATTACTCACATCCTTACTCTGTCCTCTCATCTTGTTTCTCAGAATTTGTTACATTAACCCACAGTAACTTAATATTTAATTAGAAGAGAAACTCTTTGGGACCATAAATCTCCATCACCAAATACAACAATGTCCCATTCTGATTTTTATGCACCATCAAAAAAAAAAAAATCTAATTCATGTGCTAAGTGCCAAGATCACATTATCAGGCTAGCTCCATCAGACACCATTAGCATTCCTCTGCTTTCCACCATTTTCTGAAAGCAAGCAACAATTCATATTTAACTTTTCATACAGTACATCCTGCTTTCTTTGTTTATAAAGCACCGATCACTCTCAAAGAACAATCACAAATGTACAACTTCCTCTGGAAAGGTATTATTCTATTGCTGCATCATTCCACAGATCTCCTGCAAACCCCACACCATACTCAACTTTCCCCTGAAAATATTTCAGAAAAATCAGGATGTCACAAATGACACCACTTAGGTACTTCAGGCAACTTAGGCAAGCTGAAGAAAACAGTGTGCTTGTGTACTTAATTGTCTAAACTAGCAAGGCCTTTCACATCTGCAACTGGCCCATTAATTGAAGAAAACATTTATCTTCCAAGATAGTAGCAAATTCTAACAGATATTAATTAATAATTAAGAATGCTTATGTGATTCTGTAATGTTGCAGAGCAACTATTAAAAGAATTTTGTGAAGCCATTAAAAACAAGGCCAAGAAATAAAGAGAAATAAATAAACTCAGGGTCTTGAATAACTATTTGCAGGAAGCACCACAAGCTGTTGTTCCTCTCTCTAACCAGCAAAGATTTTGACATAATGGACAAAAAAACTTGGCTTCCAGCTGGCCAGCAAATGCTGATGTGTTTCAGAAACTATTTGTTTAGCAGTAAATATTTCTGGTTTTCCAAATTACTCATAAAAGAAAAAATTCTT
Source organism: Cephalopterus ornatus (assembly GCA_013396775.1). Taxonomy (NCBI): domain Eukaryota; kingdom Metazoa; phylum Chordata; class Aves; order Passeriformes; family Cotingidae; genus Cephalopterus; species Cephalopterus ornatus. The sequence goes on from VZRE01004977.1 coordinate 253,251, forward strand.
TACTGTGAGGGTGGTGAGGCACTGGAACAGGTTGCCAAAAAAATCTGTGGATGCTCCATCCCTTGAAGTGTTGAAGGCCAGGTTGGATGGGGCTCTGAGCAACCTGGTCTAGTGGTAGATGAACCTGCCCATGGCAGGGGGTTGGAACTAGATGATCTTTAAGGTCCCTTCCAACCCAGACTATTCTATGAAAATCTCATTCCTTTTGAGACTTTTACACTTAAGAAAAATCCAGGAAACTTCCAGGTCCCATTTTAGGAAATAAAGAGAATGGCACAAAATCTGTAACATATGGGAGAATGAAAACATGACAGTTATGTGTTAGACTATATAAAAAAGTTATATTCAAGAAGAAAAACCTTTTGGCATAAATGTGAAACAAAAGGATCTTTAATCATTTCAGTTTGCAATGATTTCAAACAATTAGTAAAGATTTTACATGCACATGGTACGACTATGGAAAAGGGGCATTTTTGGAAAAGGAGCAGCTCCAAAGTACATTAAGGATTTTGAATACAATTATGTTTTAACAGCAAAGATTATAAACTTTGTTTCCCCATTTAGTAACAGTGTCTCTTGGTTATGCTCTCTTCCACCCTCAACTGTTGCATAGAAAAAACTTTCTGCTATTTATTGGCCCAAACTCGTGTACTTCTTTGAGACCAAACTCATGCCTCAAAGGTTAGATTTCATCCTGGCCAATTCACAAGGCCACATCAGCATCCATTCCTGATTAATGTGCTTAACTTTTCCTTTTTATTTTAGTAAAACGACTTTATTTCTAATCTTCACTTAGATATACATCTTTTTATTTAAACATGACTATTATTCCTACCCCATTAAAAAATTTGGAATGTAAATCTTTTATTTTAAAGCCACATCCCTGGAATAGCTGCTATGGGTGCATTTTCAGGCTGTTTTTACTCTCCAGTTAGGACACACAAGCTTGAAATCCTAAAGGTGCTCAGCTGAAGAAAACTGAAATCATGTGGAGTGCCCCACATCACATGGTTTAGAAAAAGCAGAAGCGAAACATCAGAGAAGAGCATTTACACTTCTCTTATCACTTTACCACCAACTAATCTACCCGATTCCTTCCATGTCACGTCACTGACCACAGAAGAGTCAAGAAACCTTGGAAACCTCCTTCCCATTACGTCCCTGACACATTTTCCCCTGACTCATCATCATTAGTCAACATCAGAAAAATACAGATGGTGAGAGAACAACTCTCACCATCCAGAGGTTTTTTCAAATGTTTCTCTTGCTGCCAAACCAATAAAAAGTCAGTCAGTGCAAACATTGATCATCAAATGAGCCTAATGAACTTCCAAGTTACATCTTTGCTTACTAGAATTAAAAGCACTCACAGTCTCCCTAGTTTACTTCATTAATAACAGTTGGACAAATAAAGAGAGTTTGAAGGTCAGAGGGAGAGAAAGCAGAAAGAGGATAGAGCACATTAATTTTTACCAGGCACACAAAGAGAAGTAATTGTGGTCAGTATCACTATCTTAGTTTTATTTTTCTCTTTCTCATTGCTTTACACATCATATGGAATGAAGCAGCCCTATTCTGAGAGTTAAACGAAAATTTCCATTCATGAATGCTTCCAATCCAGTCACTGTATTTCTATTGGCTTCAATAGAGGGGAGTTGTCAGTATACATCATGAGAACCATGAAGTCTTAGTCAACGTTTAGCCCAAAAAGTGAAAAAGGAAAAAAAAGTGTTTTAAACATTTTACCTCTGTATTACTTCAGCTTTATATTCACAACTGGAAAATATATTTGCACCAGGTAAATACATTGCAAATTTGAATCTCAGATACCTGCTTCTATAAAACTGGAACTACTCTGGATTCACATTAGTATGACCAAGGACTCTTTGGCTCACCAGCAGAAGTACATCCCAAGTAATTCCAATCTTGCTGCAGTGGGAGAAACAAAATTCAGATCTACCTAACATTTGGTGCTGAGGTAATTGTATCAGGCCACAAGAAGTGCCAGACTGCCACTTTTACAACCCACTGAAGAACACATATGAATGTGCCGCTTTAGCAAGAGAAGCCAGTAAGATATGAAGTTATATACAAACATATGGTAAGTAATACAGCAATTATTACTATCCATTTTATATAAATCAACAGTGTGGCCTCATCTGGAATAGCATATATTACAGATTGCAGAAATAAAGTCTGTCTGGAAAATAGCAGTGAGATAGCACAGACTTACAAACACTTTCCTAGGAAGAGAAGCTGCAAAAACAACCTGAGAAAAGGAAACAAAGAAGATGACACAACATACAGGGGTATAAGATAGTAAGTGCTACATAGAAAAGCAATTAGGATGCTCTGTTCCCATGAATTCCCTTTCAATAATACAGTGGGGGTGGGAAAAAGGACATGCAATAATTTAGAAAGTGGAATTTCCAGAGCAAATCACCCCGCCCAAAATCATGGAACATCTACTACTGCTGGCAAGAAGATTCAGGCTTATCTTTATAAATCAGATTCGGAGGGAGAGACATTAAGTATCACCATCGTGTTTTTAAAATTATTTTTATAAGCATCACTGTAATTTGCAAATCTGTAGAACAGTCCTGCAAGATTTCCATACTTCTCTCTTTGTATCTGAGACAATTTAGAACTCTTCAACACTGTATTTTATTTTTTTAAATTTTCCCTCCAAGGAAAGAAAAAGAGGGATGAGATTAAAGAAATTAATTTCCAAAAGAAATATTTTCCTTGACAAAAATCAAACAATGTCAGTACTAGATTTTTCTTATTAGAAACCAATATGCACGCTAAATCACAAAATATCATTTTAACTCCAAAACCACTGTTTTAATGAACAAAATATTCAAAAAAAAAAGAAATCCATCAAACAAGCAGAAGCTTGATCCAGCACAATCAGACTAGAAATTGGAAACTAAATAAGAAAACTATGACAAAGGCTGTTTGAACTGCCACCAACTACAGGTTGATTAAATTAGTGATTTATAGGTTATGAGCTTTATTTAGCAATATCTGCATTTTACATCCATTTTGGGTAACTTGTTCCATCATTTTGTATAGTACCAGGCATGCAGGATGATTAGAGAACAACTCTCACCATCCAGGCAAGGCATCATGTGATTTAATAGTTTCTGTAGAAGAGATACTATCACCTTCCCAGGACCAGAACAGCTCTGTATATCTGAATTATAGTCAGAGGATAAAGGGGTTTGCCAAAATATTACTGTAGTGCTGGAACAAGGATAGTGGGAGGACTCAGCTTCTGAGCACTGATCCTAAACAAAACAATTTATAGCAAGTTAAATCTGTTGCAAGACTACAAAAGCTGAGCTAGTTTTCAGCTGACCACAGAATTAGCAGCATAGTAAAATATACTGTACTTCTACCTGCTCTCCTCTCTCCACAGCCCCAGCATTGGAGTCATGAACATGGTCAATGTGTGACTGGGGAAAATTATTTGGATTGCATCCCCCATTTTTGTTTCTTTTTTTTTTTTTTTAAAAGTTTTCTCTCTTTATATTTATTTTCAAAAACACATGCACACAAAAACAAAACCAAAAAAACAAAAAGCCCAAAGTTTTTTTCAACTTGACATGTTGCACTACTCAGCTATGTCATGTAGTGTCAGTAATGTCATCAGATAACATAACTGCCACAATCTGATGTGATGCATTAAACTGGGATTACCGGAATAAATCATGTTTGTGGGTACACAGATCACAGGTGGTGCAGTCAGCTGCTCTGTATTATGGCATATCTATAGGATGTGCAGATTAGGATATAATGTCCAGGGGCTTGTTCTCGTTTGTGAAGTGCTTTGTAACCATAAGTCAATAGTAAGGAGCCACCAAACAGTTATAACGGCATAAACCATCATCAGGGAAAAATACAAATCGATCAGTGCCAGCGATATAACAGAAAGAGCATGCATCTGTCCCCAGTCTCATAAATTCAGTGGTTGTTGCAGGCTTTTCCTCTATCCCACGTGTAGTTTATTAATACTAGTTACTATCATAAATAATAATAATGCAGAGTAGTTTATTTCAAGATGAATGCTCTTCTTATTATCTGTTGATCCTATACCTTATTTCTTACATCATGTCCATAGTCCTCCTGTAAATGGTGGGGGAAGAGCTGGCTAAATTTATTGTTTGAAGTTTATGCCCTTTAATTGGCAACAGAATGCTATGCCACGAAAGTTGTCTATGTAGGCTCCCTGAAATATCTGCGTACCTTAACTAGCATGGTAAGCCTCTACAAAGGAGGCACAGAATTTACGTTCTACTGCGTGCTATAAATAAGTAATAAGAACAGATTAGAATGATGCATTTACGCCTACTAGTGAGAGAGAGATGCATAATTCACAAGTGGCAAACCCTTAAGAGGCTTTCGTATTTCACCCCAACCCTCTTCGCCCCCAATCTTGTCTATGCAGAACATAGTACATTGTTCAGCCCCACTGATTCACAAACTTTAATTTTATTTTTTTTCTCCCAGCTAGACTGTTTAGGTTTTTTAATCACTACTTCTTTCTTGCAGAAAAGCAACAGACACTATATTAGTAGTCATTGCTGAGTATGTGTCTGCTTTACGTCACATTATTGGTATCATCAGTTGATTAGAGCGATGGAGCACCTCTCCTACAAGGAAAGGTTGAGAGAATTGGGACAAGGGGGAGTGGATTCTAACTGAAGGAGAGTAGGTATAAATCAGATATTACGAAAAAATTCTTTACTATGAGGGTGGTGAGGCACTGGAACAACTTGTCCAGAGAACTTGTGGATGCCTCATCCCTGGAAGTGTTCAAGGACAGGTTGCATGGGGCTCTGAGAAATCTGGTCTAGCAGAAGGTGTCCCTGTCCACGGCAGAGGGGTTGGAATCAGATGATCTTTAAGGTCCCTTCCAAACCAGGCCATTCTATAATTCTCTGACTCCATGATTCACAGTTAACGTGACATATTGCTCCTCTTGCTGGACCTCCTGGGGAAATACACTAATCTCTGTGTCCATTCACATCTTCAGCTTCTCTGCTGAAGCCTCTAAATACCTGTTGTGACCAGAATTTTTATGTTAGCACACAAAGGTCACAGATTTTGCTGAATCTGTGGCTTTCCCCCACAGCAGTTCTACCTCTAAGAAGAACTCTGCTACATGGTGATAATTTCAGTATAGCTGCTTTAATATTTTTTTGGTTCTCAGGCTGAGGCACTACAATTTTGATTCATATACATCTCAAAGAAGCACCACTGGGGACAAGCTCTTTGGTGAAGAAGTTACCTTCTAATTTTTCTCAATTGTTTTGAACTTAGTCTATTTTTCTGCCTGGATTCTCCTTTCTCCTGCATGCAAATATTTTAAATTATTTTCTAGTTCTAACTAACATTTGTTTATTTTGCCTCAATATGTACCACACAACTACTTTTCATACTTAAGCTAAGATTTGTACCTCTTTTTTTATGGTAACATTTACTTATTTATTTAATCTTTTTATTTCTTCAGTGTACCTCACTTGATTTTGAGTTTTCCGTGACAGCCTTTCTATGTACTTTTTCTCTGCCTGCAAACTTGAGAGGAAGACTTAAATTGTGCATGTATTTTAATTCCTACTACAATTTAACAGCTTAAAAACTGTTTTGCGGCATTGCAACAACAGTATTAAATCCCAAGAGCTGTACCTCAAAAAAATCAAAACGTATTAGTTGAAATGAAAGTAACACTTTTAATCTAACTTACCCTTGATCTGATGAAAAGGCTAGCAAGCCAGCTCATGAGAACATTTAAAAATTCTTGCCAATTGGATTAAATTTTTGTTCCTTTATCAGAAAACAAATGACTGACACTATAAAAATGAAATGATAAATAGCTCCAATGTTGAAGGTCAGCTTTCAAAAGGATGCTATTGACATGCTTTGTCAACACTGGTTACTTTTCATTATTGATAATTTCCTTAATTTTCAACATTTCTCTTAGAATAGACTGAAAATTGCACTTACGCATCCTTTGTATGCATTCACGCAGTCTAGCCAAAGATCCAGGATAAGTAAGCAATGAGGACCCAGAATCTCTTAATAAGTCAGATTCTCTTGTCACCTCTGAACAACTTTATGTAGCCCTAAACATACCCAGACATGCAAAACAGAAATCAAGATATGCAGACTGTAAATGTGACTCAAGTGTGCCTGAGTAATCAAAGAGCATGGCATGTCCAAAGCAGCCATCACAAAAACAATACCAATGTTTATCATCCACTTTTGCATTCATCTTAAGGCCATAAGCCTAAGCCTTACTCAAAGCACACTAAGCTCACGTTCTTCTTACACAGTTAGCTTTATGTTCACTTAAATATTTTTTCCCATGTACTAGTTAATTTCCTGGTAACACATCACTTTAATGTATCTCTCTATTTATAAAATAAAAACTACCGAAAAGAAAGGAAGAAAAATTATAAAACTCCATCACCTTTCAAAGTTCAACAATCTCTGAAAAATGTTTTAATCAGAAATAGATTATCATAAAAAGACAATATTTCATGGAAGACTAGTGAAAAGCATGATGGAGTTCAGTACTGACTAAAAGTCTATTAAGCGTTACGTAAACAATTTAAGCAATCAGTGTAGAAACCTAGGTTAGATTTCTGGCAGGAAGTATCCCAGAATGCCTTTCATGCTCTCTTGGACAAGATCTATGTTTCCACGTAACTTAGGAGGATAGGGAAACAGATTTTGAAAATACAGGAATTCTCCTCCAGTCATACAAACCATCAAATATTTTTAACATCAAACACATCCAACTATTTCATGACCTTGTAACACTCAGTCTTGTATTGTTCACACGCAAGACAAGACTTGTGAAAGATGCAGAATATTAAGGAAAGTCTGGATTTACATTAACTGGTGAAGTATTTTAGAAATGCAAGTTGCAAGGAAGTTTCTCAGATTTATTGAAATTACAAGTCTGAAACACATGCAAAAATCAAAGATTTCCCCTTCTCATAAATTTGTCTCATTACAGCTTTGGTTTTTTCAATAAATAAAATGCTGAACACATTTCAATAATGACTGAACACCCTCATGGCCACATTTTTTATAAAACCAAGGGAAAGGGGAAGCCCTGCTTGGGAACCCTCTAGAAGTACTACTGTGGTGTGACCTGCCTGTACACCGTCACCAGCACACATTATCACAGCTGATAAACCAACACTATTTGTAATAGAAGCACGGAATAAAATATCTATTTTAAATTAAATATACACCAAGTGTTTGGCAGTTTGGGAGACCTAAATTAGCAAGGAGAAATACGAGTGTGTTTTCCAGGGCATAAGGAAAAACTCAGAGAGAAGCTTCATTAAGCAGTTAGGAATATCAAGAAGGCAGCCCCACTCTATCTAAACCTACTAAGTTAGAGCTAAGTGAGGTATGTCCTCAGGATACCAAGAGATTCAAACTGAAGCAGCAGGTTTGGCCTTAGTCCATCTGTGTGAGAGGTGTCATATCTCTATCTACCTGAGCCCAGTATAACCTGAAAGTAAGCACAAATCATTTACCAAGTATCTCAAAATGATCCTGGTTAAAAAAAAAAAAAATCTTCAAGAAAAGTGAAGATGCTTTCCTTGACCCATAAATATATTACTTATAATTTGAACGTAAAACCTTGCACACTTTCTGATACTAACAAAGGTGTGACTGAATGAAATCTTGTCTGTTTTATGAGCAAAATCAAAACCAGAACACAACCCACCATTTTGCCTTACTAGCTTCAGGCAAAGCACAATTACCAGGCATACTGCTGAAAAGAAGATCCCACAAAAAGTATTTCAGGCTATGAGCTCAACATGGCCAAGAAAGCATATCCCAGTTCTTGGAAATCTTAGGAGATCTCTCAATGTTTCATAACAAACGCTGGTCACCATGACACAACAGCTCACAAAGAGTAACCATATCACTTTATAGTAAGTTCTTGTTGATGAAAGACAAAATGCAGATAAACAGGTTACACACTTCAAAAGCTCCAAGAGCAAGATAGACAAGATTCAGCCAGTTTACCCAAGAAAGGTTCTAACAGGCAACATTACAACAAAGTGATCTCAGAAAGTAGCAAAATAAGACTTTGCTGCTCTCTAACTGCAGAGCGGATGTCTTGGAGAAGACCTACAAATCCACATGCCAGTGGAGACCACCTGCAAGACAATAATGTGTGGACAGTAAGCTCTCCTGGTTGATTAAAAAAAGGCTGTAAGGCTGTAAAATTGTAAATTCACATTTTACAAATTGAACTCAATGACCTCTTGATGTAAATCTGTCCTCCTTCGTAGACCATTGTCTTTTGAAGAAATCTAAGAATCTTTAAGTCTGCTAACCAATCTAGATAACTGTGAAGGAGAAAATACAGAACAAACAGCCTACATGTCTAATTCTGACAAATAGTCTTAAAGTAATATCACAGAACAAAATAATCTGGGAGTTTTACATTTTTTAGTGATTTTAGTGGTTTTATTTCTTGTCACGGAATTCAGACAAGCCTGGAAATCAATGCTTTTCTTCTTGCTGTTTAAAACAACAGAGCCCACAGTCAAAATAATTCTTAGATGAGGGAAGGGAAAGGAGAGAAAAAAAATACTCTCCCTGTTCTACAGCTCTGGAGAAGCTATTTTGCTCCAGTTCTCTTTGGTACATACAAAAGATTGGAAGGTACCAATTGCTCTCATTTTATAACATGTATTGCATTTTAATTTTTAGAAAGTGGTACTCAAGCAACCTGAGAGCTCAGCAATTCCAGCAGGGTTAGCGTGAGTTCTCTCCTGGCTTGCTGTGTTACCCAAATCTGATCAAAGGACAAGGACTCCAGAAGCTTGTCCAGCTGTGGTTTTATAATGACACCATTAGGTTTTGCTCTATAATCAAGGTCCCTAAAAGTCTGTGTAGCTTCAGGCTTAATATCTGCGACAAGGTTAACTGAAATCTGCAGCAAGGATAACTACTTTAGCAGATTGTATCAGCAGGAAATATTTAAACACTATTTAAAAGGATTTTAAATAAGCAGATTTTATTTAACACTGCACTAATGCACTGCAATAGAAAATGATACAACAGAGCTGCTACAAATAAACATAATGCTTTTACCCTTACACTGGCCCCCTCCCTTCTAAATTCCCTAGATCTGTATTATTAAGTCCAATGAGTGCACCAGATCTTTCTGTCTGAAGCTGAAATACAGGAACACCAGGCTCAGACAGCCCATTTGCCCTTTGGTTTTGTGCCTGCTGAATCTGCATTCCGGGTCTGTGGAATTAATTATGATAGTACCAGTCACTGGCAATGTCAATGTTGCCAACTCAGGTGTATCAAACGTGCTTTCTTACATGCCTAGAACTTTTAGAGGAAGGCAGCTTCTCCTGTAAGACTGGTGCACCCTGCCCTCTAGTGCCAGGTGCACTGATAGATGTTCCCTTAAATGCACACTCAGGCCAGAAAAAAGCCTGAAGCAGCAGGCATTCTTCATATGACATCCTAGAAAACATGGTACTTACTGTACTTATCAGCTGGAGATGTTGCTAAACCAGATATAAGGGGTTGGTCTGGCACTGTTGCACAGTACTACAAGACCCTAAAATAAGGGTGAGACACTCGGACATGTCTCATTGGGTCACATGGAAGACATTTCAGATAACCAGCTCCAATAACCTCTCTGGGAAGCGGTGAAGACTAGTGTTTATTGCTCATCAAGGTGCCAAAGAAGTCACTGCTTCACAAAAAAATGAGCAATTGTGACATTCAAGGTTATAATATACACAAATCTAGCACTAATATTGTATTGAATAACAGACAACTCTTTCCAAAACACTCTAGTGAAAGAACAGACTGGGTACATTTGTTATTTATATGTATTTCACTGCAACCTGGAAGATGGGAAATAAACTCACACTAGAGGACTACAGAATTTTTCTATTGTTTGTCCTTTAAGGCAAAAGCTGTCTGTCATCTTTGAGCAGGACCTAAAACAAAGGAATGCAAATCCTTAAGGATGGAAATTGTTGGTTTTAAACATTGCTATAGCTGAAAACTGTATGATAAGTAACCACAAGAACAACATCTTAAACCCAACATAATAAGTATTTTCTTCTCAGTAGTCCAGCTTCTAGCAGTGATATATCTTATTGAAATTATCTTCTATGTACAATGTGGTGGATTTTCTTGCTCAAATTGTTTCACTTGGCAATTAGTACAATACTGATATTATGATGGATTTTGCTTTTATTGTCATGATCTATCATTTAAAACAAGCAGTAGTATTCATAGGGATAAAAAGGACAAGAAACTGCTAATTTTGTAGTAGTAGTAGTAATTGCACATGGCTGTGCATAGTGTGTACTATAATCACTACTGGGTTAGAGCACCACAAAAAAATACAGGTACTAAATCGAGATTCTCCTATTTTTTTAAGTTCAGACATGTTAAGCCCTGATTGAACAGATGTCAAACATCTGTCTCTTCCTCACATTAAAATAAGGCTCCCATTCTAACCTGGTTTTATAGGATCAGCCTTTCCACACTCAGGTCAAATAACAATTTGAATAAGCCAAAGGTTAGTTCACGATCTCAGAACAAAATTCTGAAGACAGCTCTTTCTCACATTTACCAAGGTTCTACTTAATATTTTCCCAGACTCCTGGTACAGAATACTGTCACATTTTTTTATAAACTCTTCGGCATGTAATTTAGGATAACTCTATACTCATTTAACTCAGTTGAGGATCTGTCCTTGTAACATAGCTGACAGGATCCCCTTCCTGAAAAACTGGAAATACTTCTTTCAGGTTGGCAGAGAAAAATAAGTTTCATATAGCTGAGTCTTAATAAGAACATCTTCCTTTTAAAGATTCATGATGAGAACCATTAGATTCTGCTAGGAAAATTATATGAACACGATTGGTTAACATTGTCAAGTACCTATTGCTGCAGCAAATGCAGACATACATCCTTAATGCCCATCTCAGTGCAAGGATAGATTCATACTTCTTGGTTTTTTGTTTTCTAAAGTATCTACCAAGTCATTTCCCTCTGTCAACATTTTAAGCAATTAATACTTTTTTTTAGTCCATCAAATCTTCAGCATTTAAGAAGAGGGGAATATTTTGTTCTAATCTTTTCTTCTGGAGTTTCTTCACAACAATAAAGTTTCCACCAAAATAAAACTTGGCCCTTGGCTCACATGTAAGCATCACTGTCTCTGCTTATGCTATAACATTCTGCATTTATATTAGAACACTTTTCTGCTGCTGATATTGGCATCATCAGCTCAGGCCACCGTAGTCAAATACTTTTTAGGATAAAACCCACTCCACTTGCTCTTTGGTCTCAGGCAGGTAACACATTTTTGAGACTAATTTAAAGAAAAACAAGAAGGAATACCTTGCATAAAATTGAAAATAGTGTTTAAATAATTACATGAAGAAACCTCCACATTTCAAAGTAGAAGCTGCAGTTTTGTCTGTGAGTTTGGTTGAATGGGAAGAATATTTTCGTCTTCACAGGAAAAATCAACTCAAATTTTCCTAAAATCAAAATCCTTTGTAAGATCAACATGTATAAGTTCACAGCTCTAAAGATAACTGTACAAGCTTCCCCATCTCCTCACAACTGCTAGTCATCTACAGAACAGCCAGGTATGCAGGTTTGGGGAGCAGAACCCTATTGCAACTACTCTCCTGAGCTGCAGGTGTTGGTTTTGCTTACAGGAGCTTCTGCACTCACACACAGAGGAAATGAAAACACGAACACAGGGGCATGGATTCACACAGCTTAAGTTCCATCTGGGATCCCAGACTATTTCCTCTTCATTCATCCCTTAGAGATTTAAGGCTTTCAGTGGAACATAGGATGTGAAATACAACCCAGATTGCATGAGGAAGTAGAACATACACCACATAAAGCAAATTCATAAAGGTGGGAAGCAGAAAAATCAGAGACAGACAGTTAACACAGGTGTTGTGGTAGAGGGGCTGGCTTCATTTCAGTGCTTTATTACTCACAACACAGAAACAGAATTTGTCAATATGGACAAAATATTTAAAGGCACTAATGGATGACGGATGCCTAATGGGTCTCCCTTTTCAATGCGGTAAAGTGTACATTTGCCATATGTGCTTTTAAAGGGTTTCCTTTTTAATTACAGCTCAGCCCCTAGAGGAAACAAACCCTCGAACTTCCATGAAAATCAATGAGTACTTCAAGCCCTCAACAACTGTCAAGATCAGAAATTAAGCTAACAATATATGTGCAATTATGGTATTGAGAAAACACAACCCTCCTCAAGTTATGGATTAATTAGTATGGGCCCAAACTGATTGCACTTTCCATGGTCTGAACTGAAAGTCAGTAATACAAATTTTTAGCTGTCTTCTTAAAAAGAAAAGTTTAGAAACCCATCACATTTCAAGAGATACAGTGCTTCAAAAACAGAGAGAATCTATGATTTTCTGGTATAAACTACTGGTCAGGAACTAAGTCATATAGTTAGTAAATTAGGAAAATAATTTTGTTGAATAAATAGGAAACAGATGTCAGAGACAATGAACTTTGTTTCTCTGTTTAGGGTCAATAACATATTATGTTGAGGCAATAAGCTACTAACAAGCACAAGTGCTGAAAAGGACAATTATATGGAAAAGGCCTGTATAACACTCGAAAGCCAAAAGCTGCAACTTTTCACCATAAGATTGCAACCAGGGGGGTGGGGGTGGAGGAAGAAAATATTATGTTATACCTCTTTTAAATCTAGCCTAAAAATTAAAAAATATTGGGATCTGAAAGGAAGCAAAAATCAAGTAAAATTAAAGATATATACAGGTCTAAGCAAGATCTTGAATAAACCTGATTGAAAAGGACCGGGATTTCTAGTGACCTAAATCCCAGCCTGCTGGCTCACGTTGCCACTTCTCCCTCAGGCAGAGTGAGAAACTGGCAGCTAAATAAAATGGTTCCAAAGTAAACAGACTGATCTCCACACCATGTTCATAATGGTGGGCAAGAGTGGCTCTCATGTTGTACCACATACAGTAACACAATCTGATTCATCTGCCTTCTCGCTTGAATAAGTAAGATTTTCTCTACTCCTTACATCCATGTCTGCCTAAAAATTATCTGAAATAAAAGACATGAAATGCGCAATATAAAAATATTAAAAATTCTAGAAAAACAAATAAATAAATAATTTCTAAATGGAAGAAAAAGAGCTCCTCTAGAAAGCTTATGAACCAGATGAGACTTCCTTTGACTACTTCAGCTGAATATATTCTGACATATCACTCAAGATTTAGAGGTAGAATATGAGGAATCAAGTCCTGACCCCTTTTAACTTATGCTTTTCTATATTTTCAAAGAATTCCAAAAGTTACTTGACCATAGTTTCTAACAATAAGCATCATTTCGGCTATAATTCAGAGTACAATCAGACATGAATCTAAAACCAACCATCCAAAATACATTACAGTGAACACTTCCTCAAATATTTTACACTGCTTGCCTATTTACAACCAGGTTGCAGATGAACGCAGCGGTAAAACTACCTGTGATGAACTTTCAGTAATGATTTTAATAAGATCGGAAGCACAACTACTTTCACTTCAAAATTTTTAAGAATGGTGCTATGATATCGCAATGAGGGATGCATGGAAATCTTGCAAAAAAAAAGATAAATGGCACTGCAAGAGTATCAGAAAACTGGGGAGATGGGGGAGAAATTAATTGAACCTACACTTTTGATAAATATTTATTTTTTTGCAGTTGAAAAATGCGCACTAGTTTGAGCTGTCATTATGCTAACCTATATCCTATTTTTCATATTATTAGTAATACATAATGTGGTAGTTTATATTCAAAAATAAAACCAGAATGTATATACCTCATGTATTTATCCAGAAATACACTAAGGTTACTATGGTTACGAAAAATCCATTACCTTTGAATACAGAATGAAAAAGTTTGACTTAAAGTGTGCACTATTTATTATAGAGATCATCAACAGCCTTCAGGAGGTTCTCTAACTGGATTCATTTTTCAGTGTCAAAACTGACCCACCACACCAGTAGCTTATGGCCTGTGCAAAGCAAAGAAATTTGAACTATATGAATTTTTAAATACGTTTTATACTAACTCAAGATGCAGAAATGGCTTTGAATTTTAAGGCCTTACATTACAAAGAGAGTACGGTCTTGGTACCCTTTTCCCTCTGAGTTGTCCAACATTAAATGCTTTATTTTTACTTGTACGTATTAACATATACAAATTCTGATGAGTCCAGAATAGTGCTTATGCTTCTAGCTCCATATCTTGGGGTTCTTATTAATTTTTTTTGTTGTTTGGATAATGTCTGAACAAATAATTTGGATACTTCATTAAACTACACCAATTACATTAAAATAGGAAGTCAGATTACCACACTTCACTGTACTACCAAACAACAGGCATTTAGCTTCTATGTAATAATTTAAGAGTACTGATATAACCTGGCTATTGGCACATAGCATAACTAATATTAGAAGAAAACAGATTATGAGTTTATACTTTCAATAAATTAATTAAACACGGTCTATTCAGGTAAGCAATGCAGTATCTCTCTAATTCAGAATATCTAAGGAAGACAGGAAAAAACTATTGAACCACTACACAATATCTTGTCTTCAACAGCTTGCAGTTTACTTGTTTAGAGCGCTGGATGGTATGAGATCAAAATGTTATAAAACCATTAAAAATACGACTCGGATCCTGTGAAAGAGGGCAATACAGCACAAGGTTTAACTACACCATCCATGGTGGTGTTAATTTCTGTGATTCCCAACAAAGAGTACTATGAAAGATTCTTTTAAAAAATAAAACCATCAGGGTTTAAAGTGCATCCAGTCAATTTTAAAATTATTTTTCTTTTCCTCTGAAATAAGAAGAGGTTAATCATGCAATTATTCACAGCAACTATGAGATACCCATTAGACATGCAACCTAGCAGAGAACTCACCTTTTACAACATACTTAGTTCCATTTCCAGAGTAAATTGGTATTCCATTCATATATAAAGTATACTGTGTAATAATACCATTTGGTGTTTTAGGTGGACTCCAACTCATCAGCAGGAATGTGGGAAAGGATATTGCTGTAGGTGATTGCACATCTTCAGGGGCTGGTGAAAAAAACGTATAGTGTTATATTTTATTGTCTTTCCACCAATAATAAAGAATTTAGGCGAGAAGCTACTACTAGAATGATTTTTGGTAAGGCTGAGACTTCAGAAGAGATTTTATGTCTGCAACGTACCAGCATTTTGAGAAGCCTCCTATTTCATGTGAGGATTCCTAGCCAAACAAACTTCTACGAAAGATGATGATATACTCCTTGGGTTTAGGAGAATAATAATGCTTCTTTAATGTTATCTTTCCAGCTTGATAACACTGAGCAAGGTGAGGGACACATGATTTTAGCGCAGTCCTTTTTTTAATACAAATTATTTTCCTTCATGCTTTTTATTCTTAATTATAAAGTGATCATTCTAATCACAGATGCAGGCAATGTGTTCTTTAGGCAGTATCCCTTATTTCAAACTTTTCATAATTCAATACACTTAGTAATGTTTGTTTAATGTAGATTATATATATACATAATATACTGGAAGTCGGCAACGCATAATAATTTAAAAGTTGAGTTCTTTCACAGTTCCAATGAGTTATATATTAGAAGCGCAAGGAATCCCACGGAATATCGCACGGAGAGCAGAGCTCAGGCCTTAGTCTGGGAGAAATATCTTGTAATTTACAAGCTCTGTGCTAGCAATTTAAAACAATAACTAGCAGTGGCTGGCAATGTGAAAACAATATAAAGTAATGAATGTTTCAATAGGGAAACAGGGATAGCTGGAGGGTGTGATATGGTGTCTGTCTTCTGTATCGCCAATTTATTGTTACTAAGAGCATGCAACAAGAGCATCCAAAAATAGAAATTCCACACATTTACTTTTTGTTCAATTCTTCTGAGAGACAAAACACGTGTTCCCCATGGTTTTATTTGATCTCCAGGGGCAGAGGGAAAAAAAAAAGAAAAAGAAAAAATCTACTCTTGCCTAAACCTTTCCAATAGGACACCTGGATTTATTCCTGGATTCCTGCTTTATTCACTAAGCTGATAAAATAAGACATAAACAATTTATTTTTAATTACTATGTCACAGCAGAAAGAAATATGGAAATAGTGTACTTCATGTTTACATCACAGGGTCCAATAACTAGAGGCTGCACTTTTTCATGGAGAATGCCACCAGACAATCTCAGTCAGTTTATTTTGAACATCCAAGAGGCAATAATTGGATTCTGATTTGATTGGTGCTGCTGGCAGTTGTTAACATGGTCACACCAAAATTCTGTTCTAGCAATGTTAGACTGCAATCTTTAGCACTGCCCTCATCAAGACAACGCTTTGCATGACTACCTGCTTTGGCAGCAATTCAACACGCCAGCATTATTTTAATTATTATGGCCATAATTCACATGACTTCATGCCAAAATTTTATTTGCTTTATTGGTACTGTATTATTACCTAGTTTACATGAGAAGATAAAACAAAGAACTGTGGGAGGGAGGGAATTTTGAAAACTACTCTGCATCATGGAAGATTAACTACTGTCCAATAAATACATGTCAAAGTCTTCATTATTCTACTGGTGTAGATTTGGAGTAACTGATTATTTTAACTGGATTAACATGGCTTTAGGATAGAAACAGGAGATGTTTAATTGAGAATGAAGTTAGATATGTCACTGATATTTTCGGAGCATTTGTAATTGATGTGCATTACTTATCGGTCCAGTCTCTAAAGTCAGAACTGAATGTATTTTTCCTTTCTTCCTGCCTTGTTCTTAATGTAAGCACAGGAAACATTAATTAATACTCACAAGCTTTTATTTTGAGCACAACAACTTGTGAAAGCGTATAGAGAAAAAAAAAAGGAAAATCTGAACAGCAATTAATAAATAACTCAATCGGCATTTGGCGGTTTCATCACACTGAAATAATTGTTGCCTATTGCTGGTGTTTAGCGGTTAAAAGAAACCATGGAAATCAACCATTTGATTCTCAATTTCATACTGTGCCATACAATCAATTCTTTTTAGTCAGACTGTCTCTAGATTTACTTCTGAGCCATAGTAAAATGAGGAAGCTTTCATTAATCTTTCAGATGCTTCATATTAATGACAAGGCTCTTGCATGAACAATGTAACAGCAATTAAAAAGCCCATTAATCTGCATTACAGCTATTAAAGATGCATGTCATTAAAGGGTATGGAGTTTGATTCATTTTCGCACCCCCCCAAAAAATGGAGCAATTATGGTCTGGCAATGCACTTTGTCATCAAATTAGGTTGGGGTTTTCCAGCAAATGGCTTTGCAGCGTTTAGCTCTTCTCCTGTTTTATTATTCATGACTGAGATGTGGAAGTCAAGACCTTTGAAATTACTTTACCTTCTTGTGGAGTGGAGATGTTCAATGCATGCAAGCTCTCAGCACAGCCAGCCAAAGTGCAAGCAGTTAGGGTTACAGCATAGTTTGTGAAGGGATGCAAGCCCGCCAATACGCCTGCAACACAAGAAAGCAAGGTGTTGTGCATGTACTGTGCACAGACTGATTATATGCATACACAAACAGAAGTAACATAAAGTCTTCTGTTACAGGCTTCCACTGTTACAACTGGAAAAGGAAAATTATTTCAAGGTTTCATTCCTATCATCAAATTTTGCAAAATAAATTAAGAGTAAATGGTATTTTATTCCATTTTTAATACTAAAGACACAGGTAAGTTTCTTTAGTTATGCTCACCGTAACAGATACTGCTTCAAAACTGAGGTGTATATTTTAATGTAACAATGACAATAAAGGAGTTCTTTTCTTAACCCTGTCTCACAAAGTTTTTTCAGTTATTCATTTTGTTTTTCCAAGGAATTTTCAAGGTCTCCCAGAACAAATTTTTTTCAATGTTTCCTCTCCAACGTTGACCCTGTTCATCCATAAATTGAAATCTTTTTTGTATGAAACATTCCACTTATCTTCCATTACTTCAGACCATACATATGCTATACTACTACAGTAGCATAATTCAGGTGACACGGTACCCAAGGGTTTACAAGAAAAAGAGATCTGTAACCTTCTGCTATTTCAGGTCCTGCTTGTGTTAGTGAAGAAAAGTTACTAGATTCTCACATACCAATCAGCTCCTTGTCATAGGAAATACAATAAACCACTGCTTACCACTTCAGGAACTTAAACAATATTTTGAACAACAATATACAGAAGAATTACAAGGGGAAAAAATCGGTTTACCATCATTTTCAGAAACATCAGCAGCTCTCACTTCAAATAGGTCCAGCAATAGGTCCAACAATAAAGTAATAAGAAATATAAAAGCAGTAGTAATTAAAAGAAGGCCAATTCATGTCAAGTTTTATTTCAAACCATGTTCTCACCTCGACTCTCACAGCTCTCTAGTAAAATCAATGTGGTTTTTCATTAAAAAAAATAAAATTTCAGCAAACTGTGTTATTTCAAAACTGTCCAACACTGCATTTTGAAAGCAGCTTAAAAAACCCCAGTACCTCAATGAACCCCCAGCATTACATGTACGCAAACAAGTAGACAAAATTAGTCCTTATTACTACTCGTCATTGGGTTACTACATAGAATGCAACATAACTTTGCATTTCATTAAAAAAAAATCTTTTTTCCCCACGTAAGTCCTTTATATTCATAAAAACGGCCTGGACAATTTGATGTTGGAAGTTAACAGTTACAGCATAAATATATTATTTTCTTAGTAAAACAATCAAAGTCTGTAAAGGTTTATATTGTGTTTACTAATAGGTGTGTTCACATGGAAAATATGAGATTAGCTTTCACTGAATTAGTAATGTTTGTGCTTTTTCTTGCAATCAATAAAAAAAACTTCAAAGGTTGGCATTGTAATTATCTTTCTATTTGAATTTTCTGAGGTGTGGTTCTACTCATACACATGAAGAAATATTCAGAAGTAATCACTTGTACTTCAGAGTAATGTTAAACTAAAACCAGTTGATCAGCATCTGCTTGCTCTGGTTATAGCTTTGATTTTGCGAATCCCCAGTTAACAGTGGAAAGCTGTACTGACATCTTACTATCCGATGCAAATGTTGACAGCAAAGGAAAAGAATGCCGTGTCAGCCACCACTCAAGCAAATGTCCCTGCAATCTTCCTGTGATGGAAGGCAGATATTTTTAAGAGCCATCAAAAAGCAGAAAATAGGAAATAATGACATTTTCATTGAATGGTTTGAGGTGGAAGAGACCTTAAAGATCATCTCGTTCCAACCCCCCTCCACAGGCGGGGACACTTTCTACTAGACCAGGTTTCTCAGAGTTCCATCCAACCTGGCCCTGAACACTTCTAGGGATGGGACACCCACAACTTCTCTGGGCAAGCTGTTCCAGTGCCTCACCAACCCCACAAAAATTTCTTCCCAATTTCTTCCCAGCTAATCTAAACCTGCCATCTTTCAGTTTTAAAGCCATTACCCCTTGTCTTTTCACTACACACCCTTGCAAGAAGTTCCTTTCCAGCTTTCTTGTATGCTCCCTTTGGGCATTACTATCCCTGTAAAATATTGGAAGTACTGAAATCTACAATAAATTCTTCATCACAGAAATTTCATTAGTCAAAAAAAATATATTTTTTTGCATAAGACTGATTTCCAGATCATAGAAGGTTAAACACAGGAAACTATAAAAGGCACAATTGGAATTACCTTCTGCAAATAAACAGAAGCAGAAACCAAATGCTCTAACTGTGACATTTGCAAGTTCTCAGTCAAAAGTAGCATAGTATAGTGTATATGCCACCTCTCTATTCACTCTGCTGTGCTTTAGGAAGTAATTTAGTTTTATTTGTACATTTAGCACTTGTAGCATTCTTTTCTTACAAAGCAGTGAATTAATGCTCCTTGCATTTCCTGATAGAAGACATTCTGTAGGGACACCAATGGCTTCAGGCACTGAGAGCTGCGGTAGGACATATCCAGAAAGATGCCCATATCTGTAGAAGGTTGGGATTGGGCTGTTTTGTTTACTTTTGACAAAGTAGAAAGGTTTTATATAAAGCACCTGCAGCAGAACAGAGTTCACAATGCATAGGTATGTTTGTGAAAGGCAGCAAGAATTTGCAAAAAGAAAATAAAACAGACAAAACCCCCAAACAAGTAAATAAACCCTTTTGCAAAAGGAGGCTTATGTTTAAAACTTCATTCAGCAGAGGCAGCAAATTAAAAAATGATTTGTTTGTTTCCTAATCAATGTTTTTCCTTCACATGTACTCTTGCCCTATTTTCTTTCAACAAAGAAACAGATGTGCTGCATAGGTAGGCAATAGAAAGTGCACAGATTTTATTTACATACTTCAGCAAACTACTTTTTTCTCAGCTGCCATCCTATCTGTTTGGCCAGCATCCACTGTAATCTGTTCTCCTTCATTATGTTAATCTGTGGGCGGAAAGATTTCTGTCATCTTCAAATCGCTTGTACAGCAATGGTAAACACCTTGGCCTGTCTGTAATTGGACAGGTGTCTGCATTGGTATCACCCGGCTTTTAATTCAATTAAAGAACTGGCTGCTCTGCTCTCATTACCCACTCATTTCCTCTGCACTTTCAGTCAGTCAGTGAAATTTACACTCAGCGCCTGACTACGTTAAAATACGAAGTCAGCAGTCCCATAGCAAAGATCATCACTGATACACGTGAATTAATTGATAGCACAGCAAAATAAATTTTGTAGTAAAAAATAGCCTATAATCCAATGACGTTGGCTGACAGCTTTAAAAATCTTACCCTAACTCCTCAATTATCACGCTCCCTGACTGGCATCTCTTGTCTATTCCCAATAAGTGTTGATCTGATAAGAATCCATCAGGCTTTTCAAGATGGGATGCTAACAAAGCAAAATCTGGCCACAGTTGCATGTGTTCTATTAATGTTAACAGGAGAGAGGCAGATAAATTGTCACTTTGATCAGGAGATAGAATTAGAGACATCACCAATATTTAAGATGAGGGTCAACCTCCCACATTTGGGATATGAGACCCATTCATTCAGTCTGCCACCACAGAGCAGCTGAATCCACCTAGTCTCAAAATTTACATCACAGACTACGTTCAGAGCCTTAAAATCCACATGGGGAAGTGGAGGCACTAAATCATTCTAACACACCACTCCTATCTGCCCAAAGAACCTTTGGAAATAAATTAAAGTTCTAACACAGACATTTTGACACAGTGACCCCATGAAACTGAATAATGTCATTTGTTAAATATGAATGTAAAGTTAACAGTCTAAAAGAGTGATCTGGAATCACACCTAGAACATTAAGCCCACTTTATATGCAAAACTAGTATTTAATTCTCTATACTTTTATTTAAATGGTCTTTAATTATTTGCAATATTGAAAGTTGAGGTTTAGAGTTGTGTCAGAGAGAAAACGCTAGGTTCATTTCAGCAGATAAGGGATAAGAACACTGCTATGGACAGTAGAAAAGGGGTCAACAATGAATTTATGGTAAAATGGGTGCATGGACTAGTCAGGGTGAGTTGCATCTTTATATCCACTCCATTCATCATTCTAATGCATACAGCATATAAGATTAAATATCCAGCTTCTTTCCTTCACTTCTCTGTAGAATAGACATTGCTTTTGTTCAGAACCTCTAAAAGGGAAGTCTCACACATTTAGGCAACACAGCCACATTCCACAGCATCCTGGCAGATTTTGAGTGGAAAAGCAGTACTTCGCATCAACGAAAAAAATAAACTGTTCAGCACTAAAGTATGAGGGTTAATATTCTGTTCAGAAAAACTGAAAAATACAATCAAAGGCAATTACAGTATTATAGCAATTTCTTCATCCAATTTTATGAAAGCAGCTGCTTCACTGTTCCAATCTGTCATCCTACTGTTTCATGAAGTTGCTTCAAAACTCTATCAGGTTTTCAGAGATGAAAAGACACACTTGCTCAATGCAACTTTTAGAGCTTTTACTCTGCATAATGGATTGGTTACAAAAAAACATAAATTGAGGTGAGGTTTTTAAAATATGTTTCCTGATGAAGCCTTCCCATAAAAACAAAACCACTCACCTACACACACAACTTACACAAAAAAAGCTATTTAATCTTACAGATGTAACACAAATACTAAAATTCACTTCCTCACTTCCATAAAAATTGCACTCAGCTAACATAGTGGAAGAGGACTACTTTGCAAGGCTAGTTCTATTTTTTTTTTAGAGGTAAATTTAGCTAATTTTAATCATAATCAGGCTTTCATATGCAGCCTGAAAACTCAGCTTTGCTACTAAATATTAAGGAAGCAAACACATTTGTTTTACAAGCTGAGTATTTTTTTGCCAAAAGGACTTTTCTTTGCCAGATTTTTTCATTGTTGACTCCCTAACACTCTATTTCATAAGGAGCTATTTTGAAACACACCTATTGCGATTGAAACAACACTTGACCTTTAGATTTACCTTAATTCTTGTTTAAGCTTTAAAAACAAAAATTACAAAATCTCCCCTCCCCATACCTCGAGACTATTTAGCTAACTTGAATGCCTGAGGTCATACAGCATCTGTCTAACAAAGTCACTTGTGTGTCGAGATGCATCATTGCCACAGTACACTTAATCACAGTCCACTGATCAGAAAAGGAAGTCCTCAACTGACTTTGTTTTTGACAGATTGTAGCAAAAACTGTTTAAGTACATGTGTCTTCTACATATGCATTTCTGAACTGAAAGCCTGTGCACATCAATCTGTCGCATACATCTGCATTTTTAAAACATCTTCTAACTAAGTATAGTACGAGTCATAAAATGTTGAAGGACTACTGAACATGAGGACACCTATTCCAGCTATTTAGGTGGCTTGAAAGACCTTTCTTTTCCCCAACAGAAGTATTTCATACCAAACCATGCACAAGCTCCACTGGCTTTGAAGATGCAATTCAGGTTGCAGTGGTTGAAAGAAACCCATTACATTCCCCATAACACAGGGCAACTCTCTAGCTGCTTCAATTTGCAAAAAACCTTGGCCCAACAGAGTATTGACTCTGTGATATCTACCACTATGTTACCCTTGACCATTTCAAACCACTGTCAATGCTCATTTTCTGTAGTATGATTAACTTGAAAAGTCTGCAGAGAGAGAAAGAAATACTGTCCACCTTTTGGCAAACTTTTTGAGTATGTCTATAAAAACACATTAATAATCCCTTCTGTCCTGACAAACATAAAAAAGTTGACCTCTTTTTATTAATAAAAGTATTGGTATTTAGCTAAGAGTTGATGTGATTTTGATAAAATGTTCAGGTTTATTTAATCAGACAATTTACATTTTGTATGAATAAATTTAAAAAACAGCATTGGACTGTAAACAAGATTCATTTAGGTCTAAACTCAATCAAGTTTGAATCTTAATATTGTAGAATACTAATATAATTTATGTTTTAAAATTCATATATTGAAAAATATGCCACTAGTCTGCTAAAGCCAGCTAAATGAAAGGAGATGGGAACCTACATTCTGCCACTCCGACTTAGAGTCATTAGGAGCTCAAGCACCACCTGACAACTCTCAGAAACCTAATGGGCAAAGACAGGTCTATCGGCTACCCGATGTTGCGCTAGCTGCCGCAGTCAAACGGTGATCTGAGGGCTGGGGTGCAGCTTCTAGATGTGCCTACAGATGGGTAAGAGAGACAGAGAGACCAAATCTCCTTATGACACCCACAGCGACAAAACAGGCCAACAATGACCATCACAGCCCTCATCATTAAATGGATCTCAGTGCATGACACCCCTTTCTGTGGGAACGATGCGTACACCCCTCTAGATCTCACATGCTCTGGTATGGCATTGTAGAGCACATCCTTCTGGGAAATATTTAGACATCTTCTGTCATCTATCTGTGCTTCTGACCAAAGGTTACTTCTGCAAAATTATGATAATGAGAAGTGATCCACCTCAAAATAACAGCCATTCTTGTATTTAACATGGCTCAAGCACTTGATGAAGCAGCTTTCAAAAACCATATTTTCATTACAAAGTTCCAGCTTTTACTACTTTAAATGTTAGTTGTAAGTAGATATAAACAACTACACCAAACCTGTTTAGTGCATTATGGCTCTTTGTATCTACATAAAAAGTTTTAGAACATTAGAAATTTGTCTCAGTTTGGAGCAGGGATTTGGGAGTTCTTCTAGTGCTCTGGCCCTACATACATTTACGTTAGTTGGTTTGCAATCCTTTCCTATAAATCTATGAATTCCTATAAAATTACAAAAATCTCATTAACTGTAGCATAGGAATGTTTTCAGTGTAAAATACTTGCACAAACCAAGAGCTTTCAAGCAATGTCAAGTGCATGAAAGTATTATTCCAGCAATTCACTAACAGTTTCATGCGGCAAACTCCCCATTGGTGGTAAATTGCTTACAGGCCCCATGTTGATCAAAAAAGCCTGAAGGAAAACAGCATTTCCTAAGAGCTTTTCCTCACACAGTGACCCCCGAACGCCGTCAGAGGCAGTGGTCAGGGTGCAGAGGCTGGTTGCAAAGCCACAGGCAGCTTCGGCAGTGCCGGCCGAGGCCTGGCGGAGCTGTCCCTGAGAGGGAGAATCTCTCAGCCAGCAGCATTTCCCAGAGCATGGGCATTTGCCAGCCTGGCAGTGAGCCTCCCTCAGCCCTATGGCCCCACTGTCCAGCCCCAGCTGATCTGTCACTGGCAAGTGGCCCTGTCTCCTCTTCTGAGAGATTCTCTAGCTAGAGCACTTTTGAAACCAAGGTGCAGCCTTGTATTTAACTTTGATTAACCATATTAAATCATTAAATTAACTTTTCCTGAGATATTCATCTGTCAAGCATAAAAGACTAAAAGGTGAAAAGTAATTACAAACACGTGTCACGGGAAGGAGGGAACGGCAGTCATGGGCTTTCAGAGGGGAAGCTGCCGACAACAATTTTCTCGTTACCACGTGTGCAGTCACAACATCAGCCCTCGGCTATTGCAGCAATGACACCGGCAGGATGAACTGCAAAACCATACAAACTTGAAAGAGAAATCTATAAGAGGAACACCAATTGTTTGTGAATTCTTTTGCAGCGTACTTTATTTCAATATTATTTGCAGGTATCATTAGCATTCTTCCCTGCCCATATTTGGGACCCTGTCATTTACAGGCTTGTCAATCTCCTGAATTCTAAAATGAGAGAAATCTGAATTTTGGTGGGTTAAAAAAAACCACCATAGTCCTCCTAGTGCTTGTGCTTGACAAGAGAAGCATCAAAGGACTGTGATCAGTAACACAAAACCTGTTTAGAGGCAAGACAGTGGGGTATATCCCAGGGATTGATACTGGGGCAAATATTGTTCGACATCTTCATTAATGACCTTGATGATGGGGGAAGTGGGACCCTCAGCGAGTTTGTGGATGATACAAAAGGGCGAGTAAGATGAAAAATGGACTGGAGCATGTCTTTTATGAGGACAGGCTGAGAGAGCTGGGACTTTGCTCAGGAAAGTGAAGGCTTGGGGTGATCTATCAATGTTTATAAATACCTGATGCAGCTTTTTTATATAAAAACCAGAAGTAGCCAGACTGTTCTAAGTAGTGCCCAGTGATACGACAAGAGTCAATGGGCACAAATTGAAATACGTGAATCATAGTGTCATAGAATATCCTGAGTTGGAAGGGACACACAAGGATCATGGGTCATGATGATCTCAGAGGTCTTTTCCAACCTAAATGATTCTTTGATCATCAAGTCCAACTCCTGGCTCTGCATAGGACAACCCCAAGAATCACTCCATCTGTCTGAGAGCCCAAACTCTTCTTGAACTCTGGCAGGCTTGGCGCTGTGACCACTTTCCTGGGGGAGAAAATGAAATTCCAACTGAACACAAGAAACCACACTTTTTTACTGTGAGGGTGGACAAACACAGGAACTGTCTTCCCACAGTGGAATGTCTCCATATGTGGAGATATTCAAAATTCGACTGGACATGGTCCTGGGAAACCTGCTCCAGCTAACATTGCCTGAGCTAGGGGAATGGACTAGATAACCCTTCCAACTCCAATGATTCTTTGATATTCTGGATTCCAAAGGAAAGTAGAAGGAAAAGGTTCTCACAAACCACACTGAAACAGTGTGTGTTTTAAAACTCCTTTCATTTGTTTAAATACTGATACTAATTTATATTCCAAATTTTCATGTCAGCATGTGGAATGCACTGGAATGCACAAGAAAGCAACCCAGCCTCTAGGAAAAAAATTCTTTGATGTGATGACCCTGTACTTCCTTTATTACTCTGTGAGCATGACCAGCTGTATCCAAAGTGTATCAATGTTATTACATGCTTCTTTGAAGGTAAGATAGGCTTGCACAATGCTCCTTGAATCCCAAAAATTTACACTCTAACTTTATACTCTCAGCCTAGAATACAGATACTGAACACCATGTGGAAATATATCACATAATATATCCAATACACTCCTGGTTCAACAGTCAGAACCTCATTTTAAGCATTTAAATCTGATGAATACTCCTTTCTTGGATGAACGTGAAAAAATAGTTTGACATTTTGAAGATTACAAGGGTCAGATTTGGAAGGATTTTGGTTTCCGATGAGTCAGAAATAGGCATTTGAGATTGTGGGATTACAGTCATTTAAAGGCCTGTTTTACCTTTAATATTTAGCTCAGCTTTTCTTCTTCTTGACAAGGCTACAACAGGTTCTTCTGAATTTGACACGCACAGGACAGCTTTCTCAGAAA
This sequence comes from Cephalopterus ornatus, assembly GCA_013396775.1. Classification (NCBI taxonomy): domain Eukaryota; kingdom Metazoa; phylum Chordata; class Aves; order Passeriformes; family Cotingidae; genus Cephalopterus; species Cephalopterus ornatus. The sequence continues at coordinate 280,143 of VZRE01004977.1, forward strand.
TGGGTAATGCTCTTAACTTTTTGTCACTGTGCTACAGTTATGACTCTGGACCCTACTGAAATGGTTCAAAAGAATTTACAGTTTAAGTATAAACCAAAACACAACAGATGGGCATAAAAAGATTCAAGGGAAAAAATAAGACAAAGAGAGTTGTCAGGGCCCTCAGACACATTTTCAAGCCTAGGTTTGATAGGGAATGAAAATTTGAAGGAGGGTGTGGAAAAATGCCAGAGTTTTTTCATCAGTGATCCCACTGAGAGGTCTGGTGCTTTCTTCTCTGCTGTTGCAAGCCTGGCTGTTTGTGTTACTGTGGCATTTCCTCGTGGAACACAACAAAAGAATTTCTAAGGAAATTTCCCTGAAATTAGGGAGAAAACAAGCAACATTTTCCTCTCAGCAAACTCAAAGTAAGCAAAGATAGCATCTTCTGGGGGGTTCTGTGTTTATGATAAGTTTTGATTAACTAGGACAGATAATTCACCAGGGAAAGACACCTTTTCCTGGGAGTCTTACATTTGTGGATAACCAGTTCTCAATGTCCACAGATTTGCCCATCTGTGTAGGCTTCACTGAAATCAATGGACTAAGATAAAATAACTTCAAGACTGGTGATTTAATTTTCACTTGTCTCAGCTCTGACCTCACCATGAGGACGTGAATTATATATTTCATACAATGCCAAAATTGGAAAATACATAACTAAACTATTGGGCAGCAGTTATAAATAACAAGAGGAAGCAATTCTTAAACACACAACACTGAATTGGAAAACTTACTGCCACAGCAAGTTACAGAAGCTAAAAGTATAAATGTATAAAAAAATAAAGAAAATTCTACCATAGTACATTAAGCATGATGGTCCAGATGTAGCTTTCAGCTGAGGAATTCCACAGCTAAACAGCTGAATTTGTATTAACAGGAACACGCACTCCATGCTTAGCACCTTTGTTACATTTTCTTCCTAAGCATCTATAATCTGACGTTGTCAGAGAGACCAATATTTGAATACAGCCATTCTTAAGTTCTTTGGGTCATATGAGTGGACAGTGCGCTGCTGCGGCAAACAAAGCCAGCAGGATGCTGCATCAAGAAAGGCATCACTACATAAAAGAAGTCATTATCCCACTCTACTCAGTGCTTGTCAGGCCACACCTGGAACACTGTGTTCAGTTTTGGTTCCCACTGTGCAAAAAAAGATGTGGCAGGCTGGAGAGGGGCCAGAGAAAGGCCACAAAGATGATAAAAGGATTGGGAAGCCTGCCATGTGAAGAAGGATGAGAGAACTGGGTTTGTTCAGCCTTAGGAAGAAAAAAAGGTTCAGGGGAGACCTTATCACTATGTCCCAGTATTTAAAGAGTGGCTACAAAGAAGATGGAGACTCCCTTTTTACAAGGAGTCACATGGAAAAGACAAGGGGTAATATGTACAAATTACTCCTTGAGAGATTCCAATTGGACACAAGAGGAAAAATTTCAAAATGAGAACAATCAGCCATTGGAATAATGGCCCCAGGAAGCAGTGGATTCCCCAACACTGGACACGTTTAAGATTCAGCCGGACAGGGTGCTGGGTCATCTTGTCTAGACCACGGTTTTGCCAAGAAAGGTTGTACAAAGTGATTCTAGAGCTCCCTTCCGACCTGGTATTCTATGATTCCATTCTTTTATTTTCCATTATTCAACAGCTATCTGCTGTAATAGAGTAAAGAATCATGATCCACTTACAGTCTCCATTTAATACAAAGGTAAGTCTTCTTCTTCTACCTCCTGCAAGCTGCATGCAGATAACCTCTTGCCTGTCCAGGCTGGTATAGACTTTTTCATGACCCTGACACGTAATCGTGGCACAACACCAACAAATTTAAACAATATTTTTGTTCTGACCATCAGCTGTGAATAAGCTATCTAATACATATGTTTCTACTATGGTCTTTAAATTCTACTAATACAATTTGTGTTGCCTTATAGCATAAATAAAGAATATTGAAATCAACAAGGTCATCAAAGAAATCACAGTAAGGATAGAAAGCCCATGCAGTATATAAGTTCATCACTCACAAATAGTCAAGATATTTCAAACTGAAGAAAATAAAATACATGCAAGTTTTCTCTTGAAAATGTATGGTTATGGCAGAGAAACAACACAAACCATATATACTTATGTAAAAACTATTACCTGGGCTTCAGGAATGCATCAATAATACATTTGCCTGAGTTAACAGATTTTCCAAGACTACTGTACTGCCAAAACCTGAGTTTGAGCATTACATTGTTACCACTTTTGTAATAGTTATGGACTAAATAACTGATGTTAAAGAATATAAAAACAAATGTATTGGTCACAATTTCTTACAATGAAAGTATGATTTTGTACTATTGCCCCATTTAGTCACCATATAACACAATCCAGATCCTTGTCTGTAATGTACTGCCTTCCCTTGTAGCAGCAAAGCAAAGGCAGTTTGCTAATAGAGAGCAGAAAGCCAGATCCACGTTACCTTGACAGGAAGAAATGCCCCAAAATGTTCTCTGTGTAGCATAAAGAGTTCAGCATTTCTTCCTAAAAAAAATCTTTCTCCTATGGGTAAAAGGACCTAGACTCCAGGAAGCATCTCATGTAATGGTTCCTTATAGCTTCTGTCCACAATCCACAGCTCAACAGCAAACAAACCCCATAAACTCAAAGCCCTGAATTCCTTCATTCCATAATAACCTACCTCTACATCCCAGTGGTATCAACCACAGCATCTGATTAGCACATATGCATGCTAGTTCCCACTGCAATCAGTTAGGTTTATATGATCAAAATTAGGCAGGTAGATCAAGTGCTTTCATACATCAGGTCAAATAGTGCCCTATGGGACCCACATTCAGAGTTAATTTAGGTGAACTGGACAGAACAACAGTGACGGAGGAAAAAAAAACCACATATACTAAGCAAAAACAAGCAAACCACATAAAGCATTCCTCCCACCCAGGTCATAAATAGTTTGCAAATTGCTTTTTAGTATTTGCGTTGTATTTTAATTTCTATTGTTCTTTGAAATGAGTACATTGCTGTGAGGACGCTGACACAAATAATTATCCTTCCAAATGTTATCTATGCCATGTATACAGAAAAATAGACAAGTAATTTTTTACATATCAACAAAAGAAGGTATAAGTATCCTGTGTTATTAGATATGCCTAAAAAATGGTACTTAACAGCATTTACCTGTGAGCATACCAGCATCAGCAAGCTCAGCACTAGTGATGGGTACATTGGGACCATCCGCTTCATATGCTTTCAAAATGTACTTCTCAATTACACCTATGACCCCAGCTGGTTTGTCCCAGGTGACCTCAATGCTGTAACCATTTATACTGTGAACTCTTGAGGGAGTTGGCACATTTTGTGGAACTGTAGAAGGATAAAATAGAAAACAGAGAAAATGGCAGTTCTAAGGAGACTATTGCCCCTATTCTTCACTTTTAATGGCTGCAGTAAATCAGACTCAACCATTAGCATAAATACAATTTATTAGAGTTGTAACTTTTCAGCATTGATTTAATATGACTGCACATCTTGAGCTATTCAGTTTAAGCTATATTTCAAAACCATCAAAACTCCATCTACATAACATTCCTTCTTGTCTTGTTGCAATTTTCCAAAAACATTTCATGTATCAAACATATTTAAGCATCACTCACAAAGAGAAGAGGTGGATTGCATGTACCTAACAAGCTCAGGCATTATAATAATACAACCGAATGAAGGAAAACAGTACTGCAACAGAGAAGAGTTTTGATATTTATCATTCGGGTATCTAAACCAGAGAATGTCACAATTATGAGACATTTCTAAATATTTGCATTCTCATTTACAGAAGTCCCTAAAAAAAATTAAAGCTCTTTGATTTATTTTCCTATTTCCACAATGCCATGCACTTGTCCTGGGGCAAAGCAGTGATTTTAAGGCCTTTTTGCAAAATCCTTTGCTTCTGATCATAGCATAATATAAAAAGGAAAAAAAGGAAAAAATGGAAAAAGGAAAATGCAAATGTTTTAAGGAACAGAAAATCAAGATCATATATGCATACAGTTGCTAATAAAAAGAAATCATCCCATTTCTTATAACCTTTAACTATTTCTTAGACAAGTAAATATATACCAAGTAAAGGTCTGGCCAGTAACAGCTTCATCACAGATGACTGCACAAGGGATGCAAAGGGAAGACCCAAGGAACACTATGGCAGGATGATGGATGATGAGTTTGCCGTAAATGTATGTGGACTCCCTAGCCCTGCTGATGATCATTCGCTTTTCTTACCATTAAAAAACTTATTTTTTGGTAATTTTATTGTTTAGTTTCATTAAATATGAATGCAGCCTTGTTTTTTATAAGAAGGGTACCAGCATGGAAAGTACAAAAATACCTGGAAGTTGTGATTCTTGTGTAAAGTAAGAATGTGATACTCTGAGAAAGTTTCCATTACTACAGTAGTATATTGATTTTATTAGTTATGAAGTGTATCACAAGGTAAGATAAGGTACCGTACAGCAGATGGTCTTCTCATAAGGGATATAACAAAACCAACTCAAAAATAATTAAATAGTGCAATTATTCTCCAACCCCAGGGAACATAGACTGCTCAATGCTGTGGTCAGCTTGCAAACATAAATTTGTGGCAAACCTTACAGTTGTCAGACAGTTAATATGAAAATATGTATAAATACTGTGCCTTCTGGGTGGCACACAAAATAATGACAGTAAGTTGTATAAGAATGTATTTTCAAGTCCAGTATTTATGCAAGTATCACGTAATGTTTTATGATCATACACTGAATAACTTCCATCAAAAGAATTCTCTGCATTGTTGGAATGAAATTAGGCTTCAATTTACAGAAGAGGGAAAGTTTGCTAAATAAAATACAAAGAACTGTAAATCTTCAAAAACTTATGTGGTAAAGTTTGCAAAGACACTGAGCAGAAGAGGAAACATTTTTTAAATTTTCTTCATAAGACATATGAAAAATTTTATCTTTAATGTTCAGCAGATATTATATTCCTGCTTTGAAACCTTCTCCACAAGCCACATGCTGCTTTTGTAGTATATATTGCCACATTTTCACACACAATCTATGGATTACTTGATAAAAGAATCCCCATTCAGCAGCAGTGAGCAGCATATTCATGTGCGGGTCATTACAAAAAACAACTTTCACAAGACCTTCTTGTCTCTAGCAACTACATGGCCTCTTATTTCCACACCTCGTATCTGCTATCCCAGTATCACCTTTCTCTATACCTGATTTGGTATCATTAAGTTATATAAATGCAGATTTACTTACTCCAGCCTACCCATGTAACATGAGGTTAGATGTGCACATATGAGCACAACTACATGGATAGCTGCTCTTACCCAGTTAATGCAGTTCAATAACATCCTTTCCTCTCACATAATGACATTATTCAATACATATTTGGAAAATACCTTGAATTATGATAGGAAAATACTTGTCTTAACACTTTATAGTTGATGACTGTAGTTTGGTATCTGTTCAAAGCATTAAACAGTTTTGCTGCTTCAGAAATACCATGCAACATGCATTACTCAAAATCGTTGTGGTGGGATTGTCTCCACAAAATCACAGAATGGGTAAGGTTGGAAGAGACCACAGTGGATCACGTGGTCCAACCTCCATGCTCAAGCAGGGTCATCCTAGAGCACGTTGTACAGAATTGTGTCCAGACCGTTCTTGAACACCTTCAACCTGACATTAGATAGCCTATGAAAAATGCAAGTAAAACTTAAAATTATATTTACCTGATTCTCTTGTACGAATGTGGGTCCATACACTAGATACTGATCCTCCTTCATTTGAGGCAACCACCCTATAGAGGTATTCTTCAAAGGACATGGAGAAGTATAGAGGAGGTAAAAGATTAAAAAATACTAAAAAAACACTGAACACAGTAATACATTAACAAAAAATGAAATGAAATGAAAATGATGTATTTTTTTTAAAGAACCAATGTGCTACCTGTAAATGGTTGTAGACCATGCTCATAAACACTCTGCTCTTTTCCTCGGTACACTAGGATGGAGTCATTTCCCCTGCAGTTAACAGCACTGTCAGTTGATAGGCATCCGTCCAGATTGACTCTGACAGCACTGCTGGACACAGATGCCAAGTTAACGACAGCACCTCGTGTAAATTTAACATCCTTCATGCAACCACCGAAACCTAGCAAACAGTAAGGGATTAGTACCACATAAAGAGCTTCAGTCATTAAGAAACACTTTGTTCCTTTCAATTCTATATTTTCAGCATTAAAGACTGCAATGTGAATAGGTTGACTTCCAACATGACATACTGCCTACACTTTCAAGATACTAAGCTGGTAAGTTCCTGCCTTACTGGTCTACACTTTCACTGTTAGCAATTCCATCCCACAAGGATATAGCTTCTGTTTTCTCTCCTGTCACTTCTCACTTTAAAATTATTACCATAAAAGTGATTCTGACTTTTAAAATCAGCTTTCTACTGCTTTCTAATATTTTGTAAATATACATGCTTTCTCAAACTGAGAAAATTATCTAAATTAAAAATACAATTAACTTCAGGAGATCAGATGGAGTTATTTCAGTTTTTTATGATGGGGATATAACTGGTATGCTGTTTACAAACATTCTCTAGAAACATAACCCTAAACTATTTGTTTATGATAAAAAATTTAAGCTTCACTTTATATTTCTATACATACGTATATTTCTGTGTATCCATCTGTGTTACACTCCTATCAACATTACAAATACATTAAAGTAGTCATTTGCAGTTAAAACACCACTATAAAATTCAGGATGCAGTTGTTAAAATCTCTATATTTACTAAAAATTAATAAAGTGATACAAAATAGTTCTCAAATCTGAGTACTGAGTGGTATTTAACATAAACCCAAAGCAAACAGTAATCAATCTGAAGACTTCAATTCATTTAAGAATTAACTTTGTAAATTAAAAATCCGACTCTCACTGACCAGTGCTACTCTTTAGCTTTGTGAAAGCACTGTATTTATATATTATGTACTTTTATTGCCTTTATCATTGCAAGATCAGAGTAGTATTTGTACTTAGCCACCTGAACTGAGAATCTAATGCCCTTACATAGTTCATGCAAAACAGGGTACTAAAGGTGGACGCCCATTTTTGAGTCAGCCTCTAAAACACTTCCTCTTTCCACAGTGCTAGGAATTTAGCCAAACTGCTCTTCAGCATGAATATATCCTAATTTAAGCTCAACTCCTATTCCACAGCAACCTGTTCAGTGTCTGAGTCTGTGGCAGAGGAAAGAATTAGTCCCAGTCTGCACAGGCAGTCTAATCATAAGATAAAATGAACAGTTGTTTAATTTGCAGTGAGATGCACACTGTATAAGCTATTTCAATACATTATTTTTAGTATCTTTTTGGCTTCATTTATCACTATTTGAAGATTTCAGACTGATGACAGTCATCTTGTTTATTGCCAACTAGCTGCAGAATAAGTAAAGACAGCACAAATTTGGACAAACATTCCTGCAAGGTACCTTCCTTTTGAACCTCCCAAGAGGGCATATGATGGGTCATGCAAAGGCCCACAGACTCTAGTTGAAATTTCTTAAATTAAAGTTGTAACTGCCATGGAGGTGAGCTGGGAGGAGAAGGATATTTATCCCTTATTTGCTGTGAGCAAAACAACATTCCTTTATTCGAAATTAACTACCAAGCAGCCATTGATTGAGAAAACCTTATCTAAATAACTATTAAATCATAAGGTGTCCATATTCTATTATCTTACCACGCCATCACTGTAGTCCTAAATAAAACTATGCTTTAAGCTGTAATGTTTGTTTACCTAAAACTACATTTAGGAACACAAAAGAATGTTCTTATCTTTAGACACTCTAAATACAAACTCCCAGCCACCATCTTACTTTGCGGCGTGCTGAGGAGGCTTGGCAGAAAAGTAATGTTTATTGATGTGCCTCGGTACGCACTTCAGACATTCACTTTAGATGTTATGTTGCCCTAGATTCTTTGTTCACAGATCTCTTTGCTGCAGGAGTTGTGAATGCATCCACTCACGAGGCTATGCCATCTGCTACAAGGCAACACTGACAGGGTACGACTGGCTAGCTTTTTCGGGCCATAAATATTATGCACACAGAACCTGAAGGAAGATTATATTATATGTGATACTTAGAGCTGGAAGAACACTATATTCTTGAAATATCTGTGAATGCCAGTGCATAGATTTGATTCAAACTACTCTACAGCTGTGAAACCATGAGGCTTCCATACAGCTCTGCAGAGCTTCCTTGATGCACACATTCAGTGTGAGTTCACGCATTCAAAGCCACTTACTAGATTCCCCACTAATCACTTACTGACTGCTGCTCATTTGTTCACAGTATCTGAAAAATACACCGTGACTGATGAACAGTTTCACAACTAATGAAAAAACATATTCACTTAATTTTTTGGGTCAGAATCAGTATTGCCTAAAAATGGCCTAAAACCCTGTCAACTATTCTTCCACGTGGCAGCATCCAGCCTCACTACAGTAATTTAAGCTATGTTTACTGTTTTCCACTGGTTTCATATTCCAGATCTGCAAGTGACACAAGTTGATCAAGTGAAACAAGTTTATCAGAACTGGCTCTCTCTGATGAAGATTTGAGATCATCTGGTTGGGCATCTCAGTTTACCATTTGCTACTCTCCAGTTCCCCTCCTAGCAGTTAGATTGCTTCAGATACCACTGGGTTGGAAGAATTTCCATAGCTTTGCAAAAGGATCAGGACTCAGTAAAGCTAAATAGGCAGGGATGACTGGTAGTTAAAGCAACAGTGGGTGGAGAGAAAAATTCATGTTACATATTCATGAATTTACACTACCAGTAGCAGAATGTCCACCTTGTGCATGACACCAGTTTTTGAAAACAAATGTTCTTGGTGTCATCTTACCTTGTTCCAACCCCAGCTCTTTATAAAAATTCTGAATTTCAGGTGGGATTCCTCCTATGTAGACGGGTGAGTTTACTTTCAGCTGCTGAACACGGGGTTCAAGCGCCTGCTCTCTCAGTTCATTCATACTTGTTGAAATCACAGAGCCCTCCTTGTTCACGGTGACTTCATTCCACTTTCCATCACAATAAGACAGTCCCAACCAGAGATCCACTTGTGTGAAGACAATGCCAGTTTTTAAAAAGATGTTTAATATTCCACTTTTCAGTTCAATCTATATATTTTCAAAGAGAAAAAAAATATTTTGAAAGAGACATCAAATACACAACGACAGAAATTTATTTTAAAAAACATAATCAAGGGAGTTATGCACAAGATCAATGAACAAGAAATTTTTATCTTCAGGATAATACTGTTTACACAAAGCATGCTAAATACAGTGAGTGAATCAGTTAATTCAGGATGTAGGAAAATATATTTTGATTTTTTGACAATAGACTTTGACATTAATGCAACTAAAAAGAAAAGACAATGAATCAGGACTGTTTTGGTTTTTTTTGAGAATGAGAAAACAGTATTTTATCTATTGATTCATTTTTTAGAAGAATATAAGAAGATAATAAGGAAATGAAATGTCAGACCTGATTAAGGTCTTTTTAATTGGCTGGAGAACTCAATTTCAAATTTTTCCAGTATACATTGATTCTTACATTCATACATTTCATCCTTATTCTTCTACATCTTGTAAGAAAATAATTGGGTTTGTATGTGCTTTTTGAGATTAATGTGCCAATTCTCTAATACAAATACATTTTACTTAAATGTTTCACTGCAGAAGTCTCCAAATGCTTTACTGCAAAACTCTTTATCCTAACTGAATGGAGCACAACTGGGCTGAGACTGCAAATTGGCACATATAAAGCACTAGACACTTAAGGGATGAACCGGTGGTTGAAAAATATTAATATATCCACAAAAAAGCATTACTGTTTCTATGCCAAACCCTTATTAAGTCAAACAAAAACTACAGATTTAATATAAATTCTTATCACCATTATTGACAAACTGACATATTTAGTTTACTGATTATATTAGCATTGCAGTGTGCATAATTAGATTGTATTTCCTTAACAGGGACTCCAACTGATGAAAGAACTCCACTTGCAGGAGAACTCCACTCCACACAGGCAATGCAGGTCCTATCCCAAGTGCACACTGACTTCTTGCTCATGAGGCAGAGGGATTTTGTTTATTTCCTTCTTTAGGACTGCAACTTTTCCTATTTCCATGAGTTTAGAGCCATTTATAGCTAAGGACTCTATAAAACAGGTGAAGGACTGATCATGGCATCAATGTTGATGTGTATAGCTTGAAAAATGTGTCCATTGGACAAGTCACTGCTTTTCTTCACTGATAAGAATTAATATGGAGCACACTGTGCTGGTGCAAAGAAAGCATTCCAGATGCATTAGTACAGTGGTATGCCAGCAAGCCTGCCAGATCTGGAAGCCAGAGAGAGGGCACAGTGTTTGACACAGGGTCACTACTTAGCACAACCCTCTTCCAATTTACTCATCTTGGCACAGTTTTAAAGCAGGCAGTGAATAATGCTTGTGCTTTTTGTATTGACCTGGACTGACATTTAGAATGCCCAAGTGAAGATAAAGATAGGGGACCACTGCTCAGTTTCAACTGTTCAGCATGGTGAAGATAAAAAAAAAACAAAGTCCCGCACAGATCTGAGCATAGGTACTGAGCATAGGTTTAAAAAAACAACAGACTAATTGTTTGCTTTAGATAAAATTCTGGGACCACTTTAAAAAAAAATGCTTGATTTCTAATCTGTACTTGGAAAATACGTTATCATTTTAAACCAAAAACGCATGAAGATCACCTTATTCTGCTAGACATCTCAGTTGCCATCTCACAACAGAACAAGAGTGTTATATCACAGCTCTAAACATAAGCAGTTTCCAATCTAATTCTTATAAGCATGCTTGCTTTTCAGAATTTGAGGTACAAAATTTCATTAATGCTTTTCTCTATGTACACAATTCTTATTTTGATATACCTTAGCATTTAAGTTTGGAATTAGAAAAACCAAAGCTTAGGAATTCCAAACCAAAGTTCGGAATTAGGAAAACCAACTGAAACTGGAAGATATGAGTGGCAAGAAGAGCTTCCATAGTCCCACTAGCAGGTTGTAGTATCTCTCCAAGACTGATACAGGGACCACCACTGACTAAAAATCTTATTAATGACCTGGGCAATAGGATGGAGTATACTCTCATCAAGGTTGCAGGTGATCGCTAAGAGGGCTGTCACTGGTATTCTATATAAAGTAGCTTTGAAGAAAATACTGAGTCAAGATGGATTACGAACTGAACACTGGCCACCAATGTACCCCCAAAATGATGAAGACCAACATTCACTGGGCTACATTAGACATGAGGTAGGCACCAGTTCCACGGAGATAATTCTTCCCCTCTATCTATCATGTATAAGACCCGGTCTACCGTATCCAGTTGCAGAATCTCTGGTATGAAAGACAATGAAAGATACTGTGGCACACCAGAGCGAACCCAGTGGAGAGGCACCAAGTTGCTCAGTAGTTGGAGTACCTGGAGTATGAGTTGAAGCTGAAAGAACAGGATTTGTTCAGTCTTAAAAGGGAAGAAAACTTAACTGTTCAACTGCCTTATGGGAAGATACAGAGAAGACAGCACAGTCTCTTCTCAGATGCTCATTATGAAAGGATGAGAGGCAAAAGACAAGTTGGAATCAGAGAAACAGTAAGAGATCAGGGCTGGGTTCTTTGTTGTTTGGGTTTTTTTTTTCCTGTAATGCGGATGGTCAAAGACTGGAACAGATTGCAGAATTTGGAAAGCTGTGGACCATCCATCTGTAGAGAGATGCACAATACCCAAACAGAAAATGCATGGAGCAACCTTTTCAAACATAAATTGGTCCTGCTTTTAGCAAAGATTGGGAATAAATTACTCCAAAGGTCCCTTCAACTTAAATGATTTTTTGGTTCTGTATTGTACTTCTCTGCAGGAGCCAGTCTCTGCCTCACTCAATCTCCTTATAAAAATGTGATTTTGAAGATAAAAGGAATATGCAGATATAGCTCTGGGAAACCAAATTCACATAGGATAGCGGCTTCATTAGAGCCTGAATGACACTTTGTTAAACCTGCCATCCAAAATGGTCTCAGCTAATGTAGAACGAGAAGAGTGATTATGGCTTGAATTGGGAAGTCTTCCTGAGAGTCAGGAATACCAGCAGAGAAAAGCAATGGACTTGAAAAAACTTGTCAAGGACAGGCAGTCTGTGAGTCCTTTGAAAGGGAAAGTACATGTTACTCATGTTGATGTTCATTCCAGTTCAAAATCTAGCCTGGTTCAGACCTGCCTGCCAGAAAGCAGAGGCCCAAACACAGACTCCTCAACAGTCCCTTCAGAATCAGTCACTCTTTAACGATTTGCCCTTTGAGTTCTCAAAATGCTAATTTCACACCCCTTCTTATTTCCATCACAGTAATGCTTTCATCTCGGACACTGGTTATTTTACTTCATGCAGCTATTCAAACGTGCAATTCTTTGGAAAAAGTTCTTTCAAGACTTTTTTCTCACTTTGCAGTTTTGCAGAAGCAAATCATCAGCTACAGTGTCTTGTGAGCCAATGCCATTGTTGCACACTGGCAGTGCTTAGGCGTTTGCTGCTGTTGAAGTGGCCAGCATCAAAATCAGTAATGCAAACTTTATCGGCAGTCACGGATTCTTCTAATCACATAAACTCATGAGGAAACACACACCAGAGTGAGAGCTAGTAATTCATACTAGTGTATCTGGTCACACTTTGCCTGTAATTATTATGCCTGGATCCACAGATAATCAGATTGACCTATCTGGTTTGAGTTAATTCTCAGGGCATGGAAGGCATGGAAGAAGTGACTTTTATGCACAGCACCTTTCTAGGACATCATTTTGTCTTGGGCAGAAGACAAGACAGAGTCTTCGGCTGTTTGGTATCAGACCAGCCATGTGTCTACTAGCTACAGTCATTCCCAAACTATAAAGCTAATAAGAGAGCTGTGACCTATGCAAAGAGAAGGGTGAGGGAATACCGTCTTACAATGGCACTTGGGATAAGTGGTATAGCTTATAATCTGTTTGGCTGTGCGAGTGTCTCCTGACCAAAGCTCCTAACAAAGACATCGCAGCTCATGCGCAACATGCTACACACCTCATTTTCACTTTCTATTAACCTTTTTTTGTGAGCTCAAGTGTACAGAGAAACCTTCTGTCATCATTATGTATGTGCAGAACACAAAGCCGCAAGGGTTGGAAAAGCCTGCATACATATACTCATCCTCTCTAAAATTCCTCATTTTAAGGCTATGGATACGTTGAGGTCAGGATTAAAGTGATATTAAAAAAAATTACTTGACTTAGGACAAATTCTAAGAAAATTGTTCAGTCACAATTCTCAGAGCTGAAAATAGTATAAAACTGCCAAAAATCTGGAAGTATGAGTAGAAAAGGAAATTATTTTGTCTAACTACTTTGTGCTTTTGACTCCACTTCGAATTTAGTAAGCCCCCTTTCTTACTTTATAGTCAGAATCTATTTTCTCATGTTTCTGCTAGTCTTACACAGAGCAAGAGAGAGGAAACAAGGATCACATTCTACCAGAATCTCCAGAAGAACCCTGTGAATACTGTTCACATAAATATTGCCCCCGTGCTGTGAATTACACAAACACAACTCTTTTTTAGGGTGGAACAGTAGTGTACATATAACATCTTATGCTATTAGCTTGTGATCTTGGTCATTACTTGAGGGCAAAAGTAATAACTGTAATTAGTAAGACTTATTATTGGAACTCATTGTAATTTTTTAACTAAGGCTTCTTCAAAGAGAGGAAGCAAAGTGGTTTAGCAGAATTCAAAACCCAGGAAAAAATGATTTGCTGGAAAAGCCAGTAGTATAAAAAGAAAATATAGAGTAAGTTATAGTTGACCTGAAAAGGAGAAAAACACATTTATATGCTTTAGGTCGCAAGTTTAAACGAAAAGGCCCATTAGATATAATGCCATGCAATAAAACAGGCTGTGACATGACAGCCATTAGCAAAACAGCTGCATAATAAGAAATAAATAAATAAATTAAATTCAATAATAGAGCAGAAAGGGCAGATTGGGTCATAAAGAATAACAATACTTTCAAAAATCTCTAAAAATAAATTATTGCTTCCTGGACAAACTGTAAAAGTATTTTATTTCCATCCTCTGTAATACCTACTGGTTGGGGCAAGTACTAACTATAGTTGACCTACTAAGCAAAAGTGACCACAGTCTAATTACACTCAGAATCCTTGAGGAAAGAAAAATATCAAAACCCAGAGTCATGAAGCTAATAAAAGAATTTGAAGAAACTAAAACAAACACATTAAAATTTAAACAAAATACTGGAAATGATGGAAACACAAGTAATTCTGAGTATAAACAGTCTTATTTAACAGACACCAAAAAGAAACTTCATAAGCGCTATCTCACAAATTTGCCTAATACAGGATTTGTATTTTGCAGTGTTGGGAAAACCATGACAGGGATGAGATAGGATTAAGCTGGACCACTAATTTCTTTCTATATGTTTCAAATCCAAATATAAAAAAAATACATATACCTTAAATGGAAAGCTTTATTACAAGACTGGACAATTTCCATCATGAACTTTTTTATTTACCATTTAATTGATTTTGTTCTACAATGAGAACTGGGAAAATGGTAACTCTATACTTGCCTAGGAATGAAGTGAACACTTTTAATACGTGTCTTTTATTCTCTTTTCTAATTCAGCAAAGACAATAATTCTATGTTTCATATATTTGTATCTTTCCTATTTATGATATAAATAACACAGGTAACTTAATTGAACATCTCTTGGATTATTTTGCTCCCCTTACACTTTGCTGTGCAAAGCATTTCAAAACTAGTAAAACACAAAAATAACTTATGGTTTGAAATTTCTTTAAGTGCTAGTTTGGCTTTAGTAGACAAAATTCACAAGTCATGTTTGAATATAGTTATTTGTATTTTTGAACTTACTGCAAGATAATCTGGGCCATCTTTATTGTAAACAAACAGAAGCAATCCATTCAGTTGATCTGTTCTGAATTTGAATGAGATCTCAAATTCCATTCCACCACTGAAAACACCTGAATGTAATTCCAGGAACCCTGGAAAGAGAGCAAGTGCATACATAAGTCAATCAAATCCATAAATAAATAGTTTCAGGAAACCAAAAGTAAAAATTTAGATGCTACTTTCTACTTTGATGTCAAGAACTTGGGCGTCAAGATTATAGTTTTTACAACTTTATCACTCAGCCTTGTAAAGGACAGTTATTAACAACATACTGCAAGAAACCAAACCGGTACAATATCCTCATTTTTTTACCTGGCATTTTGTTTGGTATCTTATAGGCATCTTTTATGTCTCTACAAAAGTGAACCTTCACCTTTTACAGGCACGTCAAATCTGCATACAGGTACAGCAGCACTACCTGTCTGTCAGTGCAATTCCTCTTTCATGCAGCAACCTTCTGTAAATCCGGAGACCAAATCTTAAACCATTTCAAAATAAACCTAACTAAAAATGCTTCGAAAAGCAGCTCACTGCAATACTTTTAATATGATCACCTTTTATATTTCAAGAACATACTTGGATAGTGCAATAGAACAGGTAACTACCTCTGCCAAGAAAATGTGCTCCTTCTGCGAGGACAATAGGGCATCCTTCCCAAATATGATAGACATTGTTCTGCTCTTCAGCATACTCCCAGTTCAAAGATTCCCAGTTTTCATAGGGAGTATGCACTTTTTTCAAAAATACGTCACTAAGACACCCCACAAATCCTTTCTGTACTATCCTCTTCATCCCTGCAAAAAAGGAAAATATTTTTTTAAGCCAATCACCTGCAACTAAACACAGGAATTAATTTATATGTTTTATACATGCTCTCCCTATCATATATGTCTATGTGTGCATTGAAAACCAGTCATCAATCACTTCATAAAGATGGTCTCAAAGCTAAAACCAGATTTTTGAATGGGTCTAGTTCCTAAAGACAGCAGCTTCTGCTACATAGCTGAAAAATATTAAACTTTTTGAGATTTTGCATACAGGTACTTTCAAATCAACAGCACAGATCTGCTCTATCGAGATCCAAGGAAAGTTTTTTTTAAACAAAACAGTGATTCTGAAGAAAGGCATGCTTCTGCTGAATAGGAAGAAACAGTGTTGCAAAAGCTAAGGCAGATGAATACATATTTAGAAGCTTCAGGAAGTTTCTTTTCCTTGTTTGAATAAAAAACCCCAATGATTCCTGGCTGCTATCTTTTTTCACTAGGGACAAAAACATAAAGCAGATTTATTGGTGGCCTTCTCTTGAACGGTATTTATAGTCAGTCTCATTTTAACTATTTACCTGCATTTTTTGAGGGAGGCATCCTGGATTACTTTGTGAATCAACATTATAAAAGAACACATGCCCATATTTCTGGTTTTAGTAAAGTGACAAAGAAGGAAAGAGGGAGTTGGACTTCAGTATACCCCACCAGTTTTCATGTCAGAGGTAGGAACACAGACTTAGTAAACCTTTGGCTTCCAGGTTAATATGATTGAAACAAAATTCTGGAAGTGAATTCACTGAGAACAGCTGATTGTGTATTGGTTTTGTAGGCAGTCATCTGTCCGCTATAGGCTGGCAGATTATATATTTGACGTATATATCAAATTTATAGATGAAAGCTTATGTTTATTGATTTTTCTGGAAGCCAGGTATGATCTAATTCTACATAAATTCTCTATCTGTAAAATACAGGTATATTCATACACCACCAAATCCAATGCAACAATCTCTGAAGGATACAAACTGACACCAAAAAAGGCCAGCATGTTGTATCCCTGCACCCAAGTGGGATGCATAACCCTGTGCTTAAGCTAACAAAAAGAAATTTCATGTGTATTTTGGAAAAGAATTTGGGAATCCGTATGTAAAACACACCCTTAAGGTTCACAGTCATACCACTTCTGTGTACAAAACTCATTAAAATGCACACAGAGCTCATACGCTGCTTTAAAGCTGATGAAATCAGCTATATAGATATTTTAGCCTATCTCGAAAGGTAAAAAAAATTTGAGAAACTGTACAGACTTATTTATCATACTCACCTACATCCTTTCTCTCAATAGTATAACCCTGTGGAAGTCCTCCAACAAAAACTCCTGTGCTCTCTCCAATAATGGTACTGCCACTAGTTGCTAAGGAAGAACCTGAAAAAAATAGATCACTATTCTGTTATTCAATGCTTTCAACAGATTTTCAACTCAATAACAAAACATTGATATTTTATAAAAGAGGCTAATGTGACAAAATATCCTAATACTTTCCCATACATATCCAGGAAATATTTACAGCTCTGTTTTACAACAGAATGTTAATATAATTATAGATTCACAAACACAAAAAGACACTTAGTATTAAATCATCAAAGATTCACATTGGACAGATACGTCAGATGAACAGATAGAACAGTAGTGATGTTGTGAGAAAATTGAGTTGAATTTTTTTTTGTATGGGCGAACACAGGTAGTGAAAAAGTAAGCAAATGAGCAATACCTTGAGCAATACCAAATTTATTTAAATTAATTGATTACCTGTGTACTGCCCATCCACTGTGATGTTTCCCAGTGCTTGAATTCTTGTAGCAATTATTTGGTGCCAGCTGTTATCATTGTACACTTTTCCACCATCGTTAGTTGGAGTGACTGCTACCGCAGATCCCTTTTTATTAACAGAAGAATCCAATTTAGAATCCTTATTATGAAGGTAACATTTAGAATTATAACTTACTGTTTTACAGCAATCTGTAGCATGTAACATCTAAAAATAAAGACAGAAGTCGTCTGTTTAACTTCTTTTGGACTACTGAATGAAGTTTAGGACTGATTTCCCCACTAAATTAACCTTCTCAAATAATAAATGAAAGATCAAGGATTCAGTACCGTTTCTATTAAAAATAGAAAACCCTGTGTAGTTCCCCTGATAAAGACAAGGAAGAGGCACAAATCACTGAGGGTCATGTCACTCAGATTTTTTATTTTTTATTCATTTTTTTAATTACGTCTCTATTTAACTACTTCATGGATTACTGTGGCTGTGAATTTTGATGGCCATGATTCAACGTGCCATCCACAGAGAGAAGCTGCATATCAAGATTGTTAATTGCAGCACCTGCCTAAAGGAAGGAACCCAATAAAGAGATGTATTTGTAGCACAGTTGATGCATGTTCTGTCCATGTTAACCTGGTATCAAAAGGACTTCAATTTCTAGATGAAATAAATTTATAGGGAAAAAAAAAAAAAGGTCGTTCCAAGAGATTCAGGAAGACAAAACAAAACAAAGAAGAAGAAAAAAAAACACACCAAAAAAAAAGTCCAAAACAAACAAATAAACAAACAAACAAGAAACACAAAAAAACCCCTACACCAAACCCAACCCCCCCAAAAGATAGTTATTGAAGCTGCTTTATGGTATAAGGGATGCTTGTAAAAATGCACTTAAATTTAACTAGAATTTTTACATGATTTTATTAAAACAAATGAGAAATATGACAAAGGGGGGTGAATTTAGGGACATCTATGACAAATACAGAGAAATCTTTTCCAAATTGCTGAATAAGAGGAATATAATAGATGCAGTTGCCAAACTAAACCTGATGATTGTAAAGAACCAAACAAAATACCACATAAATTAATATAATGGTGTTATAAAAATAAAATTAATACATTTCAAGAATTCTCTTGAGATTTATATCCAAATAATCTTCTAATTTCCTAACAATTCCCATAATATTTTCTCAGGACTTTATACCCTACCTGAACTATCTGAGAACTCAAAGTTATTCTACTGGATTCACAAAATACAATTGTCCTATGCCGCAGGCAACTACTGAATGAAAAAACATTTCCTTGTATAGGCACCGTGCTATATTAAAGAATCACAACCTCTGCAGATACTTTACGGCTTCAAAAAACAATTTCAAAAAAATCTGTAAAAGAAAAATTTGGTTCCTTGTCATTTGGGGGCCTAGCTTGTAACTTTGCAATAGCAAATTAGACCATCAAGCAATTTTTTTTTTTTCCAGATCACCTATGACTTTTTCTGGCCTAAGAACCTTAGAGGTATGCACATGGAGAAAACCTGTTGATATAAACAACCACCTATTTTAATTAATGCCAAAAACATCTTGTTAAAATTTAGTATTCTGCCTTCAGTGATATTCACCTATTAGAAATTGCATTTTTGGCATATAGATTTATGAACATAGAATACATTTTACAGTACATTTTGAATTGGGGACTGTCACTGTGAATCCTATGTATCAAAATATATATGTTGTGCACATATGTACATGATTAGAGAAAAAATTATTTCCTGTGAATATTTACAGCATGCTTCCTACTCCATTCAGCCAACATTCTGGTACTGAGGAGTTTTGTACAGCAGCCCTCTGCCCCATTAGAACAATACAAAGCTATATATCCTTACATATTAATTCCAACTTTTTTATATACTATTTTTTATTGTCTTCTCTCCTATTTCAACATTTTAATATTTTACAAACACACACATTTCATTATCGTAGTTTAATAATTAAAACCAGAACTGGTGTCATGCCCAATTAATGTGCCCTGGTAGCATGCCCATTAGTTTTTCCATTAGTGAATTCAACAATACTAATGGGATTACTAGCATGGGATGCTAATTGGGCGTGACATAAGAAACTGGCTTACTTCTTAGCATACCCTTGCTAATGATGAAATTAATGAGCATTTTATTAAATGCTGTCTCATCAAAGTGTACTTAGTTAGCGTTAAAATTGTTACAAACGATGCCGCATTCTAAAGATCAGGTGTCTGAATAAGTGGTTCTTCATATTATGTTTGGCAACAGTCTAGAGCATTAACAGTTTTATACATCAGAAACCACATTTATTTGTAACCAATTCAATCTGGGACCACACGAGCATATGTGCAAACCTGTGCTTAATTTTGGGGGAAGACAAAAAAAGACGGTGTTCAGGATTCAGCACGCACTGCATTGGAGGTCTCTTTAAGATATTTTATCCAGAACTACCTGAGTCACTCTGTGATCACATTCAAATAGCCTGTTGTGAGATGGCTTGTCACGCATTTTGGAAATCAACATTTGGAAATCTGGGTTATTTTGCTAAGCCGTACAATGTCTTAATATTTGGTAGCTCTCAGTAATAACTAAGTAGGAATCACTGTGGCTCTCTCATGACAAGGTTTACATTGAAAATACGTAGAAACATCACAGATAACAATCTTCAAAGACAAAGTCTGCGTGTAACTACACTTTTCCCAGTCAAGTTCTTTCAATGCCCAAACTCCCAACACTGAGAAGGTAAACAAATACTGAACTTTTGTCAGTGCCAAGGAGGAAGGTCTAGTTGGGACTCATAGCTGGGTAGGTAGTCTCCATCTTCCTTATTTTTGTGGAGTTATAGCTTACCCTCAGACTGTGCCTACTACTTCAGCCTCTTCAAGACAAGAATAACCAACAAGGAAACACAGGCAACAAGAAAAGTATCTGGTGTTCCTCCATTTTGCTGTACAGTTTGGTAAATAGATTGCCTTCCAAAATGGAAGAGCTGGATTCAATTCCCTCCATCCTGTGAGAACAATATCAATACACTATCCCCAGACTGTACTAATCATAAGGAAAAAGGTACTCCACACTGGATTTATATTTTCACGTTCAATGATTTCACTTGGTATAAAATATTCAATGCTTCCCTGAGATAAAGAACAAATGACCTGCAGCCACCGAAAGATAACCAGAAATTTAGCTGGAGTTGATTGTGTAATTTAGGGGTGGACGGAAAGACATTATGATAAGAAGAAAATCCACAGACAGTTGAAGGTTTACAGATACTCTGAGTTTGGAGGAAGATCCATGGAACAATTTGATCTCTCAGACAAGACTAAGGATGACATCTGTTAGCAAAACCCCTCGTGCTTCCTGGACCGTGAGTAGAAACTGCAAAGAATGGCGGTAAAACAATTCGGAAGGAAAAAAAGAGCAGTTACGCAACACAAAGGGGAGACAAAAGGGATGGTCTGACAATAGTTGGATGAATGGTGGTGTACATGAGGCTCAGAGAAGTATGAATGGACAGGAAGAAAAGGATTTGAAATTAACACTTAGCGAAGGATGAAGCTAGGCTGGTGAAGGCTCCCCACTAGGAAGACTTGGCAGGGCTATCCCCAGAGCAGACACAACAAAGAGAAAACGCACTGCTGATCACGAGCAAAGATTCATACCAGCATCCTGAAAGGGACTAAGGGTAAAAATAATTAACCTGTGACAGGACACAGCTGGAAGGGAGCACAGAATATTATGCCACACTGCTACAGATAAAAAGCAGCAGAGACACAGTTATCATCAAAAAGAAATTTTGCAATTTTTAAGAGAAGAGCACAAGGGAAAGGCCATAAATGCTTATTGTATATGCCAGGATCATAACTAGAGACAACAATGCATATAACCCTGTTAAGAGACCACATGATGTCAATAAGAAGTAATTAAAGCATTGCACACTAATGCAAACTGTGATGCACAAATGGAAGATTAAGAAATGCTGCTACAGAATGTGATCCCTGACACTGTTAAGATAGGAATAGCAAATCACAGCAAAACAAAAAAAGAAACAAACTCTGAAGAAAACATAGAAACAAAGGTAAAGACAGTAAGGTAGCACAGCGTAGTAAGGATACAGAAGACTGAAAATTTTTGATAACTGTACTTTCATAGGTAAAAGATCTTGAAAAAGATACTACAAAAATACACTGATGTAGGCCACTGTACCCTACTGAATCTGACAATATATGGGAATCTCTTCCACATTATTAATGAGAAATTAGAAAGCACTAGCTTTCAAGATAGTAAATCATCTGTTCAGACCTACACTGTTCCTGAATACCTTGAATGACAGACTTTTTTTTTTTTCTCTGAACAGCCACTGAAGCAGCACCATAGGCAATTTTTGACTTCATAAGAAGAGGCAACAATATGGAAGTGATGATCCTAAAAATCAGCATGGGAGAGTTGTCTGATTCAAACAAAACAGAAACATAAACAAAGATGCATTCATAAACAAGTAATCTGTTAAAAATCAAAATAGTTACTACTGAAAATATTAACTGAATGGAGAAGCTCTAATGACTAAATACGAGACCTGCACTTTTTTACAGTTAAAAGACAGGATAAAAAGGCAGGGGGGGAAACTAAAGCCCCAAAGCAGCTACCGTTCCATGTGTCCCTCACTTCCCCTTCCCCAAATATTGCAAATCCAAACAAATACAACATCTTTCAGGGAATGAGTCCAAACAAGCCAACATAAATCTACTTCAGAGATAGTGAATATGCAAGGAGGGCTAGGAATACTATTTGAAGCACTAAAATGCTAGTTGAGAAACATCTACTCCCATTAAATAACAAACAGCAACAACAACAAAATCTAACCATTACACATAGAAAGATCTTGAAAAGGAAATAAAAACTCCTTTTCAGTTAAGTGAAGTGTAAAAGGGATAGATTTAGTCCCTATTAAAATGTGTACGAGGGTAACATTAACAACATTAAGCATGGTCCCAAAATTTGATGTATGCACTGATTCAGTTTGCAATACAGAAAAATAAGGTAAAGCCTGCATGTAAACACAGTGGAAATAGTAGAAATGTATATGCTGGGGTCAGAAGCAGATTTAATGTTTTCTAGCATGGGTATCACATACAAGCACAGGGATCACACAGAAGCATGGGGATCACATAGAAGCATGGGGATCACATAGAAGCATGGGGATCACATACAAGCTCGCCTCTGTCCAGCACCACATCTCCTTCCACAGATGCTCCAGAGCTTAAGAGGGCCTTCATTGCTACACAACACCTCCACATGGATATGGAGCATCAGTGCCTGGACTATGGCAGAGCTCAGGCGGTAAAGGTTAACAGTGGGTTGGCACATCACTAAATCCCCACCATTTTATGCCATTAAGCATTTCTGTTCTACACCCTGAAGCAACAGATACAATGCCAACAGCAGAATTAGACACTAAGGTGTGACAGAAGGTGGGATTCTTAAAAATAATTAACTAAAATTATATAATCTTTATTTACTAATTCAAACCCTTGTTCTGCCCACCTTTGAAATCTTGCTGCTTTAATCTGTAGTGGTGTTTGGTGGTACTGACAAAAAAAAACCCCAACTCATAAAAATGCAAAAACAAAGTCTTAAGTTGTGTCACACTTAAAAATACAAGAGCAAAGCTTAAGCGTTTCAGTTTTTCTCTCCCAAAATCTTTAGTTCAGTGAGGGTTACAAGAAGCAAATGAACTTGTATCAGTTAAATTTAAAAAAAAAAATAAAAAAACCCCCAAACAAACAAAAAACCCAAACAAAACAAAACAAACAAGCGTAAGCATGTAAAAAGTACTGAAATAAATTATATAAGCAATTTTTATAAGATTCTGTCTTTTGTTGTACCTGTGGATCAAAAAGAAAGTAAGGACGTCCACTCCTCAGCTGCAATGCAATGTATTCCTCCTGATTGCCAGGTGATGCAGAGAAAAAAATCAAACCATCGGGCTCCTGGGTTCTAAATTTCACTTTAATACCTGTTTAGAAAAAGCAAGTAGATGGTTGATACCAAAAGCTGTTATTTCGCGTTCTAACAAAAATTGCCAACAAGACATTGTTTTAGAAACCGCAGTAACATTGCAAACTAAAATCATGGAAGTTCTGTTCATCTAAAGCCCTTGACAGTGATTGCAGGAGAAATGTTACTAATCCAGACTGAGTCAGCCCTTGATAGAAATTTTTGTGAGTCCTTACTCATCTGTAAAAAGATACATGAAGTTGTGACTTATGCTGCTTAGTAACTTCTTTCTTAAGAAAATATAATTGAGATATTAGCCTACTATTCTAATAGTTAATGTTTCAAGTGTGGATAGTTGACAAGAGTTGATGTTTCACATGTAAGAACACTTGTCACAACACTTCTGTCAGTAAAGTACTAATGAGGTTTCTGCATGCAAGGGTTTTTATGAATAATAGCAGGGTTTCAGTTCCAAAAGATAGATATGTATGTGTTCATATGTATAATTATATATATATATATGTTTTTTTATAACTACATATGTCTAAGTGCACAAGGAACACTTGGAAAAGAAGTAGTTTTAACAAAAATTGGAGATATCCCAAGAAAGAATGAATGAACTAAGCTTAATTAAGAACTTTCCAGATCATTATCAATAGTCCTCCATTTGATTTCTGATAAAATCTCAGCTCACGAAATGTCATTTAAATGACATAAAAGGAAAACAACATAGGGGGTTTTTTTACAACAGCTTATTGTTGTCCAGTGCATAAACTTACTTAGGAGCTATCTAAGGACACATTAACAAAACAATTCAGAAATTATGTAACCATTTTTGAGAAGTATAATTATGAATTAACAAGTTTTGGAAAACCACAGTGTTTTATTACTACCTTTTATGACTATTTTTAAGCTATCTCCTGGAATATGATCAGTAACAAATCAGAAAATTAAAAAAACATATGCCCAATTTGGCCCAGTTTTTCTAATGTGCAAATCCAGATATCTCAGGCTGAGCATATGGTAGAGCCATGCCTTTACTGTAACAATTTTTAGCAAAGGGGAATGAAAAGGCAGCAATAGCAACATCCCCTGTACTCAGCACTGGTGAGGCCACACCTGGAGCACTGTGTCCAGTTCTGGGCCCCTCAGTTCAGGAAGGATATTGAGGTGCTGGAGCAGGTCCAGAGAAGAGCAACCAGGATGGTAAAGGGACTCGAGCACAAGTCCTATGAGGAGAGGCTGAGGGAGCTGAGGTTGTTTAGCCTGGAGAAGAGGAGGCTCAGGGGAGACCTCATCACTCTCTACAACTCCCTGAAAGGAGGTTGTAGTCAGGTGGGGGTCAGTCTCTTCTCCCAGGCACCCAGCAGTAGGACAAGAGGGCATGGTCTTAAGTTCTGCCAGGGGAGGTTTAGGTTGAATATTAGGAAGAAACTCTTTACAGACAAGGTAATCAGGCATTGGAGTGGCTGCCCAGGGAAGTGGTGGATTCACAGACCCTGGAGGTGTTTAAGATGAGACTGGATGTGGCATCAGTGCCATGGTTAGTAACCATGGTGGCAGTAGATCAAGGGTTGGACTTGATGATCTCGGAGGTCCTTTCCAGCCCAGCTGATTCTGTGATTCTATGATCCACCTATACCACACTTTCACGACATTTCTGTGTAAGATGCTTTTACAGAACAGGGTAAGTTATTGAGGTTTACCAATCTCTATCAAACTGTTCAGTATTTTCACTATCTTAACTCAGGCAGAAAGCAGTAAGTGACTACAGTTTTTATTGCAGTCAGCACCTGTATTTAAAAAAATTAAATAATCAGAATTCTGGCACACATTCTTATTAGATCATGCCTGTTAAATACCTTAAGAAATATCCTTTGACCCCGTTACTTAATCACATAAAGTTTTCCATGCAAATCAGATAATGTGGTCACAGGTACGAGACATCCTCTACACAATGAAAACCAGCCATGCTATTAAAACACCTGCAAAAAAGCTGTTGCACACAAATTACCCCCTGCAAGTAAAAAACTCAAACAGTGACCATACTTAAGGAAAAGCATAGCTTTGCCTGGCTCATAAATAAACATTTTGCTGTACTTTGAGGTTCCAGGTATTTCCAGCTGCAGTATCTGCTGGAGAGGCTGAGACTGATGGCCTCTAATCTCAGCAGTGGGGAGCATAGTTAATTTAACAAGCTGACAGTATTTTTATCAAGCTGCCAAAAGACATTTCTGAAGACCAGAGGATCCCTCCTCACACCTAATTCAGAAGGACAAGCACAAACAAAACAATTGAAAAAACACCATTCTTGTACAATATTGTGTTATAAATATAAATTAAATGGTTCTTAACAGTGATATTGGAGTAATACTAGAAGTTTTTTAATGTTATGAAAGAGCTTACTTTTTTGTTTGGACATTGAAGAGTCCTACCTGTAGAGCCGCCACAGCTTTGTATAAATTATTAATGACTCAGGAACCACTATTTTCTTCTAAATACATTTGTCACCTATCACGTAACTGAGAAAAGGACTCTGCCCCTTCAAGTTCAGGTATCTTTGGAATTTCTCATGAGATAGGAAAGTTCATATAAGCTAGCTCTAAATAAAACTTTTATATCTCAATATTAATATTGCATTTCTAGAAGTAAGCACAATAGAGAAACCAAATATTAAGAAAACTTCTGCCCCATATGCAACTGAAAACATCTTTTACAATAACAGCTGAGAGATTTCAGCAAAGTGACCTACTTAAAAACTAATTTTGTCCATCCATCCATCCACCAAAAACACCTGTAAAGTACCTTTCTCTACAAGTACATGTTCAGGGTCCAGTTCAAAAAAGCCAACAAACAGAAGACTCATTAAATACACAGAAGTTGCTACAAGTCTCAAAAGTCTCATGACCCTTCACCAAAACTTACATGTAACCACAGCAACAACTCTATCGAAAAGTGCTAAGAACAGCCAAAAAAATATATTTCCAACCTTGTCAGTGGTCAACAAGACTAGTGCTAATTTTCATAAATAAAAAAACCTACTTAATACCAGGAAATCACAAAGCATTTTTAGAAAGGAATTTGGCACAATCTGTGAAGCACACCCATGTTCTGTGAAATTTTTCCCAGAATTGTACAACTGTAGAAATATAATTTGCATTTCCACTCTACTTACATTGTTATATGAAATGATGTAAATAATTATATAATTGTACATTCCAAGAAAATGAACAAAAAATATATTGTTGGCAAAGAAAGCAGTGACTTTATGTTTACTGAAACCTTTATTTGTGCATAACACCTGCTAAAATGAATAGAAATTGTATATAAAATTTTGACTACATCATTAGGCTCTCAGCAGTCCCTTCAGGATGACAAACATTAAGCATTTATTTAACATTAAGACTGTGTATAAATGCTTTTGTGGAATCAAAGTACATTTTCCCACAGAAATTATAAATCAAAATTCATTTTTAACTAGGGAGGGGATAGATGGAGAGTAAAACTGAGTTGCTAAACACCTCCACTGAATTAACATTTTGTTGTTATTCTCTCTGTGAGAGCGATTCTGCATGCCTCATGTCATCACAACAGCTAAAAGAGATTTGAATGGTTTTTTATATAACAAGATGCACCTGTAGAAAAAATAAGAAGGAAGGCTTCACAAAAGTGTATCAATATTCAAAGCAGTTTCACATAATGGATAGTGCAATTAGAGGAAAAGAAGAAACTCAGAGGACACTTCTCTGGACATAGTCATGAAGACAAGGAGTTCTTCACACTTTGTGGTGGTCTATAGCTTTCTCCATTCTGTTGAGACAAGATGACAAGTCTTCTTCCCAAATCTCTACAAGATCTTTTGCTGTCTTTGGTACAGGATCAGGCTCCACCTTTTAGTGTTACCTTAAATGTGTTTGAAAACATTTTCAAAGTTCATCATCACGAATATTAAACTAAAAGTTAGTAATTCCATCAATGAAGTAAAAGCTATTAATTTTTAAGTTGCCTTAATTTTTTAGTAGAAATTATTTAAAATATATACTTAAAAGTCACTTACATAGGTATATATATATATATATATATGGCAGGAGAAGCTAAAAATCCATTGTTTCTAAATTAGACTATACAAAAGCCCTGTATTTTGAAAAAGTCTAACTTTATTCAGAATAACACAGCTTAAAGAATTTTTTAATGTACTCTTAATACCTCAAAAGGCCAAAAACCTAAGTCAAACTAAAATGCTGAGCAAGCAGAAACACAGAGTAGGATGAGTGAATGAAAGTGGGAAATATGCAACACTTCTTGTGGAAACTATCAGGCAAAACTCCAAATCCTCTTGATGAGAACTGAGTGTTTCTTTTACACTAAAATGACAAATTTGATACCTGTTTTTTCTTATTTTCCTTGCTACCCATTATACCCACTACTGGTAAAACAAACAGGACATTTTAGCTTTAATCTTCTTACTACATAACCCAAATAACTTCAGTCATGTTTGCATTAATGCTGCATTAATCATGTTGTTGCGTATTAATGAGTTTTCAGGCTATGCTAATTACTGTCATAGATTCTGCAGCAGCCCATTAAATATACAAATTACAGAATTAAAGAGCCAGAGCTCCTCATGATTAATCTTTAAATGGAGAAAAACTAATGATGTCTGTACAAAGTTTCTCTCCACTTTTGGCTGACTGAGCCCAATGAACAATCAATTAGAGTATTTGAAGAATAAGAATATTGCTCATACTAAAAGATTTGTTATGCTGTTATTCTGTGGAGAAGACACATATTTATAAGTTTCTATCAAATGGACTTCTCTAACATATTCCAGGCCTTAAGGTCTCCTGAAGTGTTGCACAGGGGTAAAAGCTAAAGGATATTTCAGTCCATTATTGCATACTCATAGGAATCTGCTGGTTCTATATGAATATAGTAAATCAATCTTCCCCTTTCAGCAAGGACACAAGTCCTGCTACTCCCCAGTAGGAAAGATTTACAGCAAACCTTAGTGAAAAGAACGCTACGATAAGTTTAAAGTCATTTGATAAGATTTGATGTATTAGTAGCACTTTATCCCCTCACTTACGGAGTGATGCTTTGTCAGGAATAGTGCAATACCTAGTGGTTAAATCAAGAGATTGAAAATTAGGAGACCTTGAGCCTGCACTCAGCCAGTGACTGAGGGATGTCACCTGAGAGCCATCACTTAAACCATCCTGCCTCCATATTCCTCCTTCTTGAGGAATGGTGGCCAGATATAACTTGTGTAAGGTTCTGTAATGTTTAAAATATTCATTACTGTTTTGTCCTCCACAGCCTTAAAATACATACAAAATCGGCAAAATACCCACATGTATTCTGAAAAATCACCTATACACATTTGAGAAACATTAATATATCCATAAGAGAGGATTAGTTTACCCTTCTCCAAACACTGTATATGTAGAACATCACAGGACTTTCCTAAAGAGTGAATTCTCAGTCTGTATGAATATTACTCTGCACATCAACAGTTGTGGTTTAGAATTAACTGGCCATTCCAGATGTGTCCTATCATTTCTTCATATCGTGAATAAAATAAATAAACTATACTTTATAAATTAAAGAACTTACATTTATACAAAATAGCTTTTTAAGAGAAAACAAACATTCTCAGAGCAAGATTGATCATGGCATGAGAATACTTTCATGACGATGAAGTGAAAAAGACTGGTTTGCTGCAGTCAGTACATAACAAAGAGGACATAATACAAACATAAGAAATTGTCTAGGAAAGGCAGTTAAGTAGCAGAGAAGTTTTCCAACACATGCTCAACACACAAACAAGAGCATTTAAGGAAAGTAAAACAGCAGAAGTTCAAAGTGGAAATGTAGCTTTTCACAGGTACTTCACAACTTCTCAGTGAAAACAGAAACATCATTAGGACAATATTCAAATTATTGACACAAATTATCTGAGAGTTTAGCAAGACCCAAAAGGAACTGGTTAGTCTGCCTACCTAGATTTATATAACCAAATAAATGAAGGCCTCACAAAAAAAAATATAAGAGATCAGTGTTGAAACCACATACGAAGTTGCAGGTGATGCCATTATCTGTTAGCATCCTCTGTCATTAGAGTCAACAGCCAGTTCTTTACACAGACTTTTAAGCAATATTATCATTAAAGAAACTAGTATCCTGCCTCAAATTAATTTATTAGGTAAGTCTATGAACAGAATTCATAACTGCCTTCCACTCATGTGCTATGGGAAAGTATACAATGAGCATAACATCCAACCAGCATTACTCTCTCAAAGCACAGCTACCAGAGAAGAAATAATATCTGTAATCTTGAAACTCCTTGAGTCAAATGCTGCTTGGGGTAAGGATCGGCTGGAGGTTTGTTTCCATGTTGCTAAATATTGAGTGGAAATATGAACAAATCACCTAATGCTTTCCTTGATGTTGGTGTCCAACTTGAGCAAAATCTGAGAAAACTTTACACAAATATGGAGTCTCTCAAACAATTTTATTTATTTATCTTTATTTATGCATTTTTTCATAGCCTAGAACGGTTCAACAGACTCCAATTTTATAAAAGGAAGAAAATAGTTTCTAGGACTAAGAATCCTCTATGAGCAATTTCATTAATTCAAAGGTTGATATTTAAAGAATGGAAACAGAGGCAAGCATTCATCTCCATTTCAGAACAAGTTCTTTAGAGAAAGAACTGTATTTTGTTACCCGTATGTGAATTAGTGCATAAAAAAGGTCATCTTATGCAACAAGGGTAAGGTGGGAGAGGCTTCTAGGTGTTAATGCAATGCAAATCATAATTACTAGAAATATGATGACAAGAAGAATCACTTCACAGATTTACAACAGTGCAATCTATAAAAGGTCAACATCACAGTGAAATCAGAAATGAGCTGGAGGTCAGTAGTTGTAAATAGCACTTCAATTATAAGCCTTTAGTTAGTATTTCCAGCAGTAGCACAAATGTAACACTGCACAGATAGTAATTTAACTGATCAAGGGAAAAGAGTAAGACTAGAACTGAGTAAAATGCAAATATATCAAAATTAAAGTCAGTGTAATGATCTGAAACACAGCAGATTTAGACAACTGTGCATTAGCCAAGGCAGAATCCCATAGCACAGAATCTCAGGAGCTGAAAGCACAATAAGGTGGAAATCCTGCTGCAAGTGAAGAGGGTTATTGATCAGGCAGTCTACATATGGAACAGAGGAATAACTAAAATAAGCTAATAAGTGTCTTGAGGAATACTACAGGACAAAAATGGAAATGTAATAAGAAGGAAAAAAAACAAAACCAAAAAACTTGCAGACAGAAATACAACACCATAGAGCAAACACTCAGCAAAAAAACGTAGTTTCAAGTTACAAACTCAGCAACAAATGCTACTCATGGTAGAACTGGGAAAAAAAAAAGCTAACAATATATTCAAGTTAATGCAGAGATTTAAGGCAGACTGCAAAAAACCTGCCAAATTAAGAATTAACTGTAGTTTTTGTGACAATATTTCCCTTGACTATTCTTGACATAATAACACTTGCCAAAGGAAGCCTAAAACTGGTTTTATTTGTAGGAAATAAGTTCACAAAAGGATTTCAATGAAATTATCAGGTGCAAGCTTTATGCATAGATAAATATGCAACTCTGAAGGTTCACTCATTGCCTTCGAAGTTATTTGACACCCGAGGGAACCACACCTTGAAAGTGCCACAGGTCCTGCTTAATAATAGTAAGAGATAATAATATTCCATCACATTTTGTTCTGTCATCCCTGTTCCACTGTACCTAGGAACTTCACACTCTGTAAATTCGGTGCTTTATGGGGTTTGGCATGAAATGTTTACTGAAAATATATCCAAACACTCTGTAGCAATTGCACAAAATATGTTACTTTGAATATGATCCAGAGCTACCAAAACACCATCTTCAAAACCACAATTTCAGTTTTAGTGAAAGCACAGCCCTTACAGATCAGGATAGAACAGAAATGGAAGTTCAGCCCCTCTCTTGCACTGGACATGTACACAATGGCATTTTTCACTCTGGAATTCAGATACTAATTGAAACCAGTTTATTCAGAATGTAGTCCTAGAACATAAGAACAAAGTACATTTGTTCCTTTTTACTGTAAACTCCTTTTCATTCTACTGTTAGGTACTTGCCTAGATTACTAGCCTCTATCAGCAGTTAATTATGTCCTCAATATGAAATTCAGAACAGATCAGAGTCTGTATCTACTTAGCTCAATCACGAAAAAGACCTAGTGACTTCAATGAGTAACCTACCTGAGGCAGAATTTATTCTACACTTATTTTGAATTGTTTGAATTCATGAGACAAATGCAAAACAAATTCTAAAGCAGAAGTCTCCTAAAAGGTGATCTACACAAAAAATAAGGCAGGCAGGTTGGAAAATTGTTATCAAATTCAAGTCCCAAATGCAGGAAATTCTACTGAAGAAGGATATGCAGGATATGCAAGGGAATCTGGAACTGAAGAAAGTGAGAAAAAGCCAAAGATATGCAATTTATCTTCCTAATCCTTTGTTTATCACAGTTTTGTTGACCATTGCAGTCAGTGCCACTTCATGAGGTGTCACTGAATAGTTGATTTTGTAGTATTTGTAGTTGTTAGAGCTGTACTTTGAACTGGTTTTAGGTTATTTTTGCCTTGATTGGTTTATATCTATGTCATTGACTGGTGTGGTTTGCATTTTGTACTAATATAGTTCTGCTCACTTCCAGTGCAATTCCACCCT
Source organism: Cephalopterus ornatus (assembly GCA_013396775.1). Taxonomy (NCBI): domain Eukaryota; kingdom Metazoa; phylum Chordata; class Aves; order Passeriformes; family Cotingidae; genus Cephalopterus; species Cephalopterus ornatus. The sequence continues at coordinate 312,658 of VZRE01004977.1, forward strand.
CAACTTGGTCTAAATATTTGTGCAATTTTTTTCCCTTCTTCCCCACCCACCTTCTCCACTGTTCTCTGCCCCATCTATCCTTTTCTCTGCCCTCCTTCTACATTCTCTGACCTTCTCTTTTGCCTTGCTCCTTTTTCCTTCTTCCTCATTCACCTCCACCCATCCTCTTCACTGTTCTGTCCCCTGTCTGCTCAGCTCTGTCTGCCTGTCTTTGACCTTCTTCATTCTTCTCTGACCTTCTCTGTTAGCTGTAATCCCGAAAGACGGCCTCAGCCCTGCTGTCTTTAAATGACCATGTCAAGGCATGAAAGTCAACAGGATAAAGCCAACATACTGGGTCTGTTACTGTAAAGGTTAACTACTATGCACTATCTAGAATAGAAACAGAGGTAAGTGCTGCAGTAGAAGCCAAGAAATCTAGCAACTTCCTCTTACAAATTACTTTAGTATATGTGTGATCCCTGCTTATTCTCCCTAATGTTTCCAAGTGCACAGAAGGAAAGAGTTGTCACAGTCCCTGGACTGCTTTCGAAAATGGAATTGGGGAGGGAGGGGAGAACCACCTGTAGTAGTTGTAGTAGCAGCATCAGTTGCTGTTATTGTTTCCTTTTCATTGTCAGAAGGCCATGGCCCAAAATATGGCCCAAAAATTGAACAGAGGATTTAATGTTATTTATCATATGTTAACACCATATTCACCAAATTCACCAACATTCTCTGCTCTGCCAAGCTTCTTTACGAAGTGTGCCACAGAAAATATGACCCAGTGCAGTAAGCCAGCTGTGGAGGTTGTGTTATCAATTTGCAGTCTGGCTTATTCCCAAAAAATCTGTGCTCACTGTAAGCATTAAACACACACAGAAGCGTAAAACAAAAGTAGCATGGCAATGAAATCACATTTATCTATAGCAGAATATTCTCACAGTATGAAGTACTTTCAGAGTGATAAATACAATCCAAACCTTCCCTCTTCTCTGGTTTTTAAGAAAGCAGTACTGTGGTATGTGGTGGACAGGGAAAAACTCCCATACCACACCCAGCAATACAGCTAACATGACCAATACACCTCGCAGGGGACAGATAGGACCAGGTATTACGTCCTGTGTGCAGTCACCTACCCGGACAACCAGGATGTCACACGGTAATGCTGGCAGAAATGGAACACAGAGGCAATACCTTCCTCCTACCCAGGTGGGTTAGCCACTCCACAGTCAAGCATTTGAGCTGAGATTTTTACTGCGTGTCCAGATGCAAATAAAGAGTGGTAAGCCAAGTGACACACACAACAGCACCAGCAGTGGTATCTCTTGGTGTTTCAGTGCTTTTCCATGTACAGTAAGGAGATCATAATTTTCCCATGACTCTAATCAGTACTCAGAGGAAACTAAGTATAGCTCTAAATTCTGAACAACATTTATTGGTACAAGCAGTAGAAAAAGCGATCTAGAAATACGCATGAACAAAAACATTGCAATGTTATGAATAGCCATGTAACTCAACCTGTAGGGGCTTAACAAAGGGCACAATTTACAAAAAATTTCAACTTGAGGTAAGCAAGAAATTAAGGAATATAGAAAATTATAATGAAATTAATTGATGTAGCATATAACATTTACTAAATACCATACTAATTCTGTTTGTCTAATGTAAGTTAAATTGCAACACTAAACAAGGAATGAATTAAAATACCCACACACAAGGATCAAAAAAAAGTAAAACTAATTTTGATAAAATTACCCTTCTCTCCCTTCTGTGTATGCGTAGTTGATCCTGTCTTACGCTTGGACTGCAAACTTCTTAGGGCAGACATTGTCAACTTTTTGTTCCCAATACAAAACAGGCATGTAAAGATTTAACATTCAACTTATTTTATTAATCTTAATAAAAAGAGATGAGGCCAGTACTGAAAACACTTTCTTTTAATTTCTTTCACATAGCATGATGTCACTTAACCTCCATATATTGTGATATTTTCAGGCAGTTATGTCATCTTTTTATGTCATCTTTTCAGAATTTTAATTCCTTATGGGATTCTTGAATTAAAGAACACTTCGCCATAGACTGCCTTTGTGTTGATTTTTACATTATTGCTTAAAACTTGAGTGATTACAGAATATGTGACTAATTCAGAGTTATGGCAATAAAGAAATTGTCCTCTTTTGCAAAATTCATTGATAATTTTTTTCTTTCTTTTCCCTCTCTCTTTCAAATTATGAGATTTTCTGCAACAGAGAAAATCATGATTGATTACAACACTGTAATAGATTAAATCAAAAAGTGGGTGATTGGACATACAATATTACTAAGAAGTATGAGACTATATTCTTTTGTTTCCAGTGGGATCAGTTTTGTTTCTTTACCACTTGCAATGCCTCATAGAAAGACACCCACATTAAAAAAAAATAGGAGCAACAATCCTTGCCCATGCGCTGTAACAATGGCTCCAAGTCACTTTTTTCCCTGCCGGAGGATTCAGATGACAGCCAGCTCGTTTAACTCCCACTGATTGTTTTAAAGCTTTGCTTGCAGTGCTAGAGCACAATAAAGGAAATGGCAAAAAACTACCTCATCCTTAAAAACGCGAAAAAAACGTATTTATAGATGCACTTATAAACACTAAATTAATAAAATATAAAAAGAAAAAATTCAAACTAAACCGTCTCCAAAAGGGTGAACTGTGTCACTGTAGTAGCAAGGCATGCCTAGCATACAACGGCGTATGTATGTTACTCTCCTCTGCAGAGGAAAGCCGGCCGAAGGATCTTGAACAGCATGTGGCCCTCAGCTGTGTTGGTGCAGGAACACCGCCACTGCACCGGGCAGCTGAGAGCAAGGCTTCCAGGCACAGGGATCGGCAGTAAGTCAGATCCCAAACTGCTGTAGAAAGGGTGTATTGGACCATCAAGGCCGAAGCCTTACACCCAGCTCAACCCTGTCCCACAGTAAGAGCTGTGGGCAGAGACTGGCCGCGAGCTATTAGCATCTTTCCTCCCATAATGTGCAGTAGCAATCCTGGGGCTCTTGGGTGTAGAAAGATTTCAGTCCGTGTTTTATAGTCAGAAGAACAGGGCATTTCTGTCTTAAAGCATCTTGAGCACTGGCCGTTTCTCAGGCTGGCTACAGCTGGTGGTCACTTTGCAATTCTGCAGAAGTACTGTGTTGCCCTGATTTCCACCTCTGACATTTCCCTGGCCCTTTCCTGCCTATGTGAAAAGCAGAAGGTCTGGCATAAAACCAATTATGCAGTCTTTGCTTCACCCAGGATTCCCATTCAGCTTGTTTTTCCCCCTTAGTGCATGCAGTTCAGTAGCATAACCAAGTTTACACAGATATATCCTAATTTTTTGAAAATTAATGATGCTAACGTGACAATTTAACATGAGTTTGGAATAAGCAGCTGAAATTGGCATATTTCAATCACTGAACTGAAACAATTTGGGAGAGAAAGAATATATAACAGATTAAATAAATATTAAAGAATACTAAAGGAGGAAATTAAATGGGAGAAACATCTAAATTTGAAAGCTTGAGTGCAGAGGCACTTCATCTTTTAAAAATAATGAGACCTCTAAACACAATAAATAAATGTGAAAATTTTTTCTAAAGGAACTCACCCTGAATAGTGCCAAAAACTTCTGCGGAAAGGATGACTTTCACCCCAAGATAAAACTCTCTTTTCCTCCTACAAGTCTTCCCAATAGTAGACACGCTCAAAAACACTTATTCCCCACATTCCCTTGAATCTTCCCAACAAGATTTCACCCTGGAACTGCAATTCACTTCACAATTTGTTTCTGGCTCAAAAGATATTACCTGGGATAGTTGTACCTGACAGTCCAGCCTTCGTTTTGTTCATCCAATTATGAATGTTGATGGGAACAAAGACTGTAATTTGCGTAAATAGATTCCCCCTCCTCCCTCCCTGTCTCTGCAGCAAGACACTGAACAACTTGAAAATGCATGCATAAAATAAAATCCCCCAAGGACTAAAACTCCACTACACCAAAATTCCCACTGTTTACTACAAAACTAATGCATTCTGCTAGTGGTGACCCCTCTACTGGTGAAGTTTCATTTCTAGTAAATCAAGAAACTTTTAAAGTAAACGAGAATAAGAGAGCACTATTAATTAAAAAGCCTGGAAAAAAAAAAAAAAGAAAAAGAAAAAAGTCTATATAAGAATGTGATACTACTAATTATTGAAACATTTTTTTCTTTACTTGGGAGAAAACCTGAGGACACACTCCATTCCAAGTACTGAGTGTTACAACTCTAATCACCTTAGAATAACACTAATACAAATTTAAGCACGTAAGCATGATCAGAACAAAGAATTTTAAATGGAGATTCTCAGACATGTATTCCAGAAAGCACTGGAAGAATTTTGAATCACGATGGTTTGGGTTGGAAGGGACCTTTTAAGGTCACAAAGACAAACCCTCCTGCAATGAGCTGGGACATCTTCAACTAGATCAGGTTGCTTAGAGCTACATCCAAACAGATCTTGAGTATTTCCAGGAACGGGACATCCACAACTTCTCTGAACAACCTGTTCCAGTGTTTCACCACCCTCATTGTAAAAAACTTCCTTATAATTAGCCTAAATCTACCCTTTCTTAGTTAAAAAAAGTATTACCCCTTGTCCTATATAGAACACCAAAGGAAAAGTGCAGTCGTGTGGCTGAAAATTTAGAAATCTTGAGTTATTGCAGACAACATATTTTTCAGGGAATAGCCTTGTTTTATAATCTAAATCATAATCGTAGGGAGAAAATAATCACTTCTTAACAAGATAAAGATAGGACTTTAACAGCAGCCCAGGTAACAGGTTAGTTTAATAAATAGGACAGTGCAAAACCATGGAGTGCTATATAAGTAATGATCGATGTTTAAAATCAATGTTCTTGCAAATTGAAGCCAATGCAAAGGGGCTAGCACCAGGGTAAGGTGATCCGGTTGATGTATTTGGGATCTGCTGAAATAAATCCATTTATAGGAGCATTTGCAGGATGACTAAGTTAAAAGAGCACTGCAACAGTCAGGTCTAGCTAAGGGAACGCCTCCTCCTACTGTCAATATTTCAAACTGATAAAGAGCTGACCGAGTGCAATCAGTGCTGTGATGAATAAAAGAAAGCTTGGGACCATTAACATTAATGGGACTTGTGTGACTAAATGCTCGTATATTGTTCTGAAAATTCATTTGATGGGCCAAGAGATTTTTTTTTGCTTAGGCTTCCCCTTTTTCCTGCAGACTGCATATGATCAGTTTAAAAATAAATTGCAACATAGTAAAAACATCTAAAATAACTTAATATTATTAATATCCCGTGAGTCAAACAAAAAGAAAGAATGACAGAGCTCACTCTGGCTACCTGGAAAACTTGGGAAAATGGAAATGCCAGCTTTATAAACACAGATAAAATTGGCTGATCTAATATCTTCAGGCAGAGTGCCTTAGCCTTGGGGCACAATGACACAGACTCTAGCACCTGCCATCTACAATGCATATTAGGGAATGGTTAATACGCTGGCAGTCCATGAAAGCTGGTTGAACTTTCGTGGGAAGACAGAAATTCAGATTAGCAAGGATAGTCCTGAGATCATATATATCCAGGACATGACCTGGTCCAATAGTTTTAAATTTGAAATGTGGTACTTTGTTTTTCTTATCTCTTATTTCTTAGTATTAAATACCTATCATATAAGCAGTGCTGTACCATAAGCAGATGATATCTTTTATCTCAATCCCCTTCTGAAATCTAAAAAACACCATGTGGTACAATGGGGGTCCAAGGGAACACATTAAGAGTTAGGCTTGTTCAGGAGAACATGTTGTTTCATATTAGCATATATTTATAGCATAACTGGGCAAAATGAATTAGTATTTTGTCCATATAGCTATTTAATATAAAAAGTTTCAAAAAAGAATCTGGTACAAGATTTACAGTTGAGTGAAACACCAGTGTGAAGTCACTGCTATAAGATAAGTATTTAAAGCTTTTATATTGCCTTATAGATTTGGCAGGATACTCCAAAATAAGGTGGAATAGCATAGAGAGAAGATGTAGAGCAGGACAAAAAATTCTCCTGATGGGGAAAGAGACCTCTGTCTGGCAGGTTCCTCAGTCGTAAAGGGGAAAAAAAAAACCTTAGTAGCAGACAAAATACAAGTAAATGTCCTTTGTGACTTCAAGGCTTATCACAGTTCCAAGGAATTTACTTTTTTTTTTCCTACAGAGGAGAAAAAATCCCCATAATTTTGTCCAACATTAAATTAGCTGTCCGAGCATTGAGTCATTTTTATTTTTAGTTCTTAGACATGCCAGGGATTATATTTATTTTAGTACCTACATTATTTTAAAAGCAAATGCTATATTGGAATACGCTCCTACCATTTAGAGATATCTCCTATCATACAGAGATAAAAAATTCACGTGTATATCTGTCCCTCCACTCTGAACACCTCAGTCCTAAAATGAGATCATGATTAAGGCTTAAGGTAAAATTTTCAAGCCTGCTGATCAGTCCCAACCTTTACTCACCATCTCATTTAGTCTTTGACCAACAGACTGAAAAAAATAGTGTATGTGACAAAACAACAATGCTGGGTTTAAGCCAACTGTAGTACTGACTACTTGCATAATTAAATCCATTAGTACTATGAAACAAGAAAAAAATATAGAATGCTGACAGAAGAATTTTGAAACTACAAGCAAAGAATGGTTCTCAAAACTAAAATAGAGTAAATATGAAAGAATAAAATGCCTTTTCAGTAGACAAAGAGAGAAAGAACAAATTATTTCAAAATAACAATTTACAGGCCTTTACTGATAACTAAATCACAAAATGTGGTGACTGGAAAGAAAATTGCTGTGTTTAATTATCAGTTCTAATGTATCATCAACTTCTTCATGAACACAGTTAAAAACATCAAGTTCCAGCCTTTTCAGCACTGGCTGGCAGAGGCAGCAGCTTACAAAAACCTGCCACCTTCCAAGGAGATTATGCCACTGCTTGTCAGCTATGCACCTGGTCACAACAGCTCTCACCTTCATGATCTTAAGCAAGAACAACTTGCAATATTTTAGCTTACATACCAAAAACAAAAATGGGGGGGAAAAGGAAAAGAAAAAAATTGAGAATGCAGCATCTTTATTTACACTCTGCCACAAGCACATTATCCCATTTGCTCTGCTCACTACACGGGCTCTCCATAGAATATTAGGTCAAATGTAAGGTCCCAATATTAATCTTCATGGCCATCCATGGAGGTGGTTCAAGATATCTCAAGAGTGCCCTTTTCATTATGTTGGTGACCTCTCTCAACAACTGCTGTTAGTTTCAAGGCTCACCAGAGCAAGACTGAACTGCCATTGCAAGAAGGATAGAGGCCCTGGAACTCATTAGAGGAGCAGATCAAAAACGACCACAAATTTCACACTTTTCTAAAGACAGTTTAAACCCATATCTAGTCATGCTTTCCAAAGTCGCACATTAAAACAATAGAGAGGAGGCAAAAAAAAAAGAAGAATGTTAACCCAGAGGCAAAAAAGAAGTAGGTAAATGAGGAGTGAGAAAAAACCAATGAGAACAATTTAGCTGAGTATGTTTTGGAGGATATTCAAGGTACCACTGGCAAATTGTGATTAAGGTCCAATATTTCAATTATCATTCTTATCTAATACATTGATATGAATATTGGTTAAAAAAAATCACACTAAATGCACACACTGGTTAAAAAAAAAGAATAAGAATTTCAGATTTTTTTCCATCCACAAATGGAAGAACAGAAATTTGCAACTCTGAATTCACAGTATAAGACAGAATGAAATAAACAACCAATGAACTAAACCTTCCTCCCAAATAGAGTATCTTTTAGTAGCAAATTAAAAAAAATGTAAAATGCCAGACTTCTCCCAACTAAGTAAAACTGATCTCAAAAGGACCATCTGCTAGATACTAAAAAAAATAAAATCAGGTTGCTGATCTAAAATTAGTTATAATCAAAAAAACTGCATGGGTTGTAAAAAATAATCTGTTTCCAATTTCTAAGGAAGATTTTGAAGTCAAATCTTTTGGATTTCCAATGTTTTTTGTTTACTTGCTTGCAAGATCTCAATACAATTCTAAATTCTGCATATTTTAAAACCAAATAAACTGTAGTAAAATCCAGTATAGTTAAGGCCAATCTAGACAGCAATAGTTGGTGATTACCAGATCAAAGGCCTTACTTAAATCAATAAAGATAGCTCCTGTACATTGATTACCATCCAATACTATAAAAATATAATTGCTTACCTTGAGAGGAGCAGTACAAGTGAAACGAAAAGGTCATAATAGGTCAATAATTATTTAAATTAAACTTACATCTTCCTTCATCCGATGGACCAACCCCAGCACACACTGAAATGGTGGTGATTTACCAGTTTAAATAGACATATTAACATGTCAGCAAAGGGCTTAGCAGTAATTGGGTCAGCAATTTTAAGCAGTCAAGGTTCCAGGTTGTCAGCTTCTCCATTTATGCTCCCAATTAATCTTAAGGTATTATGGATCTTAAGTCAGTAAGCACAGATCTAACTACTTTCAGTCAAATCGCAGTTTGGGTATATACAGAGATAGAGTATCTTTCTACACTACAGTATATAATTCTTTAGAATAGCTTTTAATTAAAAAAAAGAAGTCATACAACAATTTGCTATCAGGATCAATAATTCTCCACTAATTTAGGATATAACATTTCTGTCACTGTATTAAACAGTCCTTATACCAGAGCAACTTGGCAGGTTTGTGTTCTCATTCTAATGGTTATTCTAACAGTTGTTTTCTGAATTCTCAGTTACTATACTACACAGTAACTTTGCAGTTATTTAAAGTTAAAATTCTGTCCACCTACATTTTCTACTTTCTTCTAGGGATAGTCTATCAAGTCCAGTACATTTCGTGGAAAAAATGAACCTATTGAGGAAAAGATACCCTGTAAGTACAATCCTATGTAATTCTGTAGAAGCATCTTAAAAAAAAAAAAAAAGTTTAGAATTATTTGTTTTCATAGTTGAAAAATTCAGCAATGTATAGCCCCAAAAACTAAGGAAGCGGATTACACTTTACAAGTCAAAATAACAAGCTACATAGAAGCAATATTTAATCAAATGTATGTTTTATTCTTAAGTTCAATCTTTTTTTAATAATATACACTTACTGAAGAAAGACACTGGCACGTAATGTGTGAGAAAACATGTCATTCTAGTGTCAAAAGCATTGTGTGCTGATTCCTATGACAAAGCTCACTAAAATCTCTGGAAACTCTGTACATAATATAAAATAACTAACAAGGATTTAGCCAAACTAAAATGTTTCAACTTCAACATACTTTTTAAGGTAGTGAATTTATTAAACAAATCGCTAACACCCAGATGTCAATGGTATTTTCTCCCAAGGTCTGCAAATTTGAATGGCAGCAGCACTAAATTTATGTCTCAGGTCCTTGACACTATGGTTGCATAATTTGTTTCTAAAATATACTTTCATAAGTAAAAGAAAATCTTTTGTAACCATACTTTCTTCTTGCCAAATACTTATCTTAAATAACAAAAGTTTTTTTTGTTCCTTCTTTCAGTGTATCAGAGTTGTAAATTTGTTAGAGTGTGATTATCCTAAGGCAAAAAAAAAAAAAAAGTACAAGTCTAAATTCATCACAGGCATGAAGTAGCTCTTTGCAGGATGGTTAGGTAGAGGATGGTAGTGAAATTCTCAAAGAAAAATCACATTTGCATGGAGACTGCATCTTCGCAATGTAGGGGCAAAGAAGGCTTTTGTGTGAAATTGGTCGTGGACACCAAATTTGGACAGTTTGCTAAATACTAGAAAGGCCTCTTTAACTTTCTACCACTTTGTGACAGGCAATATAAAAAAAAGAAGACAACACCATCTTGAAGAACACAGAAGGAAGACAATCAAAGGCATTATAATCATAAAACCATGAAAGAAAAAGAATGGGTGTAAGGGGAAGAAGCAAGAAATGATTCATGGATAATGCCAAAACTGGGGGAAAAAATGAAAAAGCAAAAGAAATTAAAAAACAAACACACAAAACAAAACCAGCAAACAAACAACCAAAACCAAAATCAAAACCAACGAACCAAACAAAACAAAAAAAAACAAACAGGGTGAGGAGGGGTAAATAGAAAATCAGGAGAACCTATAACTGCTCCTAAGAACTCTCCTTACAAATCCAACTGAAAACACATGTTGTTGTAAACACACAATATAATAGAAGAGCATTCACTCCACCCTTCACATACAGATGCTCACCTAATGCAGCAGTCAATGTTTGTTATAGTTCAGATCAGAAAGAGATTTCATGAATATTAAAGATTTCTACCCATTGACATCTGTATTCATCAGCAATGTTCCAAATGATGGATATGTCTGGGATTCTCCTATGACACTGGAATTTTTCTTTTAATTACTGTTCAGAATAACGACTTAGGCCACAATAAGTCTATAAAAGTAAACACACAAAATTTAGGAAATGCAAAACCAAAATTGTCCACAAAAAATTAATGCATACCCAAATAGAGGATGAATAACGATATAGTCTACAATTATACAAACACACATTTCCCATAAGATATCTGCCTCAAGGATTTTATGATGTTCAGCAACTAAAACAGAATTCATGTAGCAAATAAGGATTTTGTGCACAGAAGTCTGTCTTTTTTGATGTAGTGCTCTGTGGATGTTTAATGAAAGAGGAAGGGGAGTATGAAAAGTGAACGGCTAGCACGGTTCAGTGTCACTCTGGAGAAATCTGTCCTGACCTCTGCCACAAAATTCTTATGCAATATGAGGTAAATCACTTAAGTCAAACTTTACAGAGTTATCCACTCTTCATTCTCTTTAATGCTTGCATTTACACACTCCACCGAGATCTGTGAAAGTGTTAAGTGGTTCTAATTGAAAACAGGTTGGCAGCATGAACTACTCTGAAAACCCAGGTCCCACCTATGTAAAACCAGCACTCAAAATTAGCATTAACTCCTCTTTTTTCTTTACCCAATGTCCCTATTCATAAAATGAAACTAGTAAGTGTTGTAATAGTGAACATCAATGATTACTAAGTACTGAGGTATTTCAGTGAAAATAGGACAGGAAAAAAAAAAATCTGCGTATTCTGTGATAAGAATAGATATGTACAGTCAGACATAAAGCCATATACACAACAGAAAAGATTTTTAAAAGGCAACAGCTGATCCATACCATACACAGAATCTACAGAAAGACAGTTTTTAATCAACTGGTTACATGTCATCATAACACATAAATACAACACAGTTGAATTAAGTTCATGCTGCTTATTTTAACTCCATTTCCAGAGCTCTAGGTGCTTAATTTTGCGAACTTAATTTTTTCTATATGTACTAGTGCAGACAGCTTTTTTCTTCCCCTCTAAATTACCAGAGTCTAATCCTGAATGATAGTTTTTCCATAATGGAATTATTCAGTCTATGATCTGATTGATTTTAGACCTTAAATACTGAATCTTAACACACGTAAATTTTTAATCCTTTAATTTCTCTATTCTGCCAGTAATTGATAAGGACAGTCGTACTTAGACAAGGTCTTAATTTAATCACCCTGAAAATCAATTAGAAGGTGAAAAGCTTCCGTATGTTATTATTATGAAAATTTCTTTATCAAATTCACAATGCAATCATAATCAATGCATGATACCTCACACACTTTAGTCAATACATAATTCAGTATTTACATCTTCACCCTTTAAAAACAATATGGGAAGGAATTTGTATCTTAAAAGCAGAAATAATTTAAAGGCCCAGTATTAGTCAAACGCAATGTCTGAAGGCATTGGACTAAATAACCCATTATAAACATGATGTAAACAAGGGCCAAACACGTACCAGATGGCATTAATTTCACTTCAAGTATCTCTCCAATACAGTGGTAAATGTCTCTTTGCTGCAACGTTGTTGAAAACTCTCCATAGAATCATAAGGAAAATTTTGGCCCACTATTAAGCAGGAGAGGTGAATTAGTCACCAACTATGGTGAAAAGGCAGAAGTTTCAACATTTTCTTCACCCCTCTCTTTACCAGCAGCATTGGATCCCAGGCCTTGGGAACAAAAAATCAAGGTTGATGCAAACACAGACCCACTGTCAGTAAAGGAAGAATTTGTATGTGAACAGGAGCTTGGCCTCTGCAAATCAATGGGACTTGACAATATCCTCTTGAGGGTGTTGTAAGAGCTTGTTGACATTTCTGCGTGGCCAGTCTCCATAATCTTTGAGAAGTTGTGGAGATCAGGGGACATCCCAGAAGACTGGAAAAAGGCTAATGTTACTCCCATCTACAAGAAGGGTTTAAAGGATGATGCAGGAAATTATAGGCCCATCACTCTTACTTTAGTCCCTGGGAAAGTTACAGAGTGAATCTTCCTGCAGGCTGCCACAAGTCTGATGAAGCGACTGGGGAAAGCCAGCATGGATTCACCGAAGGCAAACTGTGTGTGACAAACCTGACTGCATTCTACAACAAAGTAACCTCCTCAGTGGATGTGGGGCAAGCAGTGGACATTGTCTACCTCAATTTCACCAAGGCTTTCCACACAGTTGGCCACTGCGTCCTCAGAGAGAACTTGATGCATGATGGTCTGCGTGGCTGGTGTGGGGAGCTGGTTGTCAGGCAGCACCCTGAGGGGGGTGGTAACTGGCAACTTGTTACAGTGGGGTCGCCCAGAGATCAATATTGAGCTGTTCAGTATCTTCATAAGTGATCTAGATGATGGGATCAAGTGTGCCCTGAGGAGATGTGATGACACCGAACTGAGAAAAGTGGACACTTCGGAAGGGAGAGTCACCTTGCAGGAAGACATGGATAGACTGGAAGGATGGGCTAACAAGAACCTTGTGAAGCTCAACAAAGACAAATATAAGGTCTTGCGCTTGGGAAAACGTAAACCAGGAGTGCAGCACAGGCTGGGATCTACCCTGCTGGGGAAAATGACCTCGGGATCTTGTGGACAAGCAGCTCAATATGAATGGAGAGCATGCTGCTGTGGCAAACAAAGCCAAGCAGGATGCTGCATCAAGAAAGACATCACCAGGAGAGATAAAGAAGTCATTATCCCACTCTACCCAGTGCTTGTCAGGCCACACCTGGAACACTATGTTCAGATTTGGTTCCCACTGCTCAAAAAAGATGTGGACAGGCTGGAAAGGGGCCAGAGAAGGGCCACAAAGATGATAAAAGCACTGGGAAGCCAGTCATGTGAGGAAAGGCTGAGGAAAATAGGTTTGTTCAGCCTTGAGAAAAGAAGGCCCAAGGGAGACCTTATCACCATGTTCCAGTATTTAAAGAGTGGCTACAAGGAAGATGGAGACTCCCTTTTAACAAAGAGTCACATAGAAAAGATGAGGGTTAATGGGTTCAAGTTACTCCTGGGGATGAAAGATGAAAAATTTTCACAATGAACACAATCAGCCATTGGAATGATATCCCCAGGAAGTTGTGGCTTCCCCAGCTCTGGACACTATCAGAATTCAGCTGGACAAGGTGCTGGGTCATCTTGTCTAGACCATGCTCTTGCCAAGAAAGGTTGGACCAGATGATCCCTTGAGGGCTCCTTCAAACCTGGTATTCTCACCTTGAAAAAGTGAACATCCACTGAACTACTCTTTTCTATGTTTCAACCTGCTTCAAATTCTTTCTTTGATCAAATTCTTTGATTCTTTAAGGACTATTTCAGCCCTTACTTTAAATGAAGTGAAATAAGCCTCCATTTAACACAGAGTACATGGATGTCTGGCACGCTAAACTTTCAAGAGATGCTTGGTACCTTCCACTGCCTCTTATTTTTTTTTTTCAATTAAATAAATATCACGTTTCTACTTTCCAGCTTTTTCTTTATGTTTGTAATTTTCAGCAACTTTTATTTCCCTAAATCTCCCTCGTAACAAGTCCCTCCATCCTGCACCTTTTCTTAGAGGTGCACAAGCACAGAGGGAATCCCAGAAGATGTCACGCCTGAAGCAAAACAGAGCACTTTCATAACTGTTTCTTCTGCTAATTCTTAGGCTTATCACCTACAGAGAGAATGCCCACTACATTCCAAAATACTGAATCATGTTTGCATAAAACTAGAGTTGTGACAAAAGGGGAAAAACTGCTGTTCTTCAGTACAGAAGAACATGTGGTGTGTCTGTAATAATCAAAGGACCCAATTCTGTAACTAGTTCTGCACAGACAGCTGAAACTATGCTCTAGTCTAGGAAAGGGTCTTCGCACTGGCAGCTTGATAGAACTGCTCTTACAACTTCCACAGTTAGGACTACTATGTGCTCTGAAAGATTCCACACACAAGCAGAAAAAAAATGTTTTTAACTGTTTTTAACCATGCAGTGCAGAACGTCACACAACACTAGCAAAAATCTACTTCACCACTAAAGCCAAGAGGATTTTTTTAAAACTTGCAATTGTGTGTCAAAGCTTGTGCTGCATAGTTGATCTATTAAAGTGCAAGAGGTAAATATGAAAAATAATACACAAGGTGAGATTTTTTTTTTCTCTTCTGTAGTGGCTACAATAAAAAAAGAAAAAGCAGCTACATGTACAGATAGAAAGTATGTCAGTGCCTAAAAAAATCAGCTCATCTTGGTGAAAATATTACCCCTGTAACACTGGCAAGGTCAGCATCAGCTTGGCTTATTTGTTGCCTAAGTCCCTGTTGTGCATGTTCAAAAATGTTTTAAGTTGTTTTGTTCATAAAGCAGCAGAGTTCACTTTGTTGTGCTGGATCACTCCTTTTTCTCTATATGCAGCTCCTCTCTCGCTCCCTATCTTTAGGCTTCTTAGGATTCAAAAGGAAGAAAGGAAGGAATGTGTTTTTCAAGATGAAACTGTGAATTCATTTTTAAGTACTAAGATAAAATTCTACCTAAAATCTCTGTGCAAACAGTTCTCAGGCAGAAAAAAGGATGGTTCTCCTTCTTACTGAAGTCAGCCACTTGACAGTGATATAGAAGATTTTTATCTTCCTTTCACAGAAGATGAAGATGTGGGTTCAAATCATTCTTTTGTGAAGACAAGAGGAGAAAATGTAATAAGTTGGCATAAAAATTAAAAGAATTTCTAAGGACAAGTCCTGTGGCAACAACCTAGACAGAAAGGACACAACAAAATGCAAGTACTCCAAGAGCTTTTTAGTGTATGATTTAATATAAAAGCATGAAAAATGATTGGCACTATTAAAAGTTCCCTAACACACAAAGTGTGTTCTTCAAGACCGCAAAACAAATGTGCTCTCTTTCTTTCTCTCTCAGTATTCAAAAGCTTGGTGTAAGAATTTCTTTTGGTATAGTTTTTCCATCAGAAAATCTTGTTTACTTTCTTCAGTTCAATGTAATGAAATAAAAAACGCTTATTCTTAAAAAGCTATGAATGGAAAAAATGCCAGCAGAGAGACAAAGAATACGTAAGGCCAAACTAAGCAAAAAGGTCAGATTTCTGTCTCCTCTTCCAGTTCTCTCCATCTTTTTAGTGTAAGGCTGAAGCAAACAAATTTAACAGCGTTGGCTGTAAAGTTGTGTCTATAGATTAGGGAATTCTTATCATTAGGCTGGAAAAATAGCTGGACCACAGTTAGACTATAAAAATGAGTAAAGAAGTGGCTTAACAGCAGGACTCAAAGCCTTGTGACAAGTAGCACAAAGCCCATTGGGCAGCATTTATAACAAACTTCTACTGGGACCAATTCTGTTCATTAAAATGGATCCCAGGCAACGGGATGGAGTGTACTATCAAAAAGTTTGGAGGCAATAAAAAAATGAGGGCTGCAGTGGATACAACTGGACGCAACACAGAAAGATCTTGACAGGCGGGAGAAATGGGCTGGCAGAAACCTTGTGAAATCCAGCAAATGCAAGTCCTACAGTGCAGTTTTGGCATTAAAAAAAAAAAACAAAAAAACAACACCCACACACAAAAAAAAAGAACAAGCAAACAAAAAACCCCACCAAAAACCCATTAAAAAAAACCCAAACAAACAAAACTTTAAACAAAAACCAAAACAAATGAACAAAAGCCAAACAAAAACAAACCAACCCAAACAAAAGAAAAACCCACAAAAAACCCAAAACAAACAAACAAACAAAAAAAAGGTACTTGCAGACTGGAATGAATCCAGTGGAGGGCCACCAAGGTAGTCAGAGGGCCAAAGTACACAACACATGAGAAGAGGCTGAGACAAGGTTTGTTCAGTCTTAAGCACGGAAGGATGGAGGAAATTATTGTCTTCTTCAATTACCAGAGAGAAGGATATAATGAAGATGGAGCTACATTTTCTTGGAGCTCTCTTGTGAAAAAGAACAAGAGGCAATATACGCAGGTTCAAATGCAGAAAATTTTGTAGAGATATAAGGGGGGAAAGTTAACCAAAAGCCTCGTCAGACTGGGAACTGGAACAGTTCTTGGAAATATACTTGGCTACATATGGAGAGAAAACTCGAGCAAAGGCCTAAACAGGTCCAGCAGAAGGTTGAACTAGAGGATTGCTCTTCGATCCTAAGTTATTACATTATTCTGATAACTGATTAAAATTCATTTCTTACCATCTCAAATCATTAGTCGTAAAAAGAAATGCTGAAAAACATCTAGAGGAGAAAAAATAAAATAGAAGCAAAACTTGTTCAACTCATACAACCTTCCCTCTTTATATAAAATCGTCAATCAGGAAAAAAAAAGGCAGCTCTTTCCTACTAGAAGTTATTTGGTGAAACGAACATCTTTCCTAGTTTCATGGAGTTAGTCTGAGTTTATAATAGGATATATGTTTGGAAAACATTCTTAGAGGTCACAGAATCAATCCACTTACTCCAAAGGAGAATCAATTTTACCCAGGTTATTCCTGACAAATGCTCATCCAACTATTCTTTAAAATCTGCATTGTCAGAGCTTTCATTTTTTTTCTCACAAAATGAATTCTCTTGCTCAACTAGCCTGAATATTTTAGAAAAAAACTCTTCTGGGAATACAATCTAAAATCTATTTTGCTATATTTTAAGCTTATTATGACTGCATTGCTGCTTTACTCATAGTAGACATGAAAAGTCGATTCCCTTCATTTAAACTACACATTTTTATATATTTTAACACCATCACCATGTTTCCTTTTAGTCTTCGTTTTTCTAAACTACTCCATTTTTTTTTGGATTTTCCTCTTACATTGTTTTAAGACCTTTAATTGTGTTAATTTTCTTGGTATTCAGTCATAATGCATTCCATAAATTTCTGTTAGGATGCTGGAAAAGGCGTGTTTAGTTGGCCCCATACACTAATAAAAATATCCGCACCTTCAACTATCAAATGTTTGCTCAAGATTACACGGAGTGGAATTCGTTTTACATTACTGCAAAGAGAGTTCACTGTGATGAAGAGCTACGGGGAGATGCAACACTGAATGACCACAGCCGATCTCAGCACTTCTGCTCAGAACAAATGTAAACGACGCTTGTGCAGTGTTCCATGGCAAGCTCATTAAGAAACATCGTTACTGGAAAGATTCCGCACTCTGAGAAATGTCTGTGTATCTGAGCCAGAAGTTGGCAGTAAAAACACTAGCAGAAATACATTTTTTTTTTAAATACACACTTTTAAGACCACTTTATGACACTAAAAATGTCATCGTAAAAAAGTTCTACTTGTAATGTTTAATATATTAACACCTTACCTCATACAGTTATTTTCTAATTATTACAGAGCTGATACACATCATGCAGAGGTTAGCAAAGATGACATAGTCCAGGCAAGACCTACTTCTTTTTAAGTGTACCATCCTATTTCAGAAAACTTGGATTCAAAGCAAGGCTGAGAACAAAAAGTTTCTTCAGAGTGGACTGCATTTGGATCAATATTACATGAATAATTTTCTTTTTAAACAAGTGGCAACCAAGAGGAATGACATTAAAATATTAATAGCTAATTCAACTATTTTCAAAATATCACAACGAATTTTTTTATCCACCTGACAAAATCAATTATTTTATCATTAAATAAGTAAAGGCATGGATGTAAAGTAAAAGCTTCTCACATGGATGTTTAACTAGAACTCCTGACATCAAGCTCAAATTGTATTTGAAACAATGAATAAAGCACGCTTGGAGGATTTCATAGAAAGAAAATGCATACTGTTTACAAAACCCTCTACAATGAATTTTCAACTTACGTTCAATGTTACATTTGAAAAGTAGTCCTATTTTGAGAGGTCGGGAGGAATGTTCCCTTCTACACAACCATCTTGCTACTCTGCAGTTTCTTTCTTTTGTAGAGAGTCACTCTGCACAGTGAGTAGTTCAAGCAGTCCCCTCCGGATGCATCAAGTTTCTCTTCACAGAGCCCAGCTCTACCTCCATAGCATGGAGTCAAGGAGCTTTCTCATTCACCCATGTGTCCAAATGATCTTAATTTCTATCCTTTCTAACTATAATATGCCCTACCCCATCAGCTCTGCCACAGACTTTCTGCCTGGCAATGGGCAACAGGAAAGATTCCAATAAGGGATTTGTCTGATGTGTGACTGTACTTTAGATAACTATATTGCAGTCCTGAAACTCCCAGCTCAGATGTCACTGATTGTCAAGGAAAGTCAAGGTTCAATTTTCAATCAGTTGCTCTCTGGGCCCACAAGTTCCTTTCTAAAACAATCGGTAGTCTGGCACCTATTTGCTTAAAAAAACCTCAAAACTAAACTTCCCTTTATCCATCCTTAGGATTTTCTACAAAGTTTAAACAGTGACATTCCTATCTGAAGGCACAGTAGCCACCACTATACTCAGTAGGGTGCTCATGTGCTTTCTCAGGGAGTCCTGCTTTCAAAGAAAAATGTCATTCCCAACTCTCTGTAAAACAAAAAATTAAAGATGCCTAATTCTCAGGATATATTTCTAAATTACAAATCCGGAACAGACAGTAGTGCCTCAAATTAGAAACAAACTTGATCTTTGGGTTGCTTGTTTACACAGATCAAAATTCTTAAATCAGTTTTTATTTCATCCAGGCACCTCAAGCCCTAACCCAAGGGGCAAAAAAAGTGTTCATAAATATATCTCTGGCTTGTTATTGATATTGACACTCACACACATTTCAGCAGTTCAGCATGCTATTTCCCATGGATTCTATTCAACTATCTTGAAGGATCTCACTTATAAGCCTTGGTACTCCTCTCCTACAAAGTACATGAAGACATCTTGTTCTGCTTTCCTGCAGAAAAAAATATTCTCACCCATTTGTTAGTGGTGAAAGCCAGGTTAACGTGACATCATGCTCATTACCTTCATCTTTAGGCTTTTTTTGGACCTAGCTATTAGAGTCAGTCATTAAAGAGATAATACAAGTATAATTTGAATTTAAAAGATATTCAGACACTCAGCTCTTTACAGGTCTTTGAACTCCAAGCTTGCCTGTCTACACCCTGTATAAAATAGACAGTAGCTCTCTTGATAACTACAGAACTAGAAAGACAAACACAGCAGTGTTGCTGCAGCATTCTGACTCCAGACTGACATCCACATCACACAAGCTGTACCAATGAAAGCAAACCACACAAAATAAATAATTTGTAAAATCCTCTAGCCATTTCTAGAGGGCCTTTTAAGTATAAAGTCCTGCATTAAGTATAATCTGAACTTCAGCTCCCCCTAAGTTAAATCAGAATCATGCACTTTGCTGTGTCATGGGGAAGATATGACGAGAAACACCTGAATACCTCAATCTTCATAGTGATGGGAGATGGATAAGTCCCTTAGCTAAAACAAGAACACTAACAGTTCCTTGCCTTGTGGTATTTTGATAGATACAATGAATGCTGTTGTATCTAAGAACACCAAGGGATATGAATAAGCATTAAAAATCAAGTCTGCATCATTTTGGAAATGATATTACAGATGCTTAAAACACTTCTTCACAGTTTGAAGAGCTGAGAAGTTGCATGTGGACAGTTCTAGCAGAAAAAATCCTTTTTTTTACCTGATTTTCTCTCATCTAATGTGTACTCAGAGCACATCTTCCTGTGCAGCTGGAGGCTTTGTTACAGACAGAAGGACACTGCTTAGTGTAGCCAGTGTTTATTGACTAACTTTTTTTTAAAGATGAATTTGGAAAATTTCCCAGATAATACATCTGCCCCTATTACTTGCACCTTGGAGTGTAAGACCAGCCAGGGAGGTAGTGAGGACAACTGCATTTATTAGCAATGAATAAACTGATCAATCTTTTTCTGGATTAACAGTGGGAGTTCCCAGACACACCAAGAAGTATCTGTCTGCTGACTGACATATACAAGCTGGCACATTTTTGTGTCAAAAATGTACACAGCTGCATGCACACTAAAGCTGTTCCATCCATAAAGCACAATTGCCAACTGCTTGTCTTCAGAGATCGGTAATAAGAGAGGGTCTCAACAATAAAACAACTGCAGAGTGCAGTTAAAAAATATTTTTCATTCCCTTAAGTGTCTGTCTTTCTAAACTCTCTTGGACTTGCCATCATTTTCCCTCCAACACGTTTTGGAAGAAGGACAGATGATCTACTAATAAAAATCCAAATTAATACCTTTCAAAAACTCTACTGAGTTGCCAAACCAGAATTACAGATTTTTACGTACCAAACACAGACTGATTTAACCTGATTCTCAGTCATTACTAGCAGATGTCTGGACAAATTTTCTAGTGTGTTTTAGTTCGAGGTTGTCTTCAAATACTCTGACTAATAGCTGGTAGAAAAGGAAGAACACAATCCAAAGCTATGATAAATTATATTTATCCATACAGTCATCAGCTATCAGGTGCTAGTATGGAGGGAGCTTTATTTTAACATCTTTTTGCAACCTGTCTGTCCAAACTCCCTCAAATCACCTCAGTCATCACAATAAACTTTGTTCAAGGCATCAGTCTCAGCTTATGGAGCATAACCAAACCTCAGACTAAATCAACGCCTGGGTAGATTGGTGTTGGGCTTGCTTGGTTACAAATAGACAGGTGCGTTAACAATGCCAATTGTAACACCGTCTTCCCCCACACTCTGATGAGAAGTATGAAATTCAGTGATACTCAACATTCTTTACCTGTCTGATTAAACTATTTAACTATACCGCAGTGACTGGGCTGACTGGAGCTCCAGTGAGAAAAACTGCAGCTCACAATTCCTTTGGTGTCTAGATCATCACAAGAGAAGAAACACATTAAAGATTTTTTTGCTAAATATACAATAAAAGGTGAAAACTGATGTCAGGAAATCCATCAAGCAATTTGGATGAGGAAAGGAGCCCAACAGCTGTTCCTACAGATTCCCACACAGGAGACAGGTTTTGCCAGTCAACACGGTGTCAATATTTAACTAACACATTATCACTTGCTATTATTATTCGACAAGTAAGCACCCAGCCAGAAAAAAAATATTGAAGTAATCTTCAACTTTGTTTTCTTAAGGCAGATCCACCGAGTGATCATAGAGAGGCAAGAAGTTGATTTCTGTTTTAACAAAACCTGAACTTGCACACACATACTTGCAAGTATCGAGATATCTGTGCTCAAATATTCCTGCCAGAATTACCTGTGGTGACCCTGAAGACAAGGGCATGGTAGCTAAGTGCTCTTCAAATCTTCAGAGTTCTTTTGTGTGTCAACAATGCTGCATGGTTTTTGCGGCCCTTATCTCTCTTAACAAACAAGTACCAGGTTAAGTTGTGTCACTGTGCGGTGTGGCCTTAGCACCAAGCTAATGCTTGCTCTTACGGTTGCCTAGATTCATTTTGCATTTCCCCTTGCCGCTGTCAGTCTCATGACTTGAGATACACACAAACACACATAGACCTTTCAAACTCCCCCGAAAAACAAACAAAAAACCTAAAACAAAACAAACAAACAAAAAAACAAGAACACAAATATTCAGAATATGAAAGACAGAGCTTTTTGAGTGCTTATGCAACCTCAGGAATCTTCAAAAAGATATGAAATAAAACACACCCGAGAATTCACAGCAAATTAATTAAAAAGTTTTTATCCCAGAAGAATAAAAAAAAAATCTATCTTATGTTTACAACTCAGAAATGAGTCAAATATGCAGCTAGATTTACTGTCATGTACATCTCTCTGTCCAAACAGAAAGGAATACAAATCCCACGTGTCCAATGTTTTCAACAAGATTTTTAACTGAGAATCGAAATAGCCCATCACATTAAATTAATAAATTTAAATCTATATATTTTAAAATAAAAATTATATTGGACATGATAATAAATGGTAAAACAAACGCAGAGTACAATTAGAACATTTTTTAAGTAAACTCATTTACCTGTAAAATAAGTATTGGTGGGTAGAGTGGAACTAGCAAATCTGTAATACCCATTTCCGGGGAAACGGATCCCTTTCATTACTTCTGTGCTAAATGTAGCTAAAGATGAATCCATCCTTTCCACTTGGTAGATGGGAGAAGGCCCATTAAGCTCTTCAGGTTCATTCCAGTATATCTTTACTGTTGTGCTGTTTATTCCTTCAACACGAGGGGCATTAAGTTTTCTTGGAGCTGTGGATAGATAAAAATTGTCTAGGTATTTTTATCCATAATACTTGGGAAATTAATTATTGCACATGACATAACTTGTGCAAAGTGTCCTGCTTCAGTTTCTGATCATCTTAAGAATAAACACAAATATCCACAAAAGCTTAATTAGAGGAGAAAAAAACCCCAAGAAACATTTTTAATCTTCATAATTGCACAAGAAATACACTTTGTTTATTCAAGCTTTGGATAAATGTCTCAACTATTATATCCAAAATATTTTTTTCCTAATCTTTAAGAGTATGAATTAGCATCTTCATGAAAAGTATATTTGTATTCCTTCGTCGATCAGCCTCTCATTCCATACTCACTGTAAGTATGTATCTGTATGAACTTCACAATGGATGTGAGGGAAAAATCAAAGAATCTGAATAGTTAATTAACTCTTGTTACATCTCAGTATGGCACATGACAACATGAGTCTTTTGTCACTGGACTTATCCTCACAAAGAGGAGCAGAGCAGCTATCTGTCCACAATACTGAAGGCTCCTCATGTTGTTCTCCTCATTATATGCACACCAGACATTAGTATGTATTCAGATAATTATTCGGTTCAAGAAAATGATCCTCTCTAACTTTTCTTCACCAATACTGGCGCACAGTAAGATGCCGTACAAGATTGTTTCCATGAAGGTATTAACACAAGATAGTTTTATGTTATTAGGATGATCCTCCTACCATTAAATTCAATACTTTGATATTCTATTAAACATTCTGATGGCATTAGTCACTCTACTGTTGAGTTATTAATAAAACAAATTCAATTTTTTTGTAAAATACTGTATAGTAAGCCACTGGAGGGCAGCATGACCTGTTTGGATAATGGCTCGATGGCCATACAGGTGGGAAAGAAATGGACCACCACTGAAACAACAAAAGACGTCATCTGGAGAAGCACAAAAACATTCTACTATGTATAGAATCTATACACATCTTATCTTCCCTTTTTTCTTCCCCTTCTTTCCCTGATAAAGAAAAGGATTTAACAACAGAAACTTCATTTGTACCCAGGAAGCGAAATACAATGACAACTTGTAAAAATTACTTGTTCCCATAATGACATAGTAAAGAGCAATAAACGCCTTTCAAGAACAATAAAACCTGAATTAAAATATGGGCCTTCAAAATCTGACATATTACTTCACAGCCCAGCATTGTACATAGCACAAGTTCTTTAGAGAAGGAGAGATTGCTCCATTTAAAATGAATTAATAACATCCTTTTAAATATTCGCTCATTTCGAAGATCATTAGCATATTTTTCATTTTTCCTATTTGCTGGTGGCATATTACTTCTTTCTTTTTCTTTTTCTTTGTGCCCCACACCCCATAACTTGATAAATATTCTTCTTGGAAAATGCAGGGAGTGGGGGAACTGGGAAACTGCCAATGGCACAGTGTGCTGTAAATTCCTGCTTAGGTATCATTTATGACTTCACAATCTAATTAGTATCTCACACGATGGTAGAAATTTACAATGTCAAAATTGAAGTAATGCAGCGTGAGGTCATAAGCTTTCCTGAATAAGTAGGGCATAGCACTAATGAATTGTGGTATTAATGCACAAGTTTAAATAGAAAACATGGCTTAACAATCAAAACTTCACCTCTGAGGGAACCAGCATACGTCAGCATTTTAAATGAGAACTGAAGAGGTTGAGCCCTCCAGTTCAGATTACTGATGGCAAAACAGAAACGCTAAAATTCATTATTTTTAAAACATACCCAGCTGACTAGCATCATGACAATAACTATATCTGCCTTTAAAGTCTAGTATTAATAAATGGCAGTTACTTGGGCCACAATTATGGCATCTATGATACCCAAACCTGAAGCTTTTATGGGGCTTATGCAATTAACTACTTAAATGCATCGTAACACTTGCTTCTCTGACAGGGAAGTATTGATTTTTTAATCATTTTCAAGTCTCCTCTAGCACAAATAAATGTACTACAGTTACAGTTAATGCACTGTGTACATGCATTAAACACTGGCATGACACAATTTATTATTTTGTGATATATGGAAAAGAAGACTACCCTTTCAGAAAGTAACATCCTTGCTATGACATTAGTATTTAAACTACAGTCTCATTGATGCCTGAGAATTCTTATGCATCAAGACAGCAGAAAACTGCATAGAATGGATTACATAAGTATTAAAAAAAAAAAGAAAAAAAACAACTAACAAAAAAACCCAAACAGAAAACTCAACTGCACACAGAAACAGATAGGAATTAAAATAAATCTGCAGCACTAGCCCAGCAGGGTACTAAATGCTGAAATTAAAAATATTCAAGACTAAAAGATACAGTATACATTTTCCTAAAGGTGTCACTGTGGTACCTGTAGCAACTTTCTGTAAGATGAATCGACTATAATTTTACCTATTTAATTTTTTTTTTAGTCACGTTCTGTTAAGACACATCTGTCAAAATAATGAGTACACTGCATTTCAGAGGATTTAAAGTCACATTTTTGTGTATTTTAATTATGTAGTTTTAATGCCTTGCTATATAATACATATTTAATATATTATAAAGCTAAAACAGTATTTAAAAGCCCATGATTGCTGCATGCCATTGTGTAGCAGAGGGCACAGAAAAGACCAATAAAGACAGATGGTCCATACAGCTTATGTTGAAGTCATATATCTAAATATAGATGTTGCTACACAGGTTATTACAAATAAGCCTTTCCCACGTGTTTATGCACACACATGTACACAAAAATGAAGTTGGTAAGTAAAGAGCAGTTAATTTTGTTTTGTTTGAAATAATATCATTTTAGTTTTAGGCTCGAAGACAGATGCCAGCATTTCACTCTGAACAGATGGTAATTCCATCTAATAGTGCATCTCTGTATTAGTAAGGTCTGTTGTGTATACAAACAGTAATAAACACTAGGTAAGGATCAAAATAAATTTTAATTGTTGACATTAAATTCTGGCAGCCGTGGTTCTAAGGATACAATACTCCTTTCTCAAGTCTGTCAGGTTTACTAATACAACTGCTAAAGCTTTTCTATACTCTGCCAGATTCTTGTCCCAGGAATAACATATTTACACTGTGGCTAAATTTTACAGGCCTACATATGTTTGAGTAACTCCTTCTCAGCACGCTGTAGGTAGGTATTTGTGTACTTTTCCACTGAAGCCTTCAATTAGACACTCTGAATACCACAGGAAGGTATAAAGTAGATATATACGTGTACAGTTTTTAGTTATTGTTAAGTTGAATTCAAAATGCATATGTACAAATCAAAACATAAAATATTGTCAAATTTGAGAACAAAAACTTATGGAAAATACATTTTCTTTTCATCTTGGAGTTTACTTTGCAGGTAGAATTACGTGCCTCACTGTGGGCCATCCATTTCATTTTTGCTACCAGTTACTAGTTCAGGAGACCTCAAGTCTGCTATTGCATTTCTGATACGTTCTCTTTTTCTGCACTTCACAATAGTATCAGTCATTTCAACAGTAAGTGAGTCAAGTAATAATACTTTTGTCTTCTGAAAATATTTTGAAATTTTAGGAGATTCTTTATAGAGTCCATGTTGGACTGCTTCCCAAAAAGAATGATACCCACGCACAATGGATACCAAAAGAAAATTTAGCAACATAGATATTTTGCAATCATATTTCTTTTAAAATAGAGGTAATACAGTGTATTTTTTAAAAATCATGAAAAATATATTGCTTCCACCATATGGGACAAGCAACGACTCACCAACCGATTTAAGATGCAGCATATTGAGCTGACCATATGTTACAGTGCTGTTGAATGGCTGAGTGATTCATGCCCGTCACATTCTAGTATATCAATTAAAGCTCCTTGAAGTCTGCATGATTTGTGTCTCTGTTATTAAACCCTGCTAATTCATCCCACTTACACATCTGTTATAAATCTCTAGGAGTGCTGCATGATTCATGGCAATCTGTGAGCATGGTACAGCAAATTCTTCTCCTTGTAATTAACAGTAAATTGTTTTACTGCCATGCAATGAATTTTTCAGTTATATTGCAAATGAACTCCTAAATGCACGGTTCTTTCCTAAGAACTGACTTATATTATTAGGCAATTAAAAAGTATTGCTTTGAACCAAAAGCTTTTAATCAAGAGGAATGCAACTTAAAAATAGCTTAAAAACCTTGCAAATTCGACAGAGAGGGAAAAGAACAAGCTGAGCTGTTTTGAGCCATTTTCTGAAGTATAATACGTGGTTGGTAGGGTAGAGGAAACAAGTAACTTCTGCATCCCTACTGATCTCCTGAAACTCAAAGAGCAGTTTAACTACTGCTTGAATACTTGGCAAGACAAGTTAGAGCAGATTCTATTTATCTCAGAAGTTACTTAAGTCATCTGTCATTACGAAATTTCTCAGATTACTTTACACTTTTCTAATTGTAAAACAGTGTCTTTATTCTTGAAATAAATAATCGGATAATTAGCCAAGCTGAATCATCAGAGGATTCCAGTGCTGCTCAAGTGTTCTTGTCAAAGGTGAAGCAAATTCATTTCAGCTTTGCCTCTGTAGCTTTCTGAAGAGGCTTTGATTTTTTTTCCTGCTACATTCTTGGCAGCAGCCTCAAATTCATGAGTCCATACATCAAGTCAGTAGTTTAACAACAAATGAAATTAAATTCAAAGAAGGGAAACTAATTGAAGGACAGCAACAAAAGTGTTTGGTAATGTGCTTTTTAATATGGCACGCCACATTTGCATGATAATTTTTCCTTTTTAGCATGGAGCAGAAAGTGACTAGCTTAATGAGGGATTATTCAAGACAGGAATGAACAAAATGCATTCATAACTAAGAACAAAGATTGTATTATGAAACGGAAACAGGCAACTGCCGAGAAGTAACTGGATGATTGGTTTATGCATTATGAATAAAAAGGTAGAAAAATATTTATATTAGTATTCACTAATGACTATATATACAAGATTGTTGTAATTAAAATTATAAATTAACATATTAAGAGTGCTTGTTTAATCACTTTGGGTCCTATTCACAATGAAGAGACTTATGTACATGCATGCAAAACAATCTGTGTTTCCAGGCCAGCAGCAAATGGCCCTCGTATTTCTCTTCTGTAACAAAGGAAAATATACATTACTTACTACCTGTTTAATGGGTATTGGTGATTTTAAAATTGAGGCATAGCATTTTGTAGAAAAGCAGTCTACGACAGGCATAAACAAATGAGGCTTTTGAAAAGGGCTTGCACCAGACCTTATTCACGAATGGAAAAAATGGACAAATTACCCAGATTAAAAGGCTAATCAAAAAGATAATGACATCAAGGAGTGTAAGACAGCCCAGAATTACCCCAGCAAACCCAGAGGCAACTCCAAAGCCACCAAATACAACTGCTTGAGAAGTCTGCCAAGAAGCCAGATGCAGCTGGTGCTGGAAGAATATCTTCTACAAATTAGCTTCTGAACCCTGTAATTGCCATCAAAAGCAAAGGATTGGGAATACAATGTGCTGGGGTAAATGGCAGCAATCACAAATCCATACTTTGATATGTCTTAAAAAGTGATTTTTAACTGAATTTTTAAAAAAATTAAGGGCAAAGGAAAGGCGAACTTAATTACAAGAATTAAGCTTAGTCACATAGTAGTTAATGAAACACATCTGTATAGATTGTTTAAGGCACCCTTTGACTATACGATTTCAGATCAGAAGCATAAGCAATTGCACTAGTCCAAGTGAGTCACATGGCTCATTTCATCCTGTTGAAACCTCAGAAATTGCAAGGAATAAAGAGGTGTTTCTCTGCCTCACTGAAAAATTTTGAAAACATGCATGTTTTGTAGCTGTAATTCATAATTTTATGCAAATACAATGTCACAAAAAGGGACCTTTAAAGGACCGGGTCTCTCACTGGTACCAGTTCTACAGATTCCAAGGTACCAGTTCAGAGTCCTACATGAGGGAAAACCACAGAACAAAAACTGCTTTTGAAATAATAATAAAAAAAGGCATAAGACTTGGTAAAAACAACAAGCTGGATGCCTTTCTCAGGAATCTGAATATGGCAGAACCCGAAGAAAGGAATAAAGTAAAATTTTGCTCTATATATTGAGAAGAAAAATGTATAATTACTGTCCAATAATCCTTTCAGTTATATACATGCAATTCCACTTAATGATCTTGGGGTAGCACAAGCAGGAATAAAGTTCAAATAAAGTATTAACAATGAACTTTCTCCTCATCAGCAAAGGATTTCAATAGAATATGCACGATATTGCAGTGCATAAAAAATATTTCAAATACTGCAAGGATTGTGGAAGGTGCATCATCTTAATTTACCACTTAAAAGACTGATAAAAAAGTATGAAACACTTCCTAATCATTTGAATATTTAAAAGTCCACTATTTATGTATTTGTATCTGAATAGACCTAACTGAGGTTCTCTTTCTGTCCAGGCACCTTCTCTTTGAGAAACAGAGATGGGTAATTATCTTCTTCTGTTACCTTTATATGCCTGTTTTGATCTTTCATCTCAATACTGAATTTACCACATAACACTGATCTTCCAATACTTTTTACCATTCTCAGAGCTGGTCACGCATCAGGCAAAACTGTTCAAGTTCTTTTATTTACCACCCCCTCCTGGTTTCATATGCATTTGTAAGACCCTCCACTCAGTCTTTCACAAAACAATTCCATTTTTAATAATTTTATTTTGTTTGCTTCCTCACTCTCCCTTCTCACATTCTTCTGGTTTACTTCCTTTATTACATTTACAAATATCATGGGTGTACGTATTGGTGAGGAGGAGTTTTTTTGCCAGTCTGACAGACACAAGGACATATGGCCAATTTTAGTTTTCTCTCACTCTGCTTCTGCAAAGCTACTCATGAGATATTCCCAACACAGATGCCAACATTGAACCAAGTTAGAAGGAATCTACTAATTATATTTGCTTCTGGATTATTTTAACCAGTTATACTGGACTATACAAGAGACTTCTCACTGGAAGATCAGCAAATTCTTTCTGATGCTTCTGCTCCCTACTATTCTTAAATTCTGCTCCTGACTGCAGAAGTCTTTTTAGTTTGTCTTTTCAATCTTATCTCAAAACCTCTTACTTTCTTCCTCAGCACTTTTGTTTCTCATTATTTCACGCCCTTGTTTCTGCCCTTGTTTTTATTTGATGTGTTATACTGTATTAAAAACAAAACCAAACCAAACAAAAAAAAAAGTGGCAAGAGAAGAATTATAGATTTTTAAGAATATCTTTTTTATAACTAGTCTTCAAATTAACCTAATGGATATGAACAAAGCTTAAAAATTACTTGAGAATTTTAGTGGGAAATTTTAGAAGCCATTGGCCATTCCAAAAAGAAGCCCACAACATGAGTTGTGCCAAAATCACAGTCATCAAGGTACCCATTGATTTAAACGGTCCATGTGACAAATTAGTATACTCCATACATGGAAGGAGTGGAGATGGTTTTCCATTATCCTCCTGAGGATCAGAGGAGAACTACTCTAATTTCATATAACCTCTAGCCCAACTTGGAATACAATTCACAGCTCCTGGGTTGTGTTACAATGCAAGGGGACCGTCAATACTGGAGCACATTTTAGTCAGGACTTCCTCCAAAAAGCTCCCTTTGCCAGGGCATGGAGGGGGACCGGCGTCCAGCCAGGAAAGCTATCTCTTTGCCAGGAAGACATTCCTTCATGAAAAAGAACTCACCAACAGTCCTAGAAAGGTAATTTTAATTTCATTTTGCACCATTCAGGGATAAAAAAGGATAGTAATGGACTAAAACTTAAAAATTACAGGGACTGGGTCCTCCTAACTTTGTTCCAAGTTTTAACTCGCTTTCATTGTCATCACGTAAGTAGTGCTTCTTTTAAATTTTCTTTCGAAACAGTTTTACAGAACTTCACAGAATAAAACACACACATACACAGAGACAAAAAAACACAACCTCTACAGATAGCTTAAAATAAATTTCTCCAGAAAAAAAACCTGTGAATGTTGGAAGATGAAATTGCATGCAAAATTTAAGGTTTTGATTTTTTAGTTTGGCAATATTTAATCCATTGCAACAACATGCTTTAAAAACACAAAAGGAACCTGATACAGGACTGATTCTTTTCTTTCAAGGCTTACAGGAAAAGGCTTCACTGCAAAACAGCTAATAAATGGGGACATGTCTGCTATGCTATTTTGTATTCTCCTGTCTTCTCTAATGTGATAGGTCTCTAAGTATTAACACAACCAGGGAGGAGATGGTCATAAACAAGCTGTCAAGCATAACTAAGCTATTGTTTCTGAATCTTTTAATAAACGTATAAATGCAAAGTTGGATCATTTGTAGTAATAAGGTGTGCTGTTTAGACGATGTTTGTTTCCATGGTTATCAGCCCAGACTGAAACACTCTTCCTTGCATGACTGTGTAGTATGCGATAAAGTCCTACAAGTAGGAGGCTTTGTATATGGCCAGCCTTCCACTTGAAAAAAAAGGGAAAGGGAATGAAATAAATAGACAACGAAGAACTGAGGACAGACTAGAGGTAATATCCCAACAGCTTAAATTTCACTTCAGCTGATGTATATAAATCTTCCTATTTACTGGCTCTGGGCAACTCCTCATTCTCTATCTGGAAGCTCCTATATTTCTTCATTGATTAAGCAGAGAAACTTTGATGCAATTCAGAAAACACAAATATAGCCCAAGGAGTCCAGGAAAACATTTTGTACAGCAGAAAATTTCAGGTTTTTTTTCTATGGGAGACCGAATTACATGAGAGAGATAATTTCAAAGATCATCACCACAACATCCATATGACAACACTACTAACTGGTTAACATTTTTAGTTAAGCATTTTTAGCTAGTATTGTGAAATTAGTTAATGTCTTTTAAATGCCAATACAAAATGGAACCGCAATGTTCAGATGACCACCAGTATGTGTCACATAGCACGGATTTTGAGCCTGTATTTATAATATTAAAGAACTGTACTGACTACCTCGTTCCATGAATAAGAGGCTTGCAAAGCTGATTTTCCTAACAATTTCTCTCTTAAAACTCTTTTGATCCCACAATGTCCAAGAAGTGAGTTTATGCCAGTCCTTTCTCAAGAGTAAATACAGCCTTTCTCCATCTCTATTCTGTACTGATGCTTATTTTCCCTGAAATTTGTAGACAGCTGATACCTTTGAAATCCATGACAATGTGGCTGAAATTAACTCAAAGACTGAGAATTTATTAAGGTGCACAGGAACTTATATAAAGTTTCTTTAGCATCGTTTCCATAGGAAAATGTGCGTATACACATCTACAAAGCAAAATCTCATAAATCTCAGGGCCTAAATAAACATTTTCAAAAGGGCAGACCCAAAACATGTATGCTGCTTCTGATTTAGACGCACAAATACACTATATACTTATGTTAAAAAGAATAGAAAAGTCATGCAACTCCTCCTTCCTGTTTTAAGCAAGGCATTGGCACAGCAGGTGCATTTTATGTCCCCTGTTATGCAAACATGATACACACACTGAAAAACCCCAGCAACAAATTAACAACTTCTTAGCATCATAAATGAACGAGTGGGTGCAGTCACACTTATGTACACTCAAACTGTTTAAACAAACAGAAACAAAAAATATGCCTATCACAATTTGCAATTGAGAGAGCAGTACACAAAGCCTACTGCCATAATAGTGTACCTTAAACCTCCACTGAAAACATTTTGGTTTTAATCTGTCAAGATAAACAAATAACAATTAAGCAAGTCACTTTGTATTAAGACAACAACTACCCCTGTCACTGCGCATCAAACTACGATCATCATAATAGTATTCATTAGTAAACTGTGTGTCAGCTTTGCACTTTGCTACAGATTGTTTCCTTACCAGCTGCCAAGGTTTGCCCCATGCCTGGCTCACTGGTTACACAACCAATTTGATTGCAGAGAGTGACAGTAAAGTTGTATGTCCTGTAAGGTTTTAATCCCATTGCTACGTAGGAGAGCTCGTGAGCCTCAGCGATATGCAAAACCTGCAAAGCAAACAGATTGGAAGACAACAGTTGGTTAATAATATTTTCATTCCTGCCAATTGATGACATGTTCACTAATAAGAAACTTGTCTCTGAACTTGCAGATTCCTTCATTCAGATGTGGAAAGGCCTGAAAAGACCAACTGAGGGAGAGGATTATTTTGGAGAATCTGAACAAGCTGGGATTTAGGTGATAATACTTCCCATCACACTGTTTTATGAGGTAATAAGCCAGTTCCTGAGTGGATAAATGAGGAAACAAAGTTATTGCCTCATAAAACTGTGTGGTGGTGCAGTTATCACTACAAACAGTGCAGCTACAATCGAAATGACGAAAATGACACTATTAAGTTGTGAAATCTGACCACCATTGAAGGAGTGACATGATTAGCAGGCATTAGAAGGGAGGGGAATAACTAACACCCACAGACATTCGCATCTGCTTTACTTTAACATTACTATAATCTATCAGAAGGAGGAAACTGAATAAACTGTAGCACTTTAGATAACTTCGTTATCAGATGGTTGTTTAAATGAAAAAATCTTGCAAGCCTGTGACCTGAAGCAATTGGCATTTATGTATTGTTACAATAACCCCAGGAGCAGTAGTATCCCTGCTTCATCGGCAAATAAACTGTGGCCCATCTGTGGTACTACCGAAAGACAAAATCAGCTCTGAAGGAGAAATTCAGCATCAGAGCACCAGATTCACTCTCCCATCCTGATTACCTATCATGTTTCTTTGCTCATTTGGCTTACAACTAGTGCCATGATATTTGTTTGCCAAACCCAGTCACAAAATACAACAGTATTTTAAAGTCATATATTTTGACTTTTTAAAGCTGTTTTTTTCTGGTATTTTAGGTTTCCCCACTTCAAAGATTCAACCAGGAAGCCGGACACGTACCTTCTTAATGACAGTGAAGATTCCTACAACACACTATGACTTTAAGAATATGGGCAAATATAGCAACAATACAGAATCAGTACATGCAAATATCAAGATAATTTGAATGTTGTTGCACATTCTCATCCCTCCTAATTTTGAATCTCTTCCACTGCTGAAAACAAGTCATCTCAGGAATACAACTTAAAACATAAAAGTAGCGTATAACATTACAGAGCACTCAAACTCATAGGTGGAAAAGTTAGATCAGGGAATATATAGAAAGTCAGAAAAACAATTCATCAGACCACCTCAGAGGACATCAGACTTTATCAATTTTAATATTACCAGTTAGGAAAAACTTTATGCAACTAACAATAATACCTGGGAAAATGGTGGCAAGGACCTTTGTTCAGTCATTAAACTGATGCTGTATCCCATCACTTCTCCTCTTGCTAAATTATCTTCTGGTTTTTCCCATGACACATTGAGGGAATATGGTGAAAGAGGGAATACTGATGGAGATGGCATGAATGCTGGGGCTGAAATAAAGTTAATATAATAATATTTATACAATAAATGAGCAATGTGTATAATGCAAGCTTTCTCATTGGTACTTGTAAAATACCAGTTCAGACAATCTTTTCTTTTCCCTTTTTAAACTTTATTTTCAAATTTAGATGGAATTTTCATCTTACATTGATAGCACATAAAAAGTACTTCACTCATCATTCTGTTTTCTACTCTGGCTGTGAATGCAGAATAAAACTCTGCCTACGTCTTCAAAGAAATACTAATCAACACTACAATCCAAACCCCTGTAGCAGGTAGGACGGTACATACAGACAAAAAGGTCTTGAAGAAAAACTTCATGCAACATGGGAAAAAACTGATAAAAGCAAAAAGTGTTCAATACTTCAGCATCTTAAAAGCAATTCTGTTTGCCAGGCCAGTTTGAAATTAACATGTCTCTCACTTCTTACAAAACAGTTCCCCTGTCTTCCATAGTAAATCTGTTAAAGGATTGTTCGCACTGCAGTTAAATCCCCACCTGATTACTCTGTAATAATAGGATACCAACTCATAGCACTTCTGCTACATACAAACAACCACACTAATGGACCTCTTCCCAAATACAATTTAACACTTTTATAACATATAGTATTTAGGAACAGATAAGCACAAAGACTCATTCTGAAGGAGGAATTAGTTTAGCCTGCTGTTTTGCAGGAGCAAATGACTGAGGACATGATTTTCAAGCTAACAGCAAACAAAAGCACCAGTAACATAACAGAGATGTTTAATTGCAAATCATAAGCTCTATCAGTCTGAAAGACTTAGATTTCTACTGAAAGCATTGAAATAAATTGTGGATATTTCAAATAATATGTCAAGCAGCAAGCCTTTTAGAAAACATGAACAAAATTGCAACAATAAGAGGGTCCATATTATGACACTTGGCCTCCATAAAAGCATATGGAAAGGAGTTACAGCTCACACTGACTGTCTCAAACACTGTTAAGGCCACAGAAGGACTCTGCCACGAGATAAACATGGAAGGGTTTAACAGGGTGATGCTAACTCCCAGCCTAGTGGAGGCAAGATCTGATTAGCTCAACCTGGTGAACACATCCAGACAAAAATTACCACTGTGGCAAACTGTAAAGAAGCAACTTCTCATACACATATCACCAGTCAAACAAAGATCACCCCAAGTTATGGAACAGATGGCTTCTGCGACCATCAATGACCACCAAAGTCCCCCACCAATATTCTAGGTATCTATGGATACCTAGAGCTTGGAGCCACCAGAGCAGCAACTTGAGATAAAATAAAGGTAGTACTACTGTTGGATGTTATCTCAGACTTAGGTGGGAGGTTATAAAGCTGGGGGAGTAGAAAGTATCACTGATAATGGACACAAAGAAGGCAGAATTTATGGGCCACAAGGAAGGCCAACTCAGCAACTGTGCTGAAATCAGCTCTCACTGGCTAAAAGGTAATTCCAACAGGGGAGACCACAACCACCAACTCATGGCCCACTGATCCAAGAAACTCAAAAGAAGAGAAAAACTGAGCATGCAGACCAATTAGCATTACAGGATAGGGAATGATTTAACCCATAGAATAAGAGAACTGCGTAGCCAATAAGCTTTAATTCCTTTGTTTGGTAAGATATATAAATAGTGAAAAGTTTTGAGTTACCTCAGTGCCCCCACCACTGAGAAGCCCATGGTGAAGAAGGACCAATGGGATGCTGCTGGACCCATAGGTGGTGACTATCTTCTGCTTGATCTCTCTCCCTGTTCTCTTTTCTGTTTCTTTTCATCTCTTTACCTCACATTTATTGTTAAATAAAATACATATTGTTGACTTCAGCATATGCTTGTGTTTGTACCTTAATTTAGTCAGAGGCATCTCTCATTAATCAGGTTTCAAACACTATACTCCTGAAAAGGTAACCCTCTCAAGTACTTCAAATTGGAACACTGCTTGGTATATTTTATAATCTTGTAGTTTAAATTTTGGGTTAACTGATATGGATTATTTTCCTCAACACTATGATTTTATGGTGAAGAAAATGTTTTTGCTTAACATGCTATGTTCTGACATAATCTGACCTATCTTTAATTCGATAAAAATGAGAATTTGTCCTTAGCTGAACCACCACTAGACATTTTATTCGGAAAAAAATTAAGAATACATGCTAATCTAGTTTTTCCTTTAATTTCTATCAAAAAAATTCAAACCAGTGCTTACCAGCTTCTCCTGTTTGTCCTGATATCCAGTCTGAAGATATGCTACCTGCCATGTTTACTGCTACCACATAAAATTCATACTCTGTAAATGGTTCCAGATCAACTACTGTGGTACTGGTCTGTGGTGGAGCTAGAGCATTTTCATTAGGAGATTCCACAACTGGTTGAGGACTGAGCCATCCACTGCTTTGGAAAATACGAATTTCAGGGGTAAGAAAGTTCCCAGCTGGTTTTAATTTTTTTCTCATGTAAAGCTCGTATCTTATAATTATACCTAGAGAAAAAAGTAAGCCAGAAAAATTAATGAATTTAAATGATTTAATAATAACATATTTAATGAGCTATGAATCAATCAATCAAATTAAAAGAAAATACAGCATTAGTAGGGTTTTTTTTCTTTTCTTCTATTTTCATCCATATGCTATACTCCCTGAAACAAAATCATCTTTTTTTTTAAATTATTTTTAAATTATGAGATGGGAATTTTTGAGTGACACTTTAATCCCAATATTCAAGAACATTTAGAACATACTACTGGATAGGAGATACATGTGCATCAAGTATGTGTTGGGGTATGAAGCAATACATGATCTAGGTTGGATCATGGAAGCAGTTTAACTATAAGAATAGATTGTAAAGAAATCTGATTGGAGATTTCTGAAATGATAAAAATGAGAGACATGGCAAAGCCAAGAGATAATTACCACAAAATATATATTTTTGAGGCTGTATTCATGGACATGCTTGGGAGAAACAGCTTCTTTCTTTGTCTTTGGAGAGACTAGGAAATCTGACCAGACATCAAAACAAATATGAGAATATTGCATAAATCTGCCTGTGCCGGCCATTAAATGCATTTCATGGCTATGGAGTAAACTATGAGGAGTGTAAGACACACGTTGAGGGACAAGTGCTAGCAGCAAATATCATGACCTGCATTGTAGAAACTGCTCCTCTAAATACACAGTCATTCTTGTGTGGGCATTAATTCTGTCTAACCTGGAAGTAGTTGGAAAATGAGATGTTCGAAGTGAAAGCTGAGCTATTCATAGACGGATGACCATTTTATGAACAGATCAAAATGCTCGTTCTCACGTGCACAAAAACTTGCAAGTAAATGCAAGTTCAAAAAAATCCATAGCACATATATTAAAAGATAGTGTTTACCAAGAAAATCTGTGGCATTGCAGAAGTATCCTACAACAGCTGCGTTCTCAGTTTCAAAATCCTAAAATATTATTACACAAGTTAGACCAGAAACTCTTGGCAATCACCTAATCCCTAACAAAGTTATACTGGTAATAGAATTAGTCACTGCACATGACGGATGGTTTCAAAAACAGACTTCTCTGTTAATTCTTAGATTTTTTTTTCCATAACTGTTATCTGCTTATTTATTTTTTGTCAAGCAATATCACCACATCTGCCTGAACTAGGAGATCTGGCAAATTAGGAAAAAATTAATTTTACTGTAAATGTTTGATTATAAATGTGATTTTTGCTGCAGCAGATGCCACTGAGGGCTAAATCCTGGACTCAACAGGCAGTGGAGTTCTGGGCTCCAAAACAATGAAACATAGACTCTGAGGATACATTTAATGGCAAACAGGCAAATTAGGACAATGCCGTACTTCACTCTCAGTGTATGCCAAACGGATAAGGAACTCTAACAAGATTTGAGAAAATGCTGCTTTTTCCTGCAAAGACTGATTTACAAAAGTAAACGCAATGTCCTACCATTTGGTTTCTCAGGTGGTGACCATTCCACAGCCAGTTCCGTAGCGCTGATAGTTTTTACCACCGGTGCGTGTAGCCCTTCTGGAGGAGCTTGTGCAGTAACTACAGTTATTGGCTGGCTCTTTAAGCAGCCTCCACTAGTACAAGCTTGCACAGAAAAAACGTACTTTGTAAATGGAATAAGATTCCAAATAATTGCTGAAGTCTTTAAGCCTTCATACTGACCACAAGGCTGAAGATCAACCGAGCTCGTACATGTCAAAATGTATTTCTCTACGGGCCCAGAGTCATTGGAGACACTTGTCCAATACAGTAAAACAGAATGGTGACTAACAGGAAAAACAGGATTTAAATCTAAGCTTCCTATAGGTGTCCCAGATTTTGTTCTGTATGTCACTGAGGCGCTTCTTGTAAAACCATGAACGTTGCTGGCTTGGATGTAATAGGAATAGAAGGTATATGGAGCTAACACGGTATCGGTGAAGGTCTGAACACCTAAAACAAACAGGTGAAAAGAAAACTATATCAGTCTAACACATTAAAAATAATCTTCATTTGTATACCTAACGTCTGTCCAGCCCTAAACCAAGACAAATTTATTGCTGTTCGCATGTTATTCTTGAGATCATTATAAACATTGTAATTTCTCAACCTTTTTTTTTTTTTAAACAAGGGGAAAAAACCTTCTCTTTACCCCTTCATCCTTTATTATCTTCCACTGCACATTGGCATCACTAGAGAAATAATCTTCCTATGAAATTCTCCTTTCATCATGAAGAAGATTAATACAATTATCTTTTCATTCCTTTTTTGCTAAAAATAATTATTTCAAATGTAAATCAGCATCAATATTAGTAAACATAATTTAGAAAAAGAAAACGCAAACCATTGTGTAAATTTTCAGACCTCTCTTTTTGATTAATTTCATAGTATAAGACCAAATATTTCAACCCAGTGTGCTTTCACTTCCTCACTTCTACTAGAGAGCTTAATAGTTCATTTGTAAAGCATTTGATCTTGTATGAGAAGTGAAACAAAAGTGTCAATAATTATTAAAGAGATACATCTAAAGCCTATATTTACCTTCCTCACCCTTGCTTTCCATTACTCTAGTTACCTTTTTAGCACCTTTTTAGTACCCATGGCCGTTAATAGCTCCTGTAGAAGCAGTTACACATCTTAGTCATCACAGCACAATATGAATGTATGTACAACCATACCACAATATGTTGTTTTACCTTAAGAAATAGTGAACACTGAGTAATACATTACATGTCAGAGCACAGATACTCTTAAACTCCTTCAAAGCAAATGGAGAGGACACAGCTATTTCTAAGTCCTTTCTGTACATCTGCACTGGCAAGCCAGCCCTGAGTACAACTTAAGAGTTATGAGTATTGCTAGATATTCAACCCTTGACACTGTAGCACAAAAGCAGCAGTGTCAGCCCAGGAATTGCCTAGAGCACTTCAACTCCCTATAGCAATCTCAGACTCATCACTGGAGTCCCGCAGTAAGGACACTGTGTTATCTTCAGGCCTTGCAAACCGTGGTACTTCAGGCAACCCTGAAGAAAAACTCTGCCAGCTGAGGAACGGCTATTGAGAATTCCTCGTGTATTAATAGCGAGTAGGCAGAAGATGCAGCAGATTTCAGTCTTGCTGGAAGGATTCAGCTGTTTTGTCTTCCACTTCAGGGTTAGCATGGTGTTACCAACAGCGAGTGCAAGTACTCAAATATACTGTAGAACTGTTAAGCCCTTTCTGAGCTCCATGGTCACAGCTGCCCTGCCTGAACTGCTTCTAGGCACAGGAGTGGGTACCAAAGTTGTCAAGAGTCCTCAGAGTGTGACAACCAGTTGCTGTGAAGGACACGACAAGTGTCCAGTTTCCAATTTTGTAGCCAGAGAACAGAGGTAGAAACTTGAGACAGCTGCACTTTATCAGATGACAGGATCATCCATCCTATTAGCCTACAACTCAAAAGAGCCACAGAGAAGAAAGAAAGTGCATGAGGAAAAAAAAAGAAAATAAGAAATAAAGAAAAAAAAACCCAGCTAGACTACTATTAGCAGAAGCAAGTACCACAAATCCTTGTGAGATAGAGGAGTATTCCCAGAGCCAGAGCTCTAGGACCTCCCCCCCCACCCCGAACCATGTGACGACCTGCAACCAGATCTAGAACCAACAAGAAAGCTAGGACCTAACCCAAAACCAGGTGTTCTAGAATATCTTCTAGAACAGACAAGTGAGCTAGAGAATTCTCTGGAATCAAAGAGCAAGCAGGACTGTGACCTAGACCAAAAACATCTAGAACCTGCTCAGGAACTATTAAATGGTTTTGAATCAACCAGCAGTCCTGAACCAACCAGCAAGCTAGAGTTAGACCATGGTCCTGAACCAGCAAGCAAGCTAAACCATCATTCCACCCCAAGACTAGCGGGTGAGCTAAAACACTATATAGAAACATACATCTAGAGCCAGCTAGAAAGACAGGACACCACCTAGCTTCAATGTGCAAGCTAGAGTGTGATCTAGAACTGCCTCCCTACCAAACCTCCAACTCCATAATTCACTCCTGCTCTAGAAATGATTGCACCAACACCACCCTAGCTCTACATCCAACCAATCCCTGAGACCCAGCTTCTGGAAGAGCCCTGGACTTGTAGTAAACTCTAGGGAGAATCGAGATTCTAGGGCCCCAGGTCTAATGTCAACAGCAAGCATACTGCTTTCTCCTTTTCCAGTACAGAGATTGGAAGAGTCAGGTGACTCAGAATGCTGATGTTATCTGCCAGAAAAGTAAACCAGCATCATCTCAACATTGCAGGAAAGTTCTGTTCAGTATTGATGAGTACTGATGATGAGTACTGATGAAAATTCTATTTCCATAGGA
Source organism: Cephalopterus ornatus (assembly GCA_013396775.1). NCBI lineage: Eukaryota > Metazoa > Chordata > Aves > Passeriformes > Cotingidae > Cephalopterus > Cephalopterus ornatus. The sequence continues at coordinate 353,603 of VZRE01004977.1, forward strand.
ATACAGGCTAATAGGAATATAGGCTAGATAAAATTGGATAAAGCCAAAAGTTAGAAGGTTCTACATTCCTCAGCTGAACAACTCCAATCACACTGTGTTCTCCAGGGCTCAGTACTGGAGCTAGTTCTGTTCAATATCTTTATCAATTACATGGACAAGGGGATCAAGTGCACCCTCAGTCAGTTTGCAGACAGCACTGAGTTGGGTGAGAATGCTGATCTCTTGGAGGGTAGGAAGGCCCTGCAGAGGGATCTGGATGGGCTGGATAGATGGACTGAGGCCAACTAGATGAGATTCAACACAGCCAAGTGCCAGGTCCTACATTTGGGTCACAACAACCCCATGCCCCACTATAGGTTTGGGGCACAGTGGCTGGAAAGCTGCCCAGCAGAAAAAGGATCTAGGGGTGTTGGTCAGCAGCTGAACATGAGCCAGCTGTGTGCAGTTGTACTCTCAGCACATAGGAATTATAAAGTCCACACCATACTGAGGAAAACATAACATTATCAAAAGTTCTGACAGCATTAACAATGTATTCTTGATATTCAAACACCAGAATATGATTTCACATCACTAATTAGGGAGATTTCCTGGAAATGTCAAAAATATTTTTTGAAACCAAATCTATGTTTCTAAGAAAATAATGTTTTCTTAAATAGAAACACGCTAATGTCTCATTATACAGCTAAATTCATACAGAATTTTTCACTCTCTACAAAGTATGTAGGTAGTGTCATGAAGTAACATCCTCAACAACGCACTGGTTCAAATACATTACAAAGCACAGGTTTATGACAATCAAGTATAGTAGCTTTTCTTTTGAAACTAATTCATATTTTTACTAATGTTAGGCCTTTAAACCAAATTAAAGAATTAGAATATTCTCTATTAGCTCTCTAAATTTTTTTTTTATGTTTCTTTCTCTCATTCACTTAATCTCATGCTTACATGGGTTGCACACCTTTCCTCATGGTATGTACTGCAGAGTGCCCAAATTCACAGCATAAGCCACAGAGTAATGAACTGTAACACTGCCGCCTGAACCAAAACATAAAAATGTGAGGTGCATTTCAAAAGATCTGTGTTTCCACTGAATAACAGCTCTTTTTTCCCTTCCTCCAGGGTACACACCAACAATTAGAGAGACACAACTTCTGCAAAATACTAATGCTGCATTGGTAAGAAAATGCAAAAACTAAAGAAGCTGCTAGAACAGAAATCAAACTTTAGTGGCATTAAACCACACCTGTCTTCTTTAAAAAAAACACTTGTGTGCCACGTATACATACAAGCAGTATGTATACTGTATGTCTACTCCTTTTCTTTGGTAAGTAGAGCAATATTACCACAAAATGGCCTTTCCACCTTGGACAGTGTCGAATCCTTGAGGACTGTCTTCTGAGGATCCCTTTGCAAGCCTCAACATGAGAGAAGTGGTGCTGCTAAAGACAAATCAGGAGCTACACTTATAGCTTAACAGAAGGTGCTAAAAGTTAGAGGCCACAAAAAGCTTTCCTAATCTGTTAACAGTTTAAAACCAGGAAGATGAAAAAAGAAACTTAAGCACATTATGGTCTCTTCTGTTCACCCAAATTCTTCATCTGTGACTTTGACTTCTTTAGATTTTCTGAGTCTGTGTATATTTGCAGTGAATACTTTTGGGGAGTCAATTTTAAAGTTTTTCAGATTAAAAAGAAAAAAATTATCAGCTATTTTGGGTGACTCCATGTCAGATTTTACACTAGGGTATTCATTTCTTTCAAGCAAAAATAATAACACAGAACAGTAACTCATTAAAGAAAAACTGGAAAATGTATTCAAAATCACAGAGAGTGATAATGACAGAAATGCAAAATAATTAGGAAAAGTCACACACACACACACATATATATACACACACAAACGTGAAATCTTTGATGTCACCTTACTCACTATAAGGATAGTAGTCTTCAGTTGTATAAATTTCTTCCTCATCCCTATACAGCTGGTAGATAAGCCTGTTAGAATTTGGAGAGTCAGGGGAACTCCATGAAAGATTGATAACAGAGGAATTGAGAACTTCTCCTGTAGGAGGAGGTTGCTGGAAAGGAGCTAAAACATATATACAAAAACCGAGGATGTAAAAATGAAGGTAATCAATAATCACACAAATTTAAAGAAAAATGCAAAGAAACTGCTAAGTTTTCTTCACTGAAAAACCGTTGAGTAAATGTATAGTAACCAGGCAAGACATTAATAAACTAAACCAACCCATCCAAGAGCTGTCCAACAAAGCTTTTTATCCAAATATATGAAACAAGTGTATATATTTAAACAAATGACAAATAAACTTAAGCCCCTTAACCACCCCAAATTAAAGCAAGTACACCAAAGTTTTCCAAACCATTTGGGGTTTTGTTTGTTTGTTTGTTTTTCAATGTATTGCAAGACATCTATGAAACAAGAACATATTTATCTGGTCATATTATTGAAGTTTCTAGTTCAATTAGAATTTATTTTTTCAGAGGATTCATTCCATTTTATCATAGGCCAGGCACAACTTCCTCTAATAGAACAGAAATGGAAACTCCAACTAAGTACAATTTTTACTGAGTTGTTAAAATAAGCATGCTTAATCAAATAACAAAAACATAAAGAGGCCAATTTTGAAGGCAATTCACTTCACTTTTAGGCAATTCACTTCCATTTGTTTCCAATGAAATGGAAACCAATGAGAGCAAGGTATCTAACAGTTTAAGAAATCAGCTTGAGATGCTTATTTACCAAAATACTATTGTACTATCACCTCCATTAACTTCAGAAAATGTGCTACTTAATTGAACCATTATAAATAAAGAGAAAAACAAATTTGAAGTTCACAAGCCAAGTGCCTCACATTTTAAGAAAGAGCATTCAAAGTCTCTCCTATGTCTCTTTTGTAATCCAACTGTATGATCATGGTCCTTTCTAAAATAATCGCTAATACTCAGAAATTAAACTTTATATGCATAGATACACCCACGTTCAAATAAACATTGAACTACCTCAAAGGCCCTTTCCAACCTAGAAGATTCTATGATTCTACATTTATGTTATTATTCAAGACAGGGCATGAGTTCCCACCTTGTTGTAAGATCTCCAGTAATCCAGTCATACTGAGGAAAGCCCTACTCTCCGCTCCCAGTACACCAGGCATTAGCACAGAATGAGACCGGTCTGTTTTGGCAGCTGGTAATTGCTTATAGCTTGACTCAAAGGCAGACCGTCCCATTTCCCTATCCTCTTCACCAAGAGAGGGAAAAGCAGGAGAGTGTGGATCTAGAGGAAAACATTTTGCTCCAGGAAGGAGAATAGTCCAGGGCAACATCGAAATCAGCATATGGAGTAATTACCGGGAGCTGGATCCAGAACCACCTAATAAGCTTTTCTCCCCCATGTTAAGTATTATGGCACAACATGAGGATTAGAAACATGCACATTTTTTTTCTCCCTGTTTTTATAAACTATCAAATCTTGTTCATTAGGTGGATATTTGCTTAATATAAACAACCCAACAAAAGTTAATTATCAAAATCTATTCATCCAAGCTAATAGGATACAAGAAGCAGAGAATGAAGTTGCAGACAGAAAATGTCACGAGGACCTCAAGCCACACAAGTGATAGATCTGGAGACTTATGCCAAAACTGGTGGGTCACATTACATACGGGGTTTTAATGCAAAATTAAAAAATGAGATGAAGCTCTTCATTTTGAGAAAGATAATGAAAAGCCCTACTACTACTGCCATCTCCCAGCCAAAAAATAGCAGAAAATCTTTCTAGAATTCATTGGATTAACAGAAAACATAATCATCATCTCTCATTAGAGGGCAGAGGTTGCTTTGCTGCCAATCTGGAGCAATCTGGAGTTCAGCTCAGTTAGGAAGTGAATGTATGCTAAAGTGTCTGCAGAAGTCAAGTCTGAGAATCAAAGAAAAAAAGTCCCCTTGGCATTTTAAAAGATTTCTCTCTGTATCATACATACTTACAAGACCTGAACAATATCAGAAATTTACCACCATCACCTTCATTCTCCATTCTTGAACTACTGCATTTGCTCCCACGTGTTTGCTGGTTTGCATTTTATATGTGTACGCAAAGTACTGTATTTCAGATTTTTGTGCAGCATCTAATATATTGCAAAGTAGAAAAAGTGTATATAGGTCTTTTCCTTAAAGAACACTAGTTGGACAGTGATAGCAACTTACATTTGCTTCCCTTGGCAAAGACTCATAACCAGTAATGGCATGTGTCAACAAAATACTGTTCTGCAGTGAAAATAACCACAAATATCAAGCTAGGCAAAGCTCCATATCTGTGCAACAAGTTAAAATATTTTGGTATGAATAAGCAAAGGACTGTAATTGCTATATCATTTATGTCCAGAAGAGGACTCCGCTTATCATTTAGAATACTGCCTGTTGTATTTTTATCTAACTAAAATCTATGATATTATTTATCTATGTCATATTATTATTAATCAATTCTAGAGTTGAATTGCTATTGACCTCTATCCAATGTATATCCCAACATAAATAAGTAGGTTGGCTTATGTTTGTAAAGCACTTTGAAGATGAACAGCATCATAAAAGTGCCATGTATTATTATTATACATTCAGTTGAAACATCTTACATTTTTTAAAGAAACAACAAGCCAATCAAATGTCTGCACAATGAATAGATACTGGAACTTCTATGGAAGAGTATGAGGAAAAACAAAGCAAAACTGTGTCTAAATAGTTCCAAAATTTGAGGAAAGCTAAAAAATCATCTTTGGAAACAAATCAGCCTCTTTATGCCATCCATAATTATAATGCAGTACATTCTGCAATGCATATTATTTGAAATTTAAACTGACTTACAATGAAATACAAACTAGTACCCAAATGAGAGCTGTCTGTGCTTGAAACACTTTGTGCATGCACATCTCTGCTTGCACATCTATAGTTTGCACATGTCACAGTGGTAAGTATCATGTACATACCCACGCAGAACACACAAAAATACTTTGTTGAGGGAGGATCCAGAAAAATACTCCAGAGATAACTTGGCAATGTCTAACCCTGTTGTTGCATTACACATGGCTATCTGAGGTGACTGTCACAGTATGACCAGTGTGGCCATTACTGATTAGGCCTGCTGACAGAAATGCCCAATTAGCATCTGCATAGTTCCTCACTCACTGGTTACCTGACTTCCAAGACCGGGCTGTTAACTGGGTACAGTAGTGAGGTGGAGGTGTCAAAAAATGTAACACAGCTTTTTCAGAATTAGCTGAGGTCCTTACCCCATGGTTTGGCATTGCATGGCATGATGTCCTCAAAGCCAATTTCTGACCATTGACCCAAAGACAACTTAAAAATTCAATTTTCTTATTACATATACTTTATCCTCTATTCTTTAAAATCCCTGCCAGCCTGGAGACTGTGCAGTGGTGAGCAAATTTAAACATTTCGTTTTAACTAATTATGACATAAAGGATGAAATTGTGCCACCTCTTTGTATCCAGACTCACTGCAAGGGCAGAAGTATAGATATTTCATTGCCATTTGTTTCATTACAATTCATTATCTGACCTTCCACATGATATTATCCCCACCTCACACATGCCAATTTCTCACACTCAGTTACACTGCATCACATATTTTCCCAAACTAACTGAAAAGAAAAGGCCCAGGAGGAAAAAGGCAAAGCTACATTGCACTGAGGAGCAGATTTTGAATTAATCCCCGGGAGGTGGTTTTCAACAGACCTTCTGATCTTCAGACCTTCTGAAGGCAGGACCTCTGCTTTCTGTCAAAGGCAGGAAAGAAGGCTAAGCTTCAAGTGGTACAAATACCATTGGACTCATGTGACTGAAAGGTGAACTCTGCATTGGTCACTGCAAAGAACATGGTGGGAAGTGCAAGGGCAATATAGATCACTACTTCTCCCCTTGCTTAGACTGCAAGCAGAAAGTGTGCATGACACAAAGCGTTCTGTACATCTCTCTAGAAAACAGTCCTAAGACAAAGTAAAAATCATGCAAACTTCAGGGACCAAATATATGTGGGGCTGTGGGGGGGGAGTAAAACCCATTTTCAGTACTGCTGACCCAATTCAATACTCGCTAAATCAATAAAAAAAACTTTAATTTGAAAGACATGCTTTTAAGACCTAACATCCACTTACTTTTACTGCAGCCAAATAGGTTGTGGACATCCAAATTACTAGCATCAGGAACACAGTTGTCACATTTCAAGCCAGTTACAAATTGTTTACAAACACACTGTCCAGTAACAAGATGACAAGTCCCACTAATGGCTCCTGCAGGATGACAATTACAGTGCTGACATCTATAAACAAAAACAAATCAAGGAAGTGATCAAAACACATTAACACTTCAGTTAAGCACAGTAGGGTTTTGTTTAAAAGATTCTTGGGTAACCTAATTAAAAAATCATAAACAGTTCAGTAGTCTGAAACACAGCAGAAAATCTATTAGTCTGATTAAAAAAATTACAAAAAAAGTGCCCACTGTAAACATTTCAATGCCAGAATAATATTCTAATTTAGATAAAAATGACTTAGAATTAAAGAGCTTTTATATATATTGATCCATACACAAACTGGATAATAATGTTTTGTAATAACCACATTATGCACTCAGTCCTGCAGCCTTACTCACACAACCTTTATTGAGAGCTACAGTGATACACATGTAACCAGTTTCAGAGGTTTCTGCACTTCTACTTCAATGAAAACTAGGCTTTAGTTGGGAAAAAAAAATCAATTAATAATTTCTTGTCCACAAAGGCAACTCGAAGTTGAAAAAAATAGCATGCTGTGAATAAAGGAGAATGAACGGTGAATGAAACTGGGAGAAAAAAACTCTCAGATTAAATAAGTGACAGGAAACAAAAAACCAGACATACGAATATTATAACAGAAAGCACCATTTCTTTGCAGCCTGAAGGACAAAATTGGAAATAACTGAAGAGAATAATTAATTAAATGGGCAAATTAAATTATTTTTTAATTAACAAGAACAAAAAATGTAAAAGCATTGCTATCACACAAATGCCACATTTCGATTGTGTAACTCTCTGTGGCATCAGTAGAATACTTTCAGGATTAATTTATGCTTTGGCTTTTGCATGTGAAACCTCTTGCAATCAACTTGTTCTTCACTTGATACACTATTTCCCCACTGACATCCATTTATAGCGTGGATACTGATGTCAGATTGTGCAAATATTCAAAGACTTGGAACATGTCAGAAATTAAGCAAAGCAAATTACCGCAAACACTGTTATGTTACCCATTGCAATACAGACTGCCATTATTAGTCATAACTGAAAGTCAACAATGGCAAATAAAACTTCATACTTTAGATTCTAATTTCACTATGTTTTAATTGCTGCAGGCTAAAAGAGTTCTGAGAAACAAGGACTGGGAGAAACATAGGACTGTACAGTGAAGCTAAAACATACTGGGAAGTCTACACTTTACTCCCCTTGCTCTGAGCTGGAAAAGCCCAATTCTCAGGTATAAGCAACATACTTTCAAGGCAATCTTAAATTATTCCAGATGCCAGGTCCCAAGATGATCCATCAGCAAAAAGACCTCAGAGAAATCCAAGGCAGAGACAGTCATGCTATGTCCCCTTTACTCTGCTAACCCTAAGACTAGACAAGAGTCATTGATTTATATGTGGTGGGTTTTCCCTTGGCCAGTTTCACCAGAGCCAAGGAAATCCACAGTGGTGTCTACAAAAGTTACTTCGCCATTTTCCCAGTCACGACCATCTCTTTCTACCTATATCAAAGTAGAAATAAAAGTGAGTTCAGTTATATTTTAGGTATCAGCTTTCTAAGGCAAGAGAGAGAGGAGGGCAAGGTGGAAACAGTTTTCACATTAGGACACTAAAATTCAGGTCAATAATCAGTGAAATAGACATTAAATGTGACGGATTTTTAAACAAGCTTAAGAAAACTCTTCACATACATTTTCTGCCTATCACAGAGCTCACTGTATTAGAGTTCCTTTACTCCACAGCAGTTTGTGTTGTGTGATCTCCTGGGGAATCATTCAACACCCTTAAAAAGGCTGATAAAAGCTAAAGCTGCAAAATAAGCTGCAAATTTGTTTTATGGACTAATATCCTTCTGAGAATAAATAAAATACGTTCTCTCTTGGAAACTACTATACTGTAGTTTGCTCTCTTTTACAGTCAAGAGAAAAGGGCAATTTTTTCAAACTCTATTAAGTCTTTTCATCTGTAGACAGTGTATTCAAATCCCCCTTTAAATAGAGGTTTTGTTTAGAGTATTTTAACATCATAACTAAAAAAAACCAGTTTAGTTACAGAAAAAAACAAAGACAGAATTATTTTCTCAGTAAGACAGTATTTTATTATTTCAAAATTTCATTACATGATGATCATTTAGTTGGGGGGGTGTTAACAAAGTTTCTCAATAGATAAACAGAGAAAGACAAACTTCTCTTACTGTTCTTGTATATTTTTGCACCTCTTATGAATAAGGGTCTCCTGATTATTGCAGTTTTCATTATCATTCTCACATGAGACAATCAAACCCACACACATATATAGTCACAGTAATAGTTTTCAGTGCCTGGCAGGGGGGGGCTCTTTCTTTCTGCTTGTTGTATTTTCTTCTAGGAAAAGTGTAGGCTCCCTACCTTCACCTATACTGAATTAGGCTCCAGATCCTGCAAATAAAAGCATATATTTCATCATATTCTGCTCCACAGCATTACACATTATATTTGTGTAATCACATTCATAATTTTCTTAAACTGCAGAACACTAGAACTGGATTTGTTGTTATGCATAGTTCATGCTTTTCAATCAAGATCAAGGATTCAGTCAATTAATAATTTAAATATAATAACTAATTCTTTAAAAAAATAAGTAGCTTTTAATCACATAAGAAGTATTTTCAGCATTCTTGCTAAATGCTACTTTTTCAAGGCACTTCGAGTCAAATATATTTGAGGTTTGTTAAAACAGAATTATATATAATCAAGTAAAACACTTTTAAAACATGGAAAGAGAAATGTCATGCCAAGATGAATTGCAATATTGATTTTTTGAGGATAAATGGGTTTTGTAATATTAATATAGAGAAACCTTTATTACATTGACTCTCTAGGTGCAGTTAGAGCCTCTCCAGCAATCTGTTTAAAATCTTCATTTTTCATCCTTATGGGAAAACCTCACTTGCTAAATGGATTTCATAAACAGCAATCTGTCAAGATATATACATATATATAAACAATTTGGGATGTTCATTGACCAGTTCATTATAGTAAACAATACAGAGGTAAAGCTTTTCAAATGTGTACGGATGCCCACAGCCATTACAGATCTGCTCAGACTGCTGCAAATACACAGTATTTGTAATTCCTTAATTGCCAAGAAAATTTTCCTGCTTTATAACCTCGAAGGCATTAAGGAATATGGAGTTCATGTTTTATCTCTAAAACACCACAAAATAAATCAGCTCAAATACACATTCCTCAGAGGGGGAGAATCTTAAAGCTTCACAATCTGTGTATCACAACTTTTGCTTCTTTTGTGCTATTGTGCAAAGACGGGTACATCTGCCAACTACAGATAGCTCACATCTTTTTCGTTCTGCAAACACAGAGTCCTTAAAAGACACTTGAAGCAAAGATGGCTTAAATGACTTGGCAACTTTATGGAGAAAGAAAAGGCATATTACTCTTTTTATGAAGATATTTAACAATTAAATGGATTAAAATAGATTAATAAATAAAGACTTGCATTACCATTTTCAGTGGATAAACATTTCTGCCTGAGGAACTGAGGTACATTGCCCAAGCAAATGATAACCAAGGAAGCCAAGCATATGCAACACAGGTTAATCATATTAATGTACTACCAGAGTAGTCTTCAATACTGTCATCAGGATTAACAAGTATTAAAGCATTAAAGCCAACTTTGATTTAAATTCTAGAACTGTAAAAACTTTCTATCCTTACAACAAGGTCTGGATCTAGATAATTTATATTTTCACATTTTGAATTTCAGAAGACAGCTTAAAATGCAGGTTTTTGAAAGCCAATATCTAAATCAGAAAAGCTATTGCTTAACACAGACACAAACGTCTCCGTCACCTGCTAAAAATGGGGGACGGGGGGGAGAATCTATTTCAAGGAATCAAAAAAAGAGTATCATTAATAGTAAGGAAAATATATTTAAAAGGGAACTTCAATATTACACAGATTTTATTCCTCACCATTAGAAATGACAGGAAGTGAAAATAGGAAGTCCTTATTCCTACAGATTACTTTATGGCCATTAGTAGATGCCTCTATGACCCGAAACAGTAAAAAATAATTTTAAAAATCTCCTAATGAGTGACAGTAACATAAAAGTTAAAGTGAAAAATCTGCAGAATAACGTCAAATATATGCAAGATGACATTGATAATCACTGCCTAAAAGCATGTCTACCCCACACTAGCAGGGGGAAAGGAGCACGGGAAGAGGAATATTGTACAGATTTTGCTTCTGCCCGTGCTCTGTGGTTTGGGGTTTATAAAGGCAAAATTACAAAATATAACCAAACAACACCATCAGTCTGCATAAAAATATGATAGCAATAGAGCTTTGCAATCTTTCTGGACAATATTTAAAAGGAAATTGAGATTGTGAGGATTAAGCAAGAAAGATGATCCTGGAAAAGAAAGATACAGCAATAGTTGGAAGAACCTACAGATATCTTTTGCCCCTTACATTGCAGGAAATGTATCCATATAATTCCAATGTACCTAGAGGCCCCAGGCTACATTTGATAAACAATTTACCCTGTGGCACATAACAAAATGTTGAAAAAGAATACACTACTTCAGAAAAACAGATTTTTAAGAGTAAAGGTGCAGTGAGTATTTGTACTGCTACCAAAAGAAATTTGGAAACATGGGGATATCTCTATTTTTTCCCTTTTTTCCCCTACTAAAATATCTTCCTGAAAGATACAAAAGCAATCAGTGGTTATAAGAATGGCACATTACCTGCATTTTAATAGTCAGCAATTAACACTTCAGAAAACAGCACACCTTACCGAAGATGCAGAGAAAATGTAAAGAAACAATTACCAAATTGCTGTAACATTAGAGAACATTAGCCTTATACAGCTTTCATGCTGTTTCTACCTAAATCTGTGGCAAACTTTCTATTTCCTTCAGCTCACGGGAGCACAGACAATTGTATAACATATCACACGTAAATCAGAGGGCACACATGAACTCAAAGGATTAAGGTAACTAGAACGCACCTTTTCATTGTCACTAAATCTTTGACCGAGCTACTATGAGAAAAATGTAACAAGGAGGTTGTGTAAGTGACCTGTAAAAAGAGAAACACTCACCTCCCTGTTTCAGAGTCAAATCCAAAATAAAGTTCTTTGCAACGTTCGCATGTCTGTCCCGTTACAGAGGCATCTTGGCAACTACATTGGCCAGTTAGTTTATCACAGATCTGATTCACTGAACCAGCTACGTGGCACAGGCACGGCAGACAGCCAGTGACACTGGATGGAGAAAAATAAAAACCTGGAAAATAAAGGGATTTTGAGAACAGACGATATGCAAAAAGTGAACACAGTAAGATTATTAACAACTTATGTAAAATCGGGGATGAAACAACAGAACCAAAGCTTAGGTAACACACACATCAACTCGGATAAAGCACTGTAGTCTTCCTCCAGAGTTGAGCTTCTAAATGTTCTCAATGGCACTTTGCAAAGCTATTATTCATTCTCCATTTGCCAACTGTGATTTTTTATTCTCTCTCTTCTTTTAGCCAGAGCAAATGCAAAATAGGGGGAGTACATTAATGTGTCTGTGGGGAAAGTAAAGACCCAAGGACATGAGAGGTACTAATGAATGCACCACTAGTAGTAGAAACATAAAAAATAACATATGAAAACAGATATTTGTCCATTTTAGTCTGAGATCTCATCTCTGAAAATGGCCAGCTGCAAACCATAAGAAATGCACATATTTTTTCAAGAAAGTCTCTTAGATCTTTCTCAACTAATGGTTGGCTTAATCCTTGAAACACTATGATGTTTCTTAGGAAAAACTCGATTTGATGAGTATTCTCAGGTCTATGTAAAATTTGTATTTTAGTCCTCTGTAACACAGAGCCTGTATCCAACACAAACACTTTTACAGCAACTGAAAAACTGATTAAAAAAAATTACTTATCTGCTATTAAAAAGCTTTCATTCTGAATCCTATCCTTTTCTCCCTGCATTATTTCCAATTATGGAGTATTCACCTTCCCCACAGTATATTTGGTATGCTTCTGCTATGTTATCTTTCATCCTACTGCCCTCACAAGCAATCTTTATCTATGCCTTGAGCACATTACTGATAAATACAGTTTATAGATAGAGTTTATACAGCTCTAATCTGGTCATTGAAGAACTTACCCATTATTCACAGCCTCACCTGAAATTTCCAACGAGAGAGCTTTTACACACATTGTTTTAATGATGCCGTACCACTTGTATAACCTATTTTGCTATGTATGGACTTACTCCATTCATACTAATTTCTTTCTGATCAGAAGACAATTCAAGCAGTGGCATACCAGTAAAATACATAATTTCATAAGTTTCCCCAATTGTTTTCTATTTTTACCTGATTAGTAATAAACATTCTACTGGGTTTTTCCCACAAATTGCTCTGCTTTTTTTTTTTTTTTGTCTCATCTCTTTGGAGTGGTTCAATATACTAACAAATGTAGCAAAGCATGAGAGCTCTGCAAAGGATGCTGGTGACATGTTATTAACGGGCTCTAGTCAAAAACAAGTACCTATCTTGGAAAATGAAGCCTAAGATGGGGCCATTGATACAAGTTTCTATCTGTCAGATGGTTGCTATTAATTTTTATTGTACAACTTTGATAGAAAAATTTCAGCTGTTACTGAGATACACAGTATTTGCACAGATTTCTCAGACACTTGCCCTTTTCTTTCTCCAGGTAAAGTTCCATCAGTAGTTTCTTCATCATGTTCTCAGTTACTGAATATTATTTGCTGTCCAATAACTTCCTGATGTCCTGCTTTATAATAAAGAGCCCAAAATTATATTGTAACATGTCATATTGCCCAAGGCCTTATTATTTGTCTTACAAGAGATAGCTCTATATATACACCCCTAGGGTGGTATTCTCTGTCTTTGCAGCAGTGTTGCGCTGTGAGCTCATATCCAAATAGCAGAGGAACTAAACAAATTGAAAACATTAGAATTTTACTGCTCAAATCTTTGTTCAAATTTAGCCTCTGGTCCTCAGTGAGATAAATCTCAAGTGGACAGTGAAGTGATATCAGTCTCCAGTTAACATACATTCGCATCATAAAAAACCATGCTGTTGGCACTTTATTCCAGAGAGGCCCCAAACTGAGCCACCACAGAGACCAAATAGCTTGAAGTTATTAGTGAGGCAGCATGTATTATCTCATACTGCAGTTGTCTGCACAGTGCAGTGCCCATCCTGTGCATAAATAGAGGAGACCATTTCCCAGCAATGTCACTCTTGAGCACAATGAACGACTCCACTCACAGAACGTAACACGAAGGTAGCAAACAAGTTTAAGCATGGACTCATGCAGAAGGTCAAAGCATTTCTTCAGAACCTGGTTTATAGCTGCAGTAAATGATAAGCATTCAGGCTAAACCAGATCACTGTCCACCTGAAATTTTGCATGAAACTATGATTCTACGATTCTATTCTATGATGTCTAAGAAAAGACTATAATGGGTAAAAAAGCACATCTCTAGAAAATAAATTCACTCTGCCTGAGCAGGATTGATCACTACAGCATATATTGCTTTTTTCATAAGAGTGAAATTCGTAATTATAAAGAATTAAACCTTAATGTTAAACATTCTGGCTCTCCTAATGTCATACTGCCTAAACCACTGTGGAGCAGTAAAGGATTTGGTATGATATTTTTACAATAATCTTTCAGAAATGCTCTAAAAGTTTAACTCGTTGTCTGGATACTACCACATTACTTTTTTTTTTTTCCCAAAAGTATCAGGTAAAACTTTTTTAAAAGTAAAAGTGAGGGATAGGAAAATGAGAGCAATTTCCTCCCCCAACTAATTTATATTAACATGATTAAATGTAGACAAAAAGAGAAGAGACACCAACTTACAAATTCATACTGTTTGTCACTACCATTACTATTATTATTTACTTCCACCACCTAGAATTTGGCAGAAAGAGAAAGAAACAACTTAATGCAAGCTTAATTTACAGCAAGGTTAGAAGGGCTCATAAAAGTTGCTTTATGAAGGATCCACTGCTTTATAATAGAACCAATTTCCAATTTTAAGAGAGCCACTGCAAATCTCTACAAGATCAATGTATATAACTAGTATTATGCTTATTCTTCTTCAGATTTTTTTCCAATTCAACCATAACTGATCACATTTGTCAATCAAGCATACTCTTCATAAGGAAGAATGAAAGTCGTAGCAAAGTATTCGGCTTCCTTTCTTTATTAATCCTCTTCCTATTTCTCCTACTGTATAGAAAAGGAACACACAAACAATTCCTTAGCACTTTTACATGCTTACCAACTATGGCAGTAATGCTCATTTCTTAACCACAGACTGTGCTTCAAAATGCACATTTAACCACACCAACAATATTGTCACAAGGTAATTCACATTTTTCTGGCCAAGAGAGGTAGTATGTACACAAAAGCTCAGCACTGGTGCCTAGACACACATCCTACATGCTAGCTTGTATCTTTTCCATACTACGTAGCACTCTATAAACCTGTGGTCACCAAGTAAAGAACTTAAAATATAACTTTTTTCACAGCTTTTCTGCTCTCATAACAGGATCCAAGATCTGTTGAATAGCATTTGTATGGCACAAATCCCAGTCGGTATGGCAACACAGTTCCAGAATGAGACAAGGACAAACTGCTCACAACAATTTGGGGGCAAGAAAGACCCTGCCTCAATCCCTGCAATCGAAGATATCTTGAAAGCAAGTTTATATACAAGGCAAAACTGCTCTTTCATTTTGTGGAATCAAGTGTCCCTCTCTTTCCATACACCTTTAATTTTAAAAAAAATAAAATTTAAATGTACCAAAATGTTATTTGAATGAGAACAAACTGGAAGATGACAGGTCATGGATACAGCCTAATAGATTAAAGGCGTGGCTGAAGGCTCCAAAAAGAGTTTTAAAGAGAAAGACCTCATTATAAAACAATTTCCCAAAACTGCATTCAGTTTGAATTTTTTTCCATTGGCAACTCTTCCCACATTAAGATTTTGGGAACTTTTGGAAATCTCTCAAATTTTATCAAAGCACATAAAAACATGCTACAATGGGATGTTATTTTAAATACCACTAACTAAAACAGAGTTACAATTATACAGAATAAGAAAATAAAATACATATGACCTGTATTCCTCAAAGAAAACTTGCATCACATAGTCGAAATGTCCCAACACACTAAGAAGTCCTCAGCATGTTTTTAGGGCTGCCAGTATTAACTAATTAGTTGTGTGCTTTAATTAGACTGTATTGGCTACATATACACTTGTAATATGTTTCCTTATCTTTGCCCCAAGACAAAGCCATGGGACATGTTTACAGTACTCGAAGCCAACTAAGATCTTCCATACTTCTATGTGGAAGATTTCTTATACTCTCCTCTGTTTTATAGAAGAGTCTTGTTTGGAACATACTAATAAAGAATATTTATGTAAGAGTCAGAAATATTTAACATCTAAATGAGCTTACACTGGGATCAACACTAAAATAGCAAAAATAGTGCAGTTTGCTGTGATACACTAGGAGCAATACAGCCCTTTTACAATTGTAAGAATTTACACTTCCACCTGTACCAGAGAGCTCAGTGTTCAGGACATACATGCTTATAGGTATTAGTTAGAAAATTTAAAAATAATTCTTACAAAAATATTTTTTAAATTATTCTTGTTTTTAACAGGAACTATTGTGTAAGTATTCCTTTGAGTGCCATGTAAGCTTTTTTACAAACCAGTCTGTTCATACTATCAATTAAACCTTTTTAAACCATTTAGTTCTGCATAAACCCTGCCCTTTCTTTTTCAAGGACAAGGGCGGTCACTGACTCGGCAAGCCTTGACATCACTCCTCTGCCGATCTCTGATTAAGTGGCTGCTACAGAGGGGTTAGCAGGTCAAATAGCACTGGAGGAGGAACTAAGAAAAACAGAATGCTGCCTTATTTATTAGTATATGTACCTAAAATAATTTAAATGAAAGCATTTTAAAAAATACTTAATGGAGGTTAAGCAGCTTTTTTAACCTCTGTTCAAATTATTGAATGGCATATTAAAACCAATGGAGCTATAATGTACCTTTTAATGTGACCTGCTACTTGAATAAATTGCATATGTATTTAACTTGAACTAAATCTATCTGCTTAATATTATTATGAAGGGTAGGTTAATATTATCTATAGTTTCACTTTACCCACCTACTTTTTAAAACAAAAACATTGAAATATAACTACAGAGCTTCCCACCTATAATGAACATTTAAACTTTGTTTACAGTAATATAGTATAAAATCTTGAACTGATACGTAGCAACTGCAATATCGCCTATTTGTAGGGCCAAACTGTAAGCAGTCCTTGTGAAAGCCAGCACATTCTCAACACAGCAAGGCAGGTGAATGCTCCCTAAGTGGCACATTTGCCAGCCTCATCAAAGTTCAAGGAACCATCTCTGCGCCTCCCACCATGCTCAGCTTTATGCATGAAGTGCCTTTCCTGAAGAGATTGCACTCTGCCTTCCAAATTCACATTTTTCATTATGAGGATAGCTGCTGTTCATTAAATTATGCCAATTTACCTCTCATTTAGTGAATGGGCCACGATTATTCGCCTTGTTTTCTCAATATCTAGAACTAGCCTAACCTTATTTTGAACACGTGGAAAAAGCAGTAATAATACAAATTATACAAGCTCTGGAAATAGACTAAATACTTGATGGTGATCACGACATTAATACTTCCTTTTCACTCACACAGTTAGGAAGAAATGGAAATATAATTAATAACATATGTCAGAGATGTCAGATATGAAGCTGTCTAAACACATACTAAAAACTGTAGGAAGTACAATGCTAACAAAAAAAGCAAAACTTACTACATCAAATAGATTCTCTTCCAATTTCCTTACCTGGTTTACACTCATTACACCTTCTCCCCTGGCGCTGAGGCAAACAGACACACTGTCCAGAAACGGGGTCACAAACTGTTCCTGCTAATGTGCCCAGAGCGTCACAGTCACAACGCTGGCAGCCGAGGAGGTTGCTCATGCTGAGGTTGTACGTATGAAGCATGCACTGACTGCACTGAGGGCCAGTTACACCAGCTTTGCAAGGGCACTGTCCTGTTGATTTGTCACAAAGCAGAGAGCCGTTCACTGTACCTGCCTTATCACAGTTACATGGCAGACAAGCAAAGGAATGATTCTTCTGTACTTTGTGGTAGCCATCCAGGCATTGGTCGCATTGTCGTCCTCCAATATTTGGTTTGCATGCACACTGCCCTGTCCGTGCATCGCACACTGTTCCAGAAAACGACCCTGCAGCATTACATTCACAAGCCTTACAACCAGTTACATCCAGCCCATAAAAGTTGTCCATGCAGGTGTCACAGTGAAGCCCTTTCACTCGTTCTTTACAATTGCACTGCCCGGAGAGAGGGTTGCAGAATTGGTTCACTGAGCCGTGGCTGTTGCACCAACAAGGTTCACATCCATCTTCATTAGCATATCTGAGAGCTTTAAATCCAAAATTGCAACTATCACACCTAAGACCTGGAAGGAGAAAATGTATTAATAATA